>OZ005741.1:22254908-22854908 GCA_963930735.1 Dioctria linearis
ATATCCCGGATTCCGCTCTCAATTTCGAGAAATAAATTATATGGAAGGAGAGCCGAAAAATGCACGGTGTGGGCGGTAGGGGGGTTTTGTGATTTTGTGATTTTGGATGCTTTTTATCCTAATACCATGTAACTTTCTTGTTATACACCCTATGAAGGTGACTTGCATCTCAGGTGATAGTAAACCATCTACGGTTTCCAACAAATGCCCAACCACCTATCTAGCCCCATACCATCGGCAGTTATACGACGTAAAAGTAAAAAAATTGGAAAATTTTGCAATTTCTTTTTCAATTTTAACGATTTTTCCGCTAAAAGGCAAGATAAGGATAGCACTTTCTTGAAAGATTTCGAGACCTCCGAATGTTACCTTTCATTTGATCCTACCTAAATGCTACCGTTTTTGAGATATTCCCGTTTTTATGATGCACAATTTCATGAATTTATCTAATTTGCGTGGAATTGCATAATATTAGGCGCGATTTCTATTGTTATTAGCAAAATTAATGAAATTATTATTATTATTTAGGTAGGTACATGTGCATAGTCAAATTAAAGGTATTATTCCGGGGATTGTAAATATTGTAAAAAAACTGTATAGTTATCATGCATTTTGGCGGGAAAATCGTTAAAATTTGAAAAAATTAGGATTTTTTTTTACAATTTTCTGACTTTGACGTCCTACACCTGACGATGGAAAACGACACAAAGGCTAATTGTGCATTCGTTGCAAAACTCAGACGGTTTGTTATCACTTGAGAAATTTACAGGGTGTAAAGTGGAAACAGTACTAAAAATCGTAAACGCCCCTACCGCACACACCTAGCATTTTCCGGCTCTCCTCCCAAACAATTTATTTCTCGAAATTGAATGAGGAATCCGGGGTATAAAAAAAATGCGGTAAGTATGGGACATCCTGTATATATATAAAATTTGTTGAGTAATGCTGAAACTTAATTAGATTAGGATTAAAAAGGGCGCTCCTATTATAAAAATCAATCTGATCATTCAAGAAAGCATAACCGTCATCATCAGCCTTCCTGATTTCGAATATTTCATATCTATCCAGTACTGGTCCTCCATCAACATTATGTAAAAGATCTATATTTTGGGTATTACATTCATTTAGATGTTTAGCAAGACCTGAAGTTGGGTTATTTGAATTAGTTGAATTAATGTATTCTTTGAATCTAAGTTTTAAAGATTTTTTTGTTTTTTCTATGTAGAACCCCGTTGCAGCTTACTTTATAGACTCCGCTCCTATCCATTGTGGCTTTCTCTAACCCCAATTTTTTATTAGTTAGTAAGTTTTTAGTGGTAAATTTATTAAAAAACGGCTGGGTTTATCTGCTTGTTAGCTAAAGGATTTTTTAATTTTTCAGAAATATTGTGAAAATAAGGAATTTTTCTCCACTTCTTTGGACTATAGATAGAAGAAAGGTACATTTTTGAAGCAAAATTTCCGTATAATAAAAAATAAAGTTGAACGAAAATAAAATTTAATTAACATTGAACATAAAAAAAGTCCTTCAATAATATGGAACAAGTGCTGGACGCACTGCATTGTCCGCGTTAGACAAAGTCCAAAAGACTTATCAGCGATGTCGGATTGTCGGATGGCTGTCTTTTTTTTATAGCTACTTCTATGGTCATTACTCTGAGGAAATTTTTAGCCTGATTCCTTTTAGAATTCTTCCTATGCGCATCACACGAGTTGTAATCCGAGCTTACCCCCACACCCTTAAAGTCAAATTCGGCCGTACCGTGAAATGTTGCGAATCCTTCATAAGCAGTACGAATGTGGAACGACGCCGTTACCTACTTGTCTCAATCCAATAATCCTCAATTATCTACACCTTCATAGGGTATTCCCTGAGCTTTGGCAACATCATAAAAAATATATAAATGATTATTTCTCTAGGATCAATCGTTTCTATTAATATGAATACATGCAGCGTTAAAAGGTTGAGTCAAGTTGAACGTGAGGTTTTGACCCGCGTTTATGAGTGCATTAAGTTGAATGATCAAGTTGAATTTGAGTCGAAATAAGGTTGAATTGACAAGTGTCTTTGACATTTTTTCTCAAAGATTTGTGCATTGAAATTGGAATCGCATAATGGTGCACAATATAAATAACTCCTCAAAATAAGCGGTCAAGTCGACTTTCATTTCAACTGGACTCACCTACCAAAAAAGAGTCGATTCTAATTCAACCCGATCTCAGTATACATTAAGTTGAGTTAGGTTTTAACCTGAACTATGTGTATTATACAGGGTGTCCCTTGAGCGTCTGGCACCCGAAGGCTATGGATAGGTCATGCTTAGACAAGCAAAAAAATGTATGAGTGGTGGGGGTAAGTCCCAGAGATAACGGGACTTAAAGATATTTGGATATGTTTTTATAGATTTCCCTGTAGCTTCTGAGCCTTACACCCCATGATGATGATACCTTAAAATTTGTTAGATTGACAATCGTTGGAGCTTTCCAATGGTCTATAAATTTTCCGCTCCTCCTATCCGTTTTGGAATTATGGCTCAACAAAGTTAGAATTTTGGAATTAGCTGAGTTTTTTTTATTTAACTACTATTTTTATCAAAAAATACGTTATCAACACTAATTTTTCATATTGAATTTAAGAAGCCCAAAAGCTTGGCTTTAAATTGACTGTGTACCCAAAATGTAACCTTTTCTATGTTATTTGCACTTTTTCTTGAACGTATCTAGCGAAAATGGCTTATAAAGCTGGCCCCAAAAGATAATTGCCTACATTCTGGCAATAATTGAACCTTTTCGCTGGAAATGCATAAGGAAAAGTGCGAAAAAACACAGAAAGGGTTGCATTTTGAGTTCAGAGTGAGATAGGTCATATTAAAGCCAAGCTTATCGCCTTTTTAAATCTAATATCAAAAATTAGTGTTAATAACATGTTTTTTGATAAAAATAGTAGTTAAATAAAAAAACGAGCTACAATTCCAAAATTTTAATTTTGATGAGTCATAACTTCAAAACGGATAGGAGAAGGGGAAAAGATTATAGACCATTGGAAAGGTCAACGATTGTCAATCTAACAAATTTTGAGGTATCATCATAGCGTGTAAAGCTCAGAAGTTACATGGTAATCTATATAAACATACCCAAATATCTTTAAGTCCCGTTATCTCCAAAAACGTTGGGACTTACCCCCCCTCACCCGTATAATTTTTTACATGTCTAAGTATGACCTATCCATAGCCTTTGGCTACCAGACCGCTTACGGGACCGCTCCTGTATGACAACAGCAAAATCGACCGTCGCAGTCAGAATTTGACATGTTAGAAATGGAAAGGCAAAAGTCACCGGTGTCACATAACTTCTAGAAGGGTTTTAAAATGTCGATCATTTTACGTAATGTCATAAATTTCCAAGCCGTTCATATATGCAAATTTAACATTTCTATTTTCCATGCAGCGATTGAAATTTCCACATATGGATGGAAGTTTCAATACTTCTGACAACACGGGAAAAGCTTACTTAGGATGTAAAGTACAGAACTTTCGGTGAATGGTTTACAGTTCATGACGGGATTACGAGTAGGTACAATATCATTAGCTTGATGTGGTCCTGGAAAAGGCGATGGCGCTTCTTACATTTCAGGAAAACTCTGAGTGCTGACGATGAAGCTTTTTTCATTTCAGGAAATGCGTTTTCCTTAGTGCTGTCCTTTTTTCTACGTCTTACGTCTTCTTGTTGAATGATTATTTTTGTTTTTGTTGTTTTTTTTAAACAGAAATCTATATGTGTGCGTGCTTGTCCAATGAACAAGTTCTGATTATAGGTACCATATTACGCTCAATAACTCTGAGCTGAGTAATAATTGTATGTGTGTATGTGCGGCCGTAGCCCGAATCTGTAGGCATCGGACCATGGCACACTACATATGCAATTCTTACTCAGTTGAGAGTATTTGCTTGGGGAAACGTTGTCATTTCGTTAAGACAAATTTTTTAAATAATTTTGTTAGGAAAGATTACGGTTGAGAAGATAAGATAGTAAGCTTAAGATTAATAGAAGACAATTTTTCTGTATGAATAGTAAGTAGTTTAGGGCGGAGGAGCTATTCAAATCAAACTTTTGTCAGTTTTACGTAAGAACACTGCAAATAGTTTAGAATGTTAGGACTATGTTAGGGCTCTCCTGTACTAGTGAGGGATTCTGTTTCATGGCTTGGAAAGCATTTCTCGAGGGTTTTCAATACGGCAATTGTTCTTTATCTAAAGTTGTAGTTAATTTTATATCAATTGTTGATAACATCATTGAATTTATTATGCCTGACTTATGTTGCGTACCTTATATTAATAATTTCTTCTGTTATTAGTCTAAGTTTATATTGAATAATTAAATCTAGTCTTTGAGCTACTATGTGGTTTTCATTAATTATTTTTATTAGCTCATTTGTAATTTTCGTAATATTGTTAACTCTTTCATTGTGCAATGTATTTATGAGGATTGTGTGTTCTTGTTTTTCAAAGCGTTATTTATTTTATTTTGTATTGCAATAAAATATTCTTGGCCTGGACTACCAGCTATACACCTGCCGATAAAGTCAAATGATCTTGTTGTGGTCCCCGGTTATCGGATTCACTAGAGCAGATCATAAAAATACAGCACCTCACTTGACAATCTTTTTTTTTTTTTTTTTTTTGTTTTTCTACATAAATTCACTCCGTCCACCTTGTAATGTGATATTATTTCATCGAGTACAATCAACTAACTTCTTGAACGTTAGACGCTATTATGATGCTTTAAAATTTGTTCGATTAAAATAATCTTTAAAGCTTTCTAATGGTCTATAAAATTTCCTCATCCTCGTCTCCGTCTAGAAGTTATGGCTAAACAAAGTTAAAATTTCGGAATTTTAATTCGGGTTTCTTTATTTAACTATTATTCTTATATTCTTTTGGGTCATCTTAAACCGACAGTTTTGGGCTTCCTAAATCCAATAAAAAATTTCGGGTTGATGACGTGCTTTTTGATTAGAATAGTAACTAAATGAAAAAAAAAACGAATTAAAATTCCGAAATTTTAACTTTGTTTAGCCATTCTAGACGGAGACAAGGATGAGGAAAACTTATAGACCACTAGAAAGCTTTAAAGATTACTAATCGAACAAATTTTAAAGCATCATCATATTCTTATATTCTTTGAAAAACTTTTCTTCGAAAATTTCGTTTATTTAATAACAAATTGTTCACTTTTATCGCTATTCAGGCCAACGACGAGGACGTAGTGAAATTCTGGTCCCTTTTTAGATTTATTTAGTTATTTCAGTTTTTTTTTTTAAATTTAAGATAAAATAATAGAAGAAAAGTTTAGGTAATCATAAAATAAAATTAAATCAATATAATACGAGAGTTAAATAATTATATTATCAGCAATACTTTCCGGATATTGCTTTCTATAAAAATCATTATATTGTACAACAATCCGATGTTAATTTTTGCTTTGCTTAATTTTTAACAAATCTATAAATTTCTATATAGATGCAATATATTGAATTATCAAATCACTTTTGTGTCTTTCTAGTGAATATGGATACGATTTGACATGGTTGCATGCAATTCAGTTACTTCACTATAAAAACTTTGTACTGTCCTATTAGATCGTTTTAGACTATGTAGATCTCTGATTAAGGAAGTCTCCTTTATCTTATCCGAGAATCAGTTTATATTCAATAGAAGTCTAATTTAGGTGGGGAGGGGGGGGGGGGGGAGCAAGTGGTCCCATACTTATTGAGAACCTCACTGGCTTGACCTTCAACTTTATTTCTAATGGCCCGTAATAGAATTTTTCCATATGCTGTGTCATTTATTGACCAAGCATCCCACAATATGTAGGACAGAAGATGCATATAAAAAACTAAAGAAATCTGCTATTTACATTCAGCGTTCATATAGAGCAAAAACAGCAATGCAAGAACACCGTGCTGAATACTTGAAATTAACAAATGCAACTCTTAGAATTCAGGAACTGTACAGAGCTAAGTTAGTTGGCAGGAAAGTTAGACTTGAGTTTGTATCTAAAAAATCAGCTGCTATAATAATTCAGCGAAGATTTATCGCGCAGTGACTAATGAAGGTGCAACACGCTGAATATCAACACTTCAGGTACAAAAGTATTGTAATTCAGCAGCACATGAGATCATATTTATTGGGGAAAAAAACTCGCCTCGAATATCTGGCAAAGAAAAGGTCTACAATTAAAATTCAGCGCTGGTATATAGAGCAATTCAATTGATGTGCAAAGAAAGATTTGTATACCAGACGATTGTGAAGAGCACTTTAACAATTCAAAAATACTTGCGAGCAACAATTCAAATGCGTAGAGAACATAATCAGTTTCTTTGTATGAAGCATGCAACAATTAAAATTCAGAAATTCTTCAGATCATATCAGCTTATGAAAACTCAACGTTAAAACATGGCGACAAATGATTAAAGTAAGGAATCAGTTCTTGTTAATCAAATCACTTGTCATATGTATTCAACAAAAATACCGCGCCAATCGAATTATGAAAATACAACGATCTGAATATTTGCAATTAAAGTCAGCGACTATTTTTATACAGCAGAAATATCGTGCACGTTTTGTAACTGAAATTTACCGACAGCGTTTTCTTGAAATTACAAGTTCAGTATTAGGCCTTCAAACGTGCATAAGGGACTATATGGCACGAAAACGATTTAATGAAATGATGACTCCACAGATGAGAGAAATTATTCGACGCAAACGGGCAGCAAAACTAATTCAACGATTCTGGCGTGGATATTTGGTACGAAAGAAATTACAAAGTCTGAAAATGCACATAATAAGACAGAAAATTAAGGATCTTAAGGAAACAGCTAAGCCCAAGAATGCCTTAAAATATAAAATACCTGCGTGCGTGAAATTCCTGAAAGGTCGATTCAATGTACAGGAAGCAGTTAGTGTGCTAACACGTTTGGAAAATCTCTCTCGAACAGTTCCTCAAACTCTTATGGAACACGCTGAATTCATTGCAACATTTTGTTATGGAATTATGGCACAAGCAATTCGTTCAGAAGCCGATAAGCATATAATTGAACTTTGTAGCCGAATCATACTGAATCTTGCCCGGTATGATAAAAGTAACGCAGATCATACATTCCAAGAACATGGCCTTGTCACGATAGCCCAAATGCTACTGCGATGGTGTGATAAAGATTGCGGAATTTTTAATACTCTCTGCACTCTTATATGGGTCTTCGCACACTGTCCGGAGAAGGAAAAGAAAATCAGAGCATTTATGACTACACACGAGGCAATTTCTATGGTCCGTGAAACAAAAAAGCTTGTTTTACGGAAAGAAAACATGCGAAAGAACGTCCGAAAGCCCAACTTACCGAAATTACAGAAATCACCGTCGTCTATATTTCGACGATTATATCCTAGCCTTGAACCAGACTTTGGTGTGATAAAAACTAAACCGTACATCTTCAATTGCTCGGTTTTTGCATTTGATACAGTTTTATCGACTTTAAAAATAGACTTAGTGTAGAAAAAGAGTTGCGGTTGCATACGTTATAGTGTGTGGAATGGTTTTAGTATTACTCTCATCGCCTGTAAGGGTTTACTGTTACTACTATTTTTTTCGCCTTCTTTAAGGTATATTATTTTAAATTTATGCAATTTATTAAAAGTATAATATCTCAGTTATGTGTTTTATATATTTTATATAGTGTAGCAATAAATTTTGTAAAATTGAAATATCTCTTCGACATTGTCGATGAAGTCATACAAGAGTCACGGATTGCCGTCAAATTTCGGCAATACTTAGGCTGTTGCAGCAGCAATAGAGAGATCTGCCATACGGGTTGAAGGGTTTGGAGAGTTCGTTGCCATTTTGACGGTATTATTGTTCGAAATAGTTGGGTTTTGCATTTTATTTTCACTACTAATGTTATCTAAATTTGATTCTTTGTGAATATTTTCTAAAGTATTTGAAATACTAAACTCTATTTTAATTTTTGTCTTATCTGAATCACTGCACTTAAAATCACTTTGATCTTCCTCGCCAATACTCGTACTATTAAATAGAGTTGTTGCACTATTTCTCAAATAAAAGGTTTTTGCAATTTTATTTTTATGGTTCATTGAAATTCTTTTTATTTTATATAAATTAAATTAAAAATTTTATAATAATTTTCTTATAATAAATTCACTCTTATTCGTGTCACTTAATTTAAATTGTAATCTTTTTAGTTTACTATATATTTCTAAAATTTCATTTAGTTTCAGATATGACGAATTTCACTTGTTTCTTCCTGTATTTTCACAAAACAAAATTTTTTCATTAAGTTCTGAAGAGAGTAATATAAAACTAAATAAATATTGGTTGCAAATGTTATTATTTCTTTGCATAGTTTCTCTTTTGAGAAAACTTTAATTCGTTCATCGAACAAGCATAATATTGCAAACGCAAGCAGCAGAAAACACCGTGTAAATTTTTACGCGGTTTTGTGCACTCAGCGACATTTTTTTTAAAAATCAGGATAAACCTAGTGTAATGATATTTCTCTGAAAAGTGAAGACAACTAAAATGTTTATATGCTCCAATCAGCACCAAATTTCAAATGACAGCTGTCATGTGACAAATGTCAAATCATTACCCCAAGAAATTTTTAGTGTAAGGTTTTTCAAAAAACAAAATGATGTAGCTCTAGGGTGCCCTAAGTTTACCCGGGATTTTCATCGAATAGACCTGAAGTGAGAATAACAAATGGAAACGGATCGAACTAATAGAAGTGTTGCGTTGCATGCAATCAGAATGGGCCATATATGGGGTGTCCGTTTCTAAATAACGAATTACTAAAAAATTAACCTTTTATCAAAATATATTCAAGGATTTTTACAAAAAGCGTATATTCTGGCAGTCCTTTCAAAATTGCAAATTTCTTGAATGATAAGAGTATTAAATGTTGATTACATAGCGTCCGTTGCATTCCGTCACGTAAAACTGTCAACTTGGAGCTTACCCAACGCTATGCAATTGTCCACCTTGCAAGAAATGGGTCGAAACGAAACGGAGAAATTGAGAAAATTTCAATTTCGGCGGAAGACATAGCCTCCGAAATTTGGCAGATGTTTGTTTACAATTGTGAACTGCAGTGCTAAACTTGATCGAATTTAAATTAAATAGCTTATTATTTAAAAGTGAGTGATTTATATATATATATATATATATATATAATAAATATAATGGACAAAATGGACAATATCACATGTATCTAGTATGATATTTCTGACGGTGCTTTTGCCCATTTTAAAGTTTCATGATAAAAACTTAGGGCTCACACCTTGACCTAAAAATCGGTAATAGCATGCGGTACGCAATATATTATTATTACTAAAATCAGCACATTTCTGTATACATCCCATAACTTTATCGCCAGTCTACATTCGAAATCTATTGCGGCTCGAGTTAAGACTTTTGATAAGTTCTGCTGAATAAGATTAATCAACAAATCATAACCAGGTCTAGTCAGCATTGTGTGGACGAAAAATTCTTCTGGGTCTATTTCCTTAGTCTTTTGGAATGTTTCTATAAATACCAAGAAATATCCCTGTTCATATTCATTCATGGTTTTACCCACCACTTTCTCCTGCTGACACTCCGAATCTTTTTATATTCAATGTAGAGTAAGTAGAGTTTTACAAACATGTCAAATAATTCACAATTTTTTTTATAAACAAATTCAAGATAACTGTCAAATAACGTGATGGCTCGTGATGTTTTAATCTCTTGATAGTTGAGCCGAAATGGGCTGAAACGGAATGTAACGGAAAGGCCGCTATCTAATCAGCACTTTAAACACTTAATAATCATCTAGGGTATCAAAAGAGTATATCTGGTCACCTTATACAGAGGTCCGTTAACTTAAGATTAGTCAAAATATCATCTACATCATCTACATATAATGTCGACTATAAAGTTAAGTTTTGAGGTTAGACCTTACAAATATTTGCCTAAGGAAATTTTCACCAAATTTCAATAGACTTTAAGTATGTAGGTAATAATGTAAGTGCGAACTTAGAAATGAACTGATAGTAGGGAAGTGAACAGTTCTAGTATTCTATTGTTTCTTGTATCTAAGTAATATGCGCATATATTTTAGACAAATTTATATTCTTTACAAATTTTTTTTTATTTCAGTGAAAAGGGCAAAATATGTTGGGGCACAAGCTACTCAATTGAACACATACGTCACACTGAAATTGCAAAACGTTAAATCAACCACGGTAACAGTAAAAGGCTCCGAACCATGCTGGGAACAGGACTTTCTATTGTAAGTAAAACTGTACACTTGAACTAAATAAAATATTATTCCTTTTTTTTTTTATTTATCCTGCAATCTGTATATCTTCTTAACTATAAGATAGTTGATTATTGATCTTGATTTAGTACACTCATCTCCAAATACATTGTATAGTTTTTTGTTTTTTTTTTTTAGAAAAGTACTAAAAGCCACTCTAGCACAAAATTATTTTTTCCATACACATATGATAATAATGTAATGCATTTGATCAATTTTAAGTATAGGCTTGGAAAAAAACAAAATATTCACATTTTTAATATTTTTTTGCCCCATAAAAAGATAATAATTTAGGGAATTTTTCTCTTCCATGTATTTGGTTTGTTTTTTCGAGATTTTAATTATTTATTGGTTTCAATCATTCAATAGAAATTCGTATATAATTGTAGCGAAACAAACAATGTAAACAGTGGTCTACTAGTTGAGGTCTGGACAAAGGGAATGATATGGGATCGTGCACTTGGCTATCAGTTAATACCATTAGATACAATACCATATAGCACAGAAGATTCTCAAGGACAATGGTATCCCCTCGACATGGATATTATTTTAATGGATGGCGAAGTAGCTGGCACAAAAAACCCAACTGGTCATATGATATTGCTAGATTGTCGGTTCGAGCTGCCGTTCGGTAATAAATGTTGGCTAAATAAAATAATATTTATTTTTTTTGCAAATACATATATATATAAATATATGGAAACATAGATATAAAAATTTATTACAATCAAACTTATCTAAACTCTATTACACAATAATTTTAAAACAATTCTCTTTTTAAATACTATACTTTTTTTTTTAATTTTAATGTATTTTTCTGCTAAGGTTAATCGCAAGATGTTTCAAAAACAAAATCTTAATTGGTTAAAAAAAAAAAACAAAAAAGTAAAAATAACGAAAAACGAATAAGAGAATAAATGGCTACTTACGACCGCGGTCCTATTACGCTTCAGTTTCATTGCGCCAGATTGCTTGCGAAAAGCTAAACTCTTACATGTTATATACCCACCTACTATTAAAAAGAAATACTGAACGTATGTTTCATGCACTTTGGTGTCCTTCGTAGACAATCGCTTCATAATTTCTGAATAAATTCTGCTTAACCCCCACAGTTAAATAAGGTGTTAAGTTTACGCTGTGGAAGGAGTTCTATTCGAAATGGCTTTTATCATTAGTGCTAATAAGATTTTAAAATATTAATTCGAAAAACTCTTACACACTATAAATAATAGTATTTATCTTGCAACGACCTCATTTGCTCGGCTGCCAATGGATTCGAACAGTAGCACAACGTTGAACTTTTGCCTCTGGGTAACTTTAATCGAGTGAGGGGTCTAAATTACACCAGCTGGTTGAATTCAATTTACTCGCTTTTATTGCTTGCGTCCCTATTATAAATGTAAAATGTGTAGATATTAGTGTATAAATGCTAATACTGCTTAAATCTAGTTGGGGGGTGTGACGGGAGGGCTTTCCATTGGACACGTACTACATAACTAGTGGATTCCGTTGGTCACGTACTGGCGACAGGATAGCTTTTCGTTGTACAAGTACCAACTAAAGGCTTTCGTTTGATACACGTACAACTACTAGGCTTCCGTTGTTCATGTACAGGCTTCCAGGCAGGGTTTGGAGGCAGAGACGGATTTTCTAGGTTTACCGGACAGTTCAACTTCTAGAAACTTGGGTAGGATATTGAGGTGAGAGGTTGAAGGTGCCTAGTGAATCTCTCTTGTCTTACGTACAATATAAATTCAAAAAGCGAAGGAAAATTCATATGGAATAACTTCAAAAATAGTTCTATGTACAACTGTCTAGCTATATACAAATTCGTTATAACCTGAAAACTTTGTTTAGTTTAGGTTAGGTTAGTGTGCGGCTTAAAGTCAAACTTGCTAGGAATTTCTGACGTCAATTGTGGAACCACATCGCTGGGACCCATACCTGAAATCATTACGGTTTCACGAAGGTTACCCGAAATGTCATAAGTCTGGCGAATTTGATTTTAAGGGTGTGTGGAAGAGCTCGGGTTGAGGTTCGAGTGGTACATATGCACTTAAGAAAAGCTCTGCAAACAATCAGACTAGAGATTTCGTCAGAGCAATACCCATAGAAGTCGCGATAAAGCGAGTGTAAGCGAGTGAAATTATCATGCCATCGCTGCTGTTAAAAATCTGAATGGCTTTCTTTTGGAGTTTGTCTACGCGTACCATACATAACGTCGTCCAGCCTCAGCTTAAATGTGGGAATCATATCGAATCTATATCTGAAATGAGATATGCTGATTTGTACTATGTAAGTCTGACAGAGTAACATTTTCCTTGCATGTTTGCAAGAATCCTTGAAACTTCATCAAGTTTTTGGCGATACCCAAAATGTGATCAGACCAGCTAAGATTACTTTTGAATAATATTATTCAGCACTGTGTTTTTTATATTCATTATGCGGACCTTAACCCGGTACTTCCGAAAGTCTTCTTTCATTATGCTGTCATTATGTATCCTATCATTAAAAATGGAAGTATTTGTTTCAGTACCTCTCAACTCACCGGGCGAGAAATGAGTGATTTTTTTAATGAATCTGCATTGCTATAATTTTAGCATTAAACAAAAGCCCAAGTGTTAAACGGCGACGGTGGATGAAGAACTGGCTACAAAACCGTGAAAGTATCAATCATTTCGGAGTTACAGGGTGATTAAGAAAATATGCTAGTTTTTCACAAAACAAGTTCTTGTAATACGATCTTCAAAGGTGCTTAGATTATATACGGTTTACGTATATGATTTCTAGTTCCCATAGGCTTTCATAGGTCTCAATGAAGTTCCGAATAAATTCCTTCTCTTTTATAATGTACTCAACCTCAGTACTCGCTGTCAATATCCCATTTTCTACTTATATCCCATTTCTCCAATAATTGAAAGCGGCGAATTGAGAAATGAAGTAAATAATGAAGTGCGTTCCCCAGGTACAGAGAATACAAAGTATTCTCATAAGTTTTGACACATGTAATGTGACGTATTTTCGTCCACTAATGTATATACATTTCTACAGAAAGAGGAGAGAGCGTACTGTATTCTCTGTACCGTGATTTTCTATACATTTCACGACATTTAGTACTAAAATGGAGGAACGTAGCTCTGTATCGTGTGCGTACCCTACACTGTCATTATAAATGTCAGTATCCCCACTATGTGCGCTAGTAAAGATGCCTGAATATCAGAAAGTCTGGATAATGATGACAACTATCATTACCGTTTCAGAAAACCTTACACGATCATTATGAATGTCATTCTGATAAACTAATGACTATTACTGATCGTGTAAGATCCCCATTAAAGTTGCTCTTTCCCAAGGGAGTATTATTGGAAGGTCGTTGCTTAGTGAACTAAATATATGACATCGGTTTGCAAATACAGTGTTCTTGCTTTAGTCCACTATACAGTGAAATGAGTTCATAAATTCAAGGTTATTTTCAAAAGAGCGAATAGGGTTGAAAGAGAGAGCTAGAAAATTACAGATGAAATTGAGAAGAAGAGTAGGAGAGAGAACTGAACATTGCGGTACATTGGCATTTATTATATATTGTTCCAATATCACGTGATTTAAACAGACAGAAGAAAACTTTCAATCAACTTAAGGAGGCTTGTACCCAGACCTAACGCCTGAAATTTGAGTAAAAACACAGGATACCAATCCCTGCTCTAAGCGTTCGTAATGTTATACTGTAAGAAGTTTAGAACAAAATATGGGGAAATTGGATCTGACGCTCGGTGAGGAATGTTAGAAAATCAAACAGTTGGGCGACCAACAAAAGCACCTCATTGACGATCACAGAGAATTTGGTTAGCTTCCAAATTTTTCATTAATTGGATGTCCATGGCAACTGAGGTGATGGTAATTTGACATTTCACAGTTTTCAAGATGGCGGAAAAGAAATGCCTAAGAGTGGGAAAATGAGATTTTCTGAATCATTTACCAACATCTTCCTCTTCATTTTTTCGTGGGTTTTTAATATTCTGCTACTTCCTTTATTGCTATAATTTTGCAATATACGCAAGACTTTACGTCTCAATGCTATTTTTTAAATGAACTTGCATGCAAGATGATAAGATATCAACCGAACTGCCTTCTGCTGTCAAGTTAAAAATCGCGTTGGAAGGGAGGCTTGCATGCAAGCTGTACTATCTCATGTAATCCCTGCGTAAGCTGCCATGATTATTCATCATGCAAGTTCGCTGAAAGCTGAGTTGCCTGCCTGGCAGTAGGGATTACACGTGCAAGAAGTATGGCAGTGCAAGTTGTATGCAATCTGTACTATCTCGTGTAACTTCCCGGATTAGAAGGTTGGTCAGTTGGGGTATGGTCGCTTCCAAAAATCAAGTCAAATTGAATTAAATTTTCGTATTCTACCATAGTGTACCTACTGATTTTCACAGTATAACGATTTCATACTGCTATAGTATAAGTTGAAAGGTTGTGTATTAATATGTTGCCAAGCTTGTTCAACTCAACGTCCTTGTCCGCTATACTAGAAGAAACAGGTTTTGCTGAGTAAATTTTAATTTTGTTGAGCCATAACTTAAGAACGGATGAGAAGAAGGGAAAAATTAATTGACCGTAATGACAACGTCGCGTCGGTATTCTCTTGTTGCTGAAGTTTTCGAAAATTTTTGACATAGCCAATGTGATGCTCCTGCAGTAATCATTTCCTCGGTACAGGGCTTTGCATGAGGTTGTCATTAGCATTACGGATGGAATATTGTTATCCATCTCTTATTTCCGATAATGTCATAATAACCTGGACAGACTGCAGCTCATTTGAACTGAACCGCATGTGCCTTTGTATATCTTGAATATTGAATTATGCGCCGTTTTGTTTCCTTAGTCCCGTGACACACGAGGATACACACTCGAGACTAGACACGACTTAAAACCGGTTTTTGTATCGAATGTGTTTCAGTCCATGGTACACGTAGTTTATACACGGTTGATACACGTTCTTGAGGCAGCAAAGAAAATTCATCATTTTATACGCACACAAACCGAGTACACGCATACATATGTAATAAAATACTCGTGTATCATCCGAGTGTAACCCTCTGCTCTAAATTGAGGAATACACGAAAATGTTCTAAAATAGTGCTGAGAAAACCAGTTTTTAGTACGGTGTATCGCGTGTGTATCATCGTGTGTCACCGGACTTAGTAGTAAGCTTATCGAAAAACGGTGCAGTACTGTTGTTGAGGGGATCAGGCCAAAATTCATAAAAGAAGTCCATGAAAATTTGCTTTTCATGCAAAATCCCTAAAACAGCAAGTGCCCTAATAGACAAAATTCTTAAAAAACAAAATCCCTGAAAAAATAATCCCTAATGCAAAAAAACGCGACTAGCTAAAATAAGACCTAAAATCATATGGATTTGATATATATTATTTACAGTTACAGTTGTTTTTTCTTTTCGTTCCTAAATGATTTCTTAGTCGGTAAACATTCCAGAGATTAATATCATACCAACCATCAAAGCTTTGAATTTAATCTAAAATTTACACTAACCAGATGGGTTGCAACACAGTTCGTTGAATACCCATAAGAAAACTTCAAAGCAGCACCATAGCAAGGAACTTAATAATGGGAAATTTAAAAACAATTATTCGGTTTTTAGGGAATTTTTTAGGGCATATATACCACACCAGTTGTTAAGCTTATTAACACCAGCTCCTTTTTTTTATATCCAAAAAAGGAATCAGTTTTGTCGCCTCTTATAATGATACCATTTCAAATCGTAATTGATAAGACAGGTACCTACTTACTTACTCTCCCTGAACTAAATTTATTTTCTTGTAAAACAAATCTTCTACATCGAGTTCATATATTTTTTTGGTTGTTCATATTATTGTTGAATCAAAAAATAAATTGTCGGCGTGAGTAGTCATGATAATAAGAGTGAATAAAACTAATTGTATAATAAATTCAATTACTTTATGTTGTTAACCAAATTGAGACACGATAAAGTTTGCTTTCAAAATTTTTAAAACTTGAAAATGCGGAAAAAACAAAATCGACAAACACAACATTTATAACCACGACTCTCTTTTTGTCGTTCCTCCTGGATTTCTGAACTTACATTTCTGATCCCTTGAATTTACATTCTTTTGCAAGTAAACCATTTTTTAGAGTACAAAAATGTAAAAATCCTCAATCCTGAAAGCTTCTTTAATTGTAAGGGGCCAAACACAAAACAATCGCACGCAGCTTATTTGTTTAAAAATTTCTTCATGCAATGTAAATTCTTTTCCTAATTTCGTTCCTGCTTGGAGATGCTTTCAACCTTAGTTTGGTAAAAGAAAATTAAATTTTATGAACTGACATCAACATTTGATTAATTTTTGTTAACCAAAATCATTGTATTTTTTTTTTTTGAATGTATAAAATCATCGTGACTTCATTATCTCATTGTGAATTTTTATTTATGACGGATTATTTTGGAAATCATTTACGTGAGAAGATCCTGAAACTCATCCTGGTGATCTTCAGCGTAAATTGGAACTTCTCAACGGTATGATGACACACGATCGGAGACATCGTCAAGCGCAATATTTAGGAAATTGTAAGTATTTATTTTTAATTAACTTGTTTTTATCTTCAAATGTGTAATATTTCTAATGGATGATGATATGGAAATTAATATTTTCGAAAGTGACAAACTTTCATTCTATTGTTGTGACAATAGAGACCGATGATGGTATGCGTTCCATATTATTGCAATTAGGTGTCGTAGCTACACACAGCACCTCAATACCGTTTGTTTATATAATTTCCACGGTTTGTTAAGAGTTCGCTACACCTGTGATATAAGCTTTTGGTCTCCTCCTAAAGCTCTGCGACTATACCAGCTTCGATCTTAGCTACCATTTAAAATAGTCATAGCGAGAAATTCGTTTCGATTTCGTATTAATAATTTAAGTCCATAAATTGCGTGCGTCCATAATTTGCTTCCAGGAGGTGGAATGAGCGGTATCAGAGATTGAATAACTTGGAAGATGAGAATAACTGGATCCATCACAGCAATATAAGTATTTACCGCTTTTTATACTAAACTCTCTATTGCTATTGTTTTGATGTTTCGGAAGTGAGAAACTAAAAAAATAATTCCTCCTTCGAATTTTAAAGTCGAATATTTGAATTTTAGTTCTTTCGGACTTTGCCATACAAATGGAGAAATAAGAGCTCACGAACATGTATATTGTAGCTCTTCACACCTATAAAACGGGGAACTATTTCTATAACCGATTTTTGCAAATTCAAATATTCGCCAAACCTGAAAGCGCACAAATAAATTGTAAATTCAATTTTATTTATTTTTCCCGCGGACGGGAATCGGTAAAGATGAAGAATAGAAGAATTTTTAAGAATTTTTATTTTTTAGCTCATGTGGTAAGAACAGTTCTCCGGCAAGCGGAAGGTCCCGGTTTCAAACCCCGGACGAGGCGGTTGTTTTTTCCTTTTGTATTTATGATTTGATTTAGAATCGGTTAAAAATAAAAGTTCTTAAAAATTCGTCTATTCTTCGTATAGTGTTATATGGTTCGAACCCTTACATTCTTTGTACTTCAAGTTTCGAATCCTTCCAATACTCGACGAATTCTGATTAAAATTCGAGCCTCTAAACTTTTAGAAGCACTGTTATATTATATAGTTTTTGTTAAAATTATTACAATTTCAACGGGGAAAGTTTCCTAAATTCGTCATATTTTCTGCCATTACAAAATTCGATTATTTTTTACATTATTCATCTCGACTCAGTAATTATTATTATTATTATTATTATCATGATTAATTTTGTATTACTTTCAAGACTTAAAGTACATATAATAAAAATCCGAAAATATTTAATTATTTTATCTTCAACTTATAATGATCAACAATTTCAGCTGGTTATTCAGAAGACAGTGATTATACATCCGATTTGAATTATCCTGTTGGTCAGAATGCAAACTCATCCGCTAGTCAATATAGGAATTTAAGAACCCCTCAGCGTTCGCTTGAAACATCTAGAGAAAATTCTTATGAAAAAGACGATCGATCGTCATATTATGATTGTTATTCAGGAGACAATAAACAAAACATGACGGTATGTAAATTTTTTATTACAAATTTGGTTTTTTTACATGTAAAATTTTTGGTTCTTTTAGTCTTATTCACCGCAAGACTATTATTGTAAAGATGAAAATGATCCATTGTCGTACAATAGTCGACCCATGAGCAGTATTAACTTCAGTAAAAGTAGTTACGGACAAACGACATCAATGCTACGAAAAAGGAGCAGCTTAGAGAGGCAGGATACACTTTACGATGACTATGGAGAGTGTTATTCTAACGACAACATGTATCAGGATTCGAATGATCGATATGGATTTTGTGATACAAACAGTGATAATTTGTCTGAAGACCGACAATGGGATAGTGGTGGGAGGGGAACATCTATGAACAAAATTTTGCCAAAAGTCCCTATAAAGCATAGTAGCAGTATGGTTGATGGAATTTATCATCGTGGAGCATCTTTACCACCTACACCACCTACTTCACATAAGAAAACACGTCTGTTACCTCAACCAGCTGGTGCAAGTATAACAATAACAGCAACAACATCATCAATAACAACACCAACAACAATTACAGGAGGGGGAAAGAGCTTACCGTCAACGCCAAGAATGTTGCCACAACTAAAAACAGGCAAGAAAATTCCTCCGACTCCGACTACACAACGTACTGATAATAATTTAGGCGAATTTGATTCATATTCAAGTCATTCGCAGTATTCAGAAATTTTAGATAAACAATCAACATCTTCGTCTCTGATAACAGCGTATAATGTGCGTCCATATACGTCCGTTTCTGTGATTAATTATAACGAGGACTATAATTATGCATATAATAGTACAGACAGTTTGAATCAAACATTCAGTGATGTTATATCCCGACGAAAGGGCGCAGCACTTCCACTCATACCAAGTATTATAACTACCAGCGCCACCACTAGCACCACTACCAGCACGGCGAAAGCACCAAAAATAGGTCTCAATCAAAACAATAATTATAATTCATTGTCTTTCGAATATGAACAATCATCACCGATTGAACAAGAGTTTTATGGTAATACAACAACAACAGATGATTATTTTTTCGATAATAGTTTGACCAATTCAAGTATGTTAACGAATTATGGTTCAACAACTTCAACGCAGTCGGTATCAAGAAAAATTAAGAAACTACCAGTACCAATTACATCAACACCAATAACAGCAACAACTGCAATCTCATCAGGATATTCAACACCAACGTTTGGTGGCACAAGAGTAGGTAGTAGGTTACCACAGATACCTATAACAACCACATTTATGGCGGCGACAACAACTTCAATGTCTATAGGAAAATTATTGCCAAGTACACCAATTCTGTCAAGTTATGATAATCTTTACAGTAGTATTGCGTCCCAATCAAATGATTATTTTGATGACTATACAAGTTCAACAACAACAACAACGTGCTCATTTCCAACATTAAAAACAGATAGCAATAAGGATTATGAATACAATTTATATAACAATGCGTACTGTACAACAATTCCAACGGTTGCCACAACACAAACAACATCATCTACAATTGGAGGATATTATAAACCAACTAGTTTAACATCATCTACAACACATATTGAATCAAGCCCGAAAACAACCACAAGCGCACTTGATAATATTACGACAGGATTTAAGGCAACTGTTGGTGGTGTTGTTGGCGGTGTTGGAGCAGTTACAGCAACCAGTTCATCAACAGGTACCTCATCTTTGACATCAACTGCAAAAAGTTACTTAGGATTAGCATCGAAATTCTTGCCAAATCTTACTGGTGGTGCATCAACAGTAACAACATCATCAACAAAAGCATTATCAACTACAATTACGGATTCAAAAGATTCAAAAACAATAATGTCATCAGTTTCCAGTTATGGTCTTAATCGTAGCAATCTATGTAGCAGTAATAAATATAACGACGTTAGTGATTATTCCAACCGATATAACGAAAGTGATTACTATTATAACAATTATAATAATTCAATAGCAATATCAAGCAATAATACAATATTATCAAGTAGTTCAGCATTGTATAGCGAAAACAGTGGTTTTTCTTCAATAACTGGAGCAATAATGTCAACATCATCATCATCACAACCACTGCCATCAACAACAACATCAACAACAGCACCATCAATATCAACAACAGCATTAATGCAAGATAAAAGTAATTACAATAGTTATTTCAGTGGAAACACTTTAGATAACTACAATAGTAGCTTACAATATTCAAATCAATCATATGTAGATAATAACGATTGCTATCAATATAATGAAGATGATATTGCTGAATACAATCCATATATAACATCAACAGAATCTTTTGTACCAGCAATAACAGCATCAACAGATACTGTTAAGTCGACAGCATTCTCATCGACAACATCAACAGTTCCAACAACTAGAGTTGGAAACATTGTTGACTATAGTGATTATAAATTTGGATATGATGAATATAGTTGTAGTGAAAATGATTATATAGCAACGGGTGATATAACTGATAAGCAAAATTATAATAACAATTATGATATATATGATATTACATCAAGTTCAACCACAGTCTATACTTCAACATCAACAACGACTACATCAACAGTAGCAGGACTTTCAGTGTATGATTATAATAGCGGTTATATTAGTAATAAAAGTTCAATTTATTGTGATAATAGTTCTAATTTAATAACGTCAACAGTAGCAGTTACATCTACAATATTGTCAACAACAATAGCAGTAACAACTGCTGGAGGTACGGGTTTATTAACACAAAATAAGACTGGCCATCATATGATGTTAGACCAAAATAACAGTTTAAGTTCAGTAGCAGTAACAACAACAACAACAACAAATAATTCAACAAATAATTACATCAGCAATGTAAATATGTATGGTACGACAACACCAACAACAGCGACTACAACAATAATGAGTAATTTTATGGATCAAAAAATGTCATCCACAACTGCGATTACAACACAGACGACTTCAACAATACCATCAACAAATACAGGAAAAAGGTTACCAATGATCAATGGAAAGAGTGGCCTATTAATTAAACAACAACCAACAGAAATCTATGAAGAAGATGAGCTGGCAACAAGAGAAACTAATCAGGATCAAATCGATAATGAGAATGATGAATACTATATGGATTCTCATCCTCAAACAATGTCAGCAGTAACAACAGCTTCCATAATGTCTTCAAATAATTACTATGATAGCACCTATGGTACGAATGATACACCGTATTATGATTATCGGGAGGATTACTTTAATGAGGAGGATGAATATAAGTATCTTGAGAAAGAACAAGAGCAACAACAGAAACATCAAGTGCTTCTTCAACATCAAAAACAGCCACCTTTGGAATTTATTGAAGAAAGTCATGATGATTACATTGATGATCCAGTTGGTGATCATACAGTTGACAGTTTTACGAATACCACACAACACAATCAGTCCATTAAACAGCTGGATGAAAATAAAACGAAATATTCTCAACTGGCGACTCAAGAGACAATTGATGATGCTTGTAGTGATTACCTACTAGATCAGCAATCTCATCAAAGTTTAAAGAAGCAAGACAGTATTATTGAAGAGGATGAAGAGCCCATACCAAGCCCAACAGAGATGTACGAGAAAAAGGAATTATCATCATCAACAGGAAAGCCTCAATTGCAATTGCAGTTATCAAGTGATACTATGATTGATGAGGATATAAAAAAGAAGACGATTACACGTGGTGAAACGGAGGAGGTGACAAGCGGTCAGATAATTCGAAAAGCCGAAGTAACAGCACGTCAAAGATGGCATTGGGCGTACAACAAGATTATTATGCAACTTAATGTGAGTACATATTTCCTCTTTATATTTACTAAGATAAAAGTTTCAAAATTTGGAATGGAATTCTTTAGGAACAAATAGGGGAGAAGAGTGGGTGATGGAATTTTAAATATCCTTTCCTGTCTGTTTATAGTAATAGTTTGTTTAAAATTTCGGCAAAATGAAGATCGAATTATCGAACTGCTTTGTAAAAGTTCGAGCTGTACGACTATGTTGGACTACTATGTTTGCTACGAGCTGAGATACAAAAAATATATGTAATTTTTTTTATAAATAATACACACGTACATAGTTACTATATCATATAATCTAAGCCACCTTGAATATACTGCTGCAGATTGAGGTTTAATTTCAATCGTTCTAATTAATGTGCAAAAGGATATTCTAGCTGGAAATATCTTTGATTGACACGTAGGTAGGTACCATATGATACTACTGTGTTTAAGCAAGTATTGCCTTGAAACTTAAGGCTGCAAAATTCACCATGTGCTTTAGTTTTGAATATATAAATAGATAGAAGTGAAGCTTCGAAGAGAATTTGAATGTAATCGTATACACCAGATGACCATGACTGAAAAATTAAATGCTTCATGTATAAAATTAAAACCAAAATTTTGGTAAAAACTTTCCGCTGGATGCCTTGCACCGTCCTTTTATTTATGAAGTATTTTAAATTATATTTAAATTCAGAGAAGAATAAAAAAAAATTTCGGTTGCTTTTGCCCTACCGTAACAATCCAAAGCTCCAATTAAATATATTCGAAGTTTTTAGTCAATATAACTCAAAAATACTCAAAACAAATTCGCTGATAAAATATGGCCACCAAATGATGAGCCAAATAAAGAAAATGGAGCTGATACTGTTGGGAAGGCCATACCTTGTTAATCTCTAAACTGTCTCAAACCTATATAAAAAACACACACTTTTCTTTTAATCAGGTCGAGATTTGTTTCGTTTTTATGTTGTGTTATTTCGACATACATCAATTGTAAGCTATAGATTTACCATTAATGTCAAGGGTCAGGAGTCGGATCATTGTTGTTGTTGGTGTTGTTCGAAGAGCTTCTGTCAACCTGTAGCTCTCTGTATTTTGGCAAAAAATTGAGATGTGTCGCTCTCTCTAGAGCACTCCAAAACACCAAGCAATGCTGTCGTTTGGAAAAGTTCAAGAGTAGTATCGTTTGCTGTCAAAGCGGAGTAATTTCGGAAAAAAACGGAGTACAGTACTAACAAAATTCAAAGCGATCATATTAAATTACAATTTTATAATAATATAAATAATTTTCAAATTAAAAATTTCATTATTAGTTATGCGTTTTAGTATATTATACCCAGTGGAGTAGCTAACCCTGAGAGTATGAAAATTTCTTAGTGCCTTTTTTCAGAAAATAAACAATAACAAAAGAAAGATAACAAAAACAATAACACATATTAAAAACCTCAACTTTTCTTGCATTTTTACGTCGATCTGTAAGAATCCAGTCAAAAAGAGGAAGTTATCCGTTGTTCAACTGATTTTTTGTTATGGATGTTACCTTATATTTCCGGTATTTCTAAACCAATTCAAATTAAAAATTTGGTTAAGGTCTGATAAAGACCTTCAGACATGGAGAATAGAGCTCCGGAACGGAGAACAGCATATGAACCGCAATTAATGTAGTTGAAACATTGTAGATATAATAGCTGTGTTCTTTTGTATCCGCAGAACAGAGCAACACAAAAGATACACTAAAGAACGCCTCATACATTTTCATAGAAGAGTTATAAAAGAAGTGAACAGTACAAATAGTTCGCTTCAATCGACAGAACAATTTGTTCTCTCCATTCCATGGGTGTTCTAGAATAAGGTACACAAAAGAAAACAGCTTGTTTTTTTACAAACAACACAACGAACGTCACCGAATAGTAACACGTTAACCCATTTCGCTCCAATGTTCTCATTTTTGACATTCTACTTTCTGGAAGTACATATATAACTAACTTTGTACAATAAAAAAATCTTAGTTGGCAATACTATTTTTACACGAACATCCCGTTATCAATAAAAAAAATAAAAAGCGATCGTTGTGGCACGTTTTTAAACCCTAGGATATGAAATTCCAGAGGGCATACTAACTTGGTCATTCGTTTGAACCGCATAGAAATATAGATGGTAGAGCAAAATGGGTTTAGACATCAACCAATGCATAAAATTAAAAATTATTTTGATTTTTGCATTTCTTTCTGTTCGTCTGTCCGTATGTCCGTATGTCTATGCGTCTGGCGGTCTATCTGTCTGTTTGTCCTCATGGAAACTGCGTTCGTTTTTTTTCCACGTGGCCTATTTAAAAAGAAATTGTAGATTTAAGTTCGAAGTTGGCCAAATCGGGTAACTCCTTCGTTGGATTGCCATACAAAAATTTCGTTTTCATTATATAATATTAGGCAGGGTTGTAAATGAGCGGACTCATTTATCATATCAACTCTTTGCTCAACTCAGGATTTGAGTCCACTCAACAGGTGAGCGATGGTTCATCGCTCGAAATTTGAGCGGACTCACTGGCTGAGCGGACTCAATCGTGAGCGGACTCAGTCTTGAGCGGACTCATTGCTTGAATGGACTTGAGCGGACTCAAGTCTTGAGCGGACTCACTGCCTGAGCGGACTCATCATTTGAGTTGAGCGGACTCAAATCATATTTTAAATAACATAAAGAGAATCTGATTTAATTAAAATTGAAACTGAAATTTCAATAAAATAAGAAAAGCTTATAAAAAAGTCATTCATTATATTATATTTTATTAATTTCGCTTTTGCTAATTTTCTTAGCCAACATTTCTTCTTCCTCTTTCCTTCCTTATTTTAAATATGATTTGAGTCCGCTCAACTCAAATGATGAGTCCGCTCAACTCAAATGATGAGTCCGCTCAAGACTTGAGTCCGCTCAAGTCCATTCAAGCAATGAGTCCGCTCAAGACTGAGTCCGCTCACGATTGAGTCCGCTCAACCAGTGAGTCCGCTCAAATTTCGAGCGATGAACCACCGCTCAACTGTTGAGCGGACTCAGTGATTAAGCGGACTCACTTCTTGAGTTGAGCGATGAGTTGAGTCAAAATGTGAGTCCTTTACATCCCTGATATTAGGAACACGTGAGCGGAGAGATCTCAAATTTTGTACAAGGCGTTTTCATTCTTGCTCTCTCCATACAAACATTGCGGTTTTTTACATATTCTGTGAACTCTATCTGTCTTATATGCTTTCATCGTACTGAAAATCCTATAACATTGGTCATAATCATTTTTACGGCGGACCGACAAACCTTTTATTAAAGGAGTAGTACCTGAGTACGCTATTAGATTTCGGAGTACAAACGACAGCACTGACACCAAGATTCCATAGGTGAGGGTGGGTCTTACAAGGCTGGTGAAAATCTAGTGTAGGATGTTGGGGTGAGTGCACCCATAGTATGTTCCTTTCTTTAGATTGATTTTTCAATGATTTCTTCTACGTCCTGAAGCCCAGATTCAACCAATTTACCTTTTAAATATGCATGTTGTGTACGGAATAGCTCAATGCAGAAACGCTTTTTATGACCGGATCAAAATTAGAAGTAACATGTCTCTGTGGACGGTCAATTTTGCGTGCATCTCTACATACATACGGTTTTACCGTTAAAAAATGTTTTTTTTTACATTTCCTTCATTTTGCATATATCTTACCCGTTCTTTCATTCGTATGCATTGTTGTTCTGTTGTGAACGTTTTTGGTTTAGGTGACAAATTTCCCGGACGTAACAGTTCTTCGTATACGTGAGATTAAAATAAACTCGTTTATTCACTCAAAAAACTGCTATTTGCCAGTTTAAAAAGGTCTTTTCGAGTTATCTCCGAAGCTAATTATTGACTTGGAAAACTAAATAGATATGTGATTAGGGAGTAAAATGTACATAGATGCGATTTCATTCTGCAAACATGCCTCTATTTTATATTTAAAACTTTTATAGCATGTCTTGTTTGCTGGAAGACGACCAAATTGAACTTTTTTAAAAATTAAAATGCAAAAAAATTGACATTCCCATTGAAGGCCCTGGTGGAGGCCAAAAAAATCTCACGGACCTGGTATTTCCGGATGTCTGTTTTATCACAGCTAAGTCTTTAGAACTGTAAGTAAACATCAAAAATAAATCCATATACCTTCCACCAAAATACAAGACCTCGGCTGATTTCCTCCCTTTTGTAATAAAGGGTTTAGTGTTGGTTCCTTTCCTTAAACTATGTATCGCATAATTTCTGATTTACGGTTCGTGGATTAAGGCAGCAAGAGAGCATTGTTTTTCAAGTCAATTGTGATTGTTATTTAATCATGAAAATTAAAAGGAAAAGTGGAAAATCTTGTTTTTTAATAAATACAATGGCGCTCAGACTCAGGGAGTCGTAACAAATGCCATCTTAGCTAGAAGATTCCGAGTGACATGACGGTACAAGGTGAGGCACATCATCTTCCAAGAGGCATCGTGAGCACTCCTCACCTATTAAACGAGACTCAGGGATACCATCTCAAAAGAATGCAACTAATAGGCTGAACCATAATGGACGTAAACAACTTTACAAATTTGAACGAGACTGAGATTCACTTACTGATGATTGACATTTTTGCCCTAAATAGATGTCATATTCCGTAAGGGAGACATTTAATGTTTTCAATATTAAAAAGTGGCAAAAGCACACAAATTAATAAATGGAAGTTATTTTAATTGAAGATTTGTGCCTTTTATGGACATAATATAAAATATATATGAAGAATCTGAAGAAAATCGCAGCACTTCCAGAAACAATATCTCCTTCCCGAACTTCTCTCTTAGAAGGGCCCACCTCTCTTCACATTCTTCTTCTATAATAAAATTAAATAATAAAAGTGCTACCGATTTTCATTAATGTTTTATTAATATCATAGGTTAAACAGATGCATCCGCACGTAACGAACGACTCTTACCGCACGTTACTTACGGAAATTTGACATTTGAACTTAACAAAAGCTTTCTTATCGACGCTTAAGGTTATTTTGGGTACGGGTTACGTCTGTTTAATTTAAAGGACGTGTTCGCCCTACGTAAGTAATTTTATTTACGTATATATCCATTGTGGTTCAGCCTTATTCTAGTGCAGGTAACAGTATACAACCACGCTCTGTTACTACGTACCAAAATAACTGAAAAACTGATTCCATTAAAGTAAAAGGTATCTACTCTAGCCTGCGCACAAGTGATTCTTGCTCTTTTTGGACACGTGATGTTAGTATCAATATTATGTCGATGACATATACGCCAATTTCAATCGTCCTATACTCCCATTGACCTTATAACAGAATGTCTAGCTAGAATTAATAGCGACCTGCACGAAAGAGCGAACTAATCAATGGAAGCATTCGTGTAATTTTTAAGTCTTGCTTATGCTGGTAATAGTAATAGTTGGACCTTAAGCTCGACCATTCAATATAGTGACTACATTAGCTTTATCAATATTTCCAAAATCTTTTCAGCCCCTCTCACTCAAAATGAGTCGTTATCGTATATTAGTGTTGCCACGCTTTATTCATATTGGTCTTGTTTACCCTAAGTTCGGCTCTTACTGATGTAGTAGAATAGAAAATAGTATAAGTAATATTTGGTCCAAAAAACTTGACTTTGAAAAATGTTACCGAGTAACATACAAATGGCTTTATGGGCACTTTCAGACAGGGCTGCCGGATTCCCCGATTTTGGCTCCGTTATTTCCGAATTTTACAGAATCTTCCGAATTTTAGGGATTTTTCTTATTAGCCTATATTTTGTTATATAATCACAATTCTGGCGCTATCTGGCAATAGAACCAAGTAAATATTCAACTCAACTCCCAAGCACCGAGGCCAAGGCGGGCCATTGTGGTAAACTGCCAAAAACTCCCTCACCAAATTTTCCTGGCCTCTTAATGAAGCGCATAAGGTCTCGGGGAGGTAAGTTTTTCAGCTAATCCACAGATAGAAGGGCAGAACCAAGCGTATCCAGCCTACTCCGAGTATAGGCCGGACAAGCACACTGAAAATGTTCGGTTGTCTCAGGCTCACCTTCCAGGCAAGACAGACAGTCAGGGCTGCCAACAAGCGTGAAGCGATGATCGTGGCCGATTATGATGCCAATTACAATTATGCAATGTTTTCTTCCGAATCCCAAGAGAAAGTCAGAGAAATTTCTCAATTCCATCAAGAAAAAGTTGTGTACACCTGCAAGTACTCTTTCAATCTCTATGACCCCCATGTACCCAGGAACCCGCTAAAGGGGCAACTTGTTTTGGATACATAGCTTATCCACAAACGTTCTGCAGTCCCCCAGTTTTTAACACATAGAAATAATGATGATAGAAGTGGATTTGACACCCATGCTTTGATTTTTGCATGTGCGTCCGTCTGTCCGTCCGTCCTTTTGTAAACTCGTAAGCGCGCTCGCATGAAATTTGCCACACAGCCATTTTAAAAAAAAATCAGATTAAGTTCGAAAATGGGGCAAATCGGGTAATTTCCTTCATACAAAAATTACGTTTTTCACTATATATTTAATGATATTAAAAATAATTTCAAAAACAGACTAAATCGAGCAACTCCTTCTTGGTGTTGCGATACAAAAATTTAAGTTTTGTACGTATACTGTGAAAACGATCAGTCCAAGATGTTTTTATTGTACATAAAAGTTCTACAGAATATAAAATCTTATAAAGTTATTACTGTCTAGGAATAGTTCTAGATATAACGGGTCTTTCAAATTGAGTTTTCAAAAGTAAATAATTAAAAGACATAGAATTTAATTTGAAACTGAAAAAGTTTTTTATATTCTAAAAATGATATCTCCCATGTGACCACCTCTTGCGTCTCTACAGTACCTGATTCTTTTATCAAAATTTTCAATCACATTCTGGCATAGTTGCGGCTCTATCTCACCAATAACTCGAATAATTTCTACTTTCAATGCTTCAACGTTTCGAGGATTATCCTTGTAGACCTGCGTGCTTTCACATAGCCCCAGGGAAAGAAGTCTAACGGTGTCAAATCACAGGATCTTGAAGGCCAATTCACGTCACCGAATCTGGAAATAATACTGTCTCGAAACTTTGTATGCAGTGATTGCAAAGTTTCTTTGGCTGTATGATACGTAGCCCCATCTTGTTGAAACCACATGTCTTTGGTATCTATATTTTCCAGTTTTGGCCATAAAAAAGTTGTGATCATGTCGCGATATCTGGTACCGTTAACGGTTATGGCTCTTCCAGCATCATTTTCGAAAAAGTGCGGACCAATCACACCACCAGACCACAATGCACACCAAACAGTGACTTTTTGTGAATGCGTTCGCCTCTCTTGAATCACGCGAGGGTTTTCCTCTCCCCAAATACGGCAGTTTTGTTTATTAACGTAGCCACCGATTTCCAAATATGCTTCGTCCGAAAGTCCCGACGCATGGAATGATCTTGTGGCAGCAATTCTTATGTCAATTGAACTTTGTAGGCCTTCAACGCTAAATCTTTGTGCATAATACGCCATACAGTTGACTCAGAAAGTCCCAATTGCTGTGAACGTCGGGAAATTGACGAGTTGGGGTCAGCTGCAATACTATCACTTACAGCACCAAATATTTTCTCAGGAACGACCGGAACGAGCATACTGACGTCTTCCTCGATCTTGTACTGCACCAGTTTCTTGAAATTTCCGCACAATATTACCAATTCGTTGCTCAGTTGGACGATTGTGTCGACCATAAACATCGCGTAATTTGCGAAATACATTTCTCACAGAACGACCATTTACATAAAATAATTCAATAATCTCAGTACGTTGCTGTAATGCATACGACTCCATTTTTATAAATGGCAAACCTTTAGCTGTCAAAATGACATATAATATTGGTGCGTTCGATGTTTGAAGGGTGTTACACAGTCGCGTACTATTGAAAACTCAATTTGAAAGACCCTGTAGTTGCAAAAAACCACCTTAACAAACAAACTTGCGTCCAATGTATCGTAAGATAATAAATTAGTCTCAGACCAATATTGTAGCTTTTTCCGTTGTTTTTGATTATGTTAGATTTGAGGTAAAAAAAACCAAAGTAGAAAATATAGGAATAAAAAGAAGTCCGGCTACAGTGGCCAGGGTTTCTTTTTTCTATTTTATTCAGCCAGTCCGCTAACATATTTTTGATTTTATATCGACAGATATCCTCCTTACATCCCTAACGTGTAAACATATGTTTTATGTATATCCGCAAGCAATAATAGATAAGCGGTAGGCCGCCAACAACAATGTGTTTCTCTATATTATAAATTGGTAGGTGCTCTTCGCCAAACTAATTCCTTGCTGAAATCTGTTACTCTGCTGAGTAGTCTCAGCCATACATTCAGCAGATATTTATTACCCTATGACTGACTATAAGCATAGATCGTAAAAGAACTAGAAACCGCATGCAATACCAGAGGAGAGTATGAAAATTTTATATAGCCCCGGAATAGACCAGAATGTTTGTAATAATAGATACACGTCGAGTGATTCATATTTACACGCACCTGTCGGAGAAGTCGATAAAATATATACAAGTTAAGTTAGCAGTAAAGCAACGTTTGCTTTGGGTACACTCTAAATATGTTGTGATCTATTTCGGAACGCACTACCCATTTTACCAATCCGTGCATACTCTGCTCTGGTATACCATGCAATATCTAGTTCTTGTGACATCTTTGATTCAAAACTTTGCTAAGCTCACTCGTACTGGCAATTATCCTGCAATTCAGTAAGTACGACTCTAAAATCCCTGGGAAAATACCAAAACATACTAAAATACAATTTAAAATTGATAAGATTATTTTAGTTTTCAAGTTACCAACGAAAGCCCCCAACGCCGCCGTGTCGCCCCAATTTTATTTCACTGACTAGTTTTAGAGCTGTGACTTGTGGCAAATTGAAAAGCTTGCGCCGCAATTTATAAATACGAAGGTCATCGTTCCCCTGGTCTTATCATCATTTTAGTCAGGGCGCATAGTTTCAATGTCATCGCAGTCGACTTATCCATTTCTTACTTTACTCAACTTTTTTGCTTTAATGTCGTGCTAATTGTTGAACAATAAAAGTGGGACGTGTTTTCCACAAGTGAAATTTGTGATTTTTGTAGGATTTCCATATTAGAGGAGGGTAGAGTTTTTGTTTCAGGATAAAGACGATTCAGTGGACTGCTCTAGCCATAATTAATTGCTTTGATTGACCTTAGTAAGAAATAAAAGTCACTGATTGCATCGCAATTATACATGTAACGGTTACTTATATAATTACCAAAGCCAAAGCCATATTAGACGATGTATCAGAAATGCAATCGCCAATAATCTTTTAACTTTCATCCAGAGCAGAGTATCAGGATTCTTAGCTGCAGAAAAGAGAAAAAAGTGAAATTCCTTCTTATATTGAAGTCCTTAATATAATGAAGGAGCCTGTAATTGTTGTGTCGTGAAACAAATCTAATTTTGCTCTTTATACCTGCTGTGATGGTGCCCATTTTAATACACGAAGTGTCCTAGACTGGAACGCATTTAACTAAAAAGTCTTTGCTGAATTCTGTAAAAAGTGTAAAACGCTATAGTTAACTTAGTTAGCTTTACTAAAAGTATTTTGTGTGTTTTATTTTGGGTTTGGGTAGTTTTACACAAATTATAAAGTGTGCGGTCGTAATAAAATAAAATATTTGAAAAAATTCAGTGCCTTACTTAGCACATATTTTGTTGTAGTGAAACGAAAAAAACAAAACTTCAGTGAAATGTCGCTGGTAAATATTGGTTTGTGTGAATTGAAAAAAGCCTTGACAAATGATAGTGGCAGTGAAATAGAAGATGAATCGCTTTCGCCTTCACGTATAAGTTGTGCTGGTGGTGGACTAAAACCTCGATTTTATAAAATTTCATCTGTAGAAAGGACCCGACGATTAAGTATATTACTGAAGTATCGCAGATATGCAGTTGATTTAAGCCCTTTAATTGTTAGTTAATATTTTTTTTTTGGTTTTATTTTGTTAATACTTTAAATATTTCAGGTTCAAATTACAGTTTTATATTGAATTGTAGGTATACACTTCAAAATTTCCAAGTTTTTATACTGATTTATCTGGGAAAATGTCACAAAATACCTGTTTTATGTGGAAATAGTCTCTAGTAGTAATATATAACTGACACGGGCCTGGCAGGATACAAACTTGTTCAATAAATTTCTAGTTGATGACTGCGAGATGAAAATGGGCTTGACTTCTGAATTATAATAATCCTGTGAAAAGTCCAAACAAAAATTTTGTCCATTTTGGATTATTATATTGTTAACTATTTTTACTTGATATTACATTATTAAAGGTAAATTTTGTGTGAGGTCATGTTGTGATAGACCAACTTCCTTCGCATTCTAAATCAACTCAGACAAAAGAAATCAATGGATTTATATTGTTGCGAGCGTGGCCTTTGTTCCGATATTTAAAACACAATATTAAATATTTAATATACAAGTTCTTTATTTCACTCTAATCATATAAAATTCACAAACATTCATTTTCATCAACTGAACTTTAATTATCGCAATCCAATTACAACATTTTCGCTCGTTTATTACTTTCGCTTGTTAACACTGCAATGTCTAAGACAAGACTCCTCCTTTGGAGGTGACAACTATTATATTTATACCCTAGAAACTCTATTCTATTCTATTCATTCTATTCCTGAACCTTCCCGTAGATTCCATCATCGAATCTCCGAACCTGAGGTTATTTACTCTCCATTGCCAGTAGATGTCACCAGTTGTCTCTTTATATTGCACGTAACAATATTATTGGTTACAGAAATTATATATAAGATAATTTATCTTTATTTGGTGTTACCAATGTTAATATCGCTGTTTATTTAGAACTATTGTACCGACAATGAATATTCATTGATTGTATATTGTCTATTAATATTATTTATCCCTTATTAACTTTTAGTATTTTAAATTGAATTAAGCAGGATTTACATTATGATGACATTCAATTTTTACAGAAATTGTAAATAAACTTTACAAATGTTGACAGTGGCACTAACGAAAAGGGTCGAGAGGCATTGCCGACACCATATCATTCCCCCACCAGTGAAACAAATAATTTCAGCGATTTACTAAATTACTTAGCGGTCTTAAGATTCCTCCATCTTAGTTGGTTGAAGCCATCTTCATCTTAACACCTATAGGGCAAAGAGAGCGAATAGGACTAAAAAGAGCGCCGCGTGCTACTCTTACGTCTGCAACACGAACGAAGTCATCGGTATCTTTAATAGCTTCAATAATTTGTCCAAATTCCCACTTCATCTTTTATAATTGCCATAATATCGGGATGTGTATGTTGTATGACGTTGATTGAAACTTCCGCTTATATCTTTGATGCGTTTCACTTAAGTATGTATATATTATTTGGACCACCGTCTCCAAAACTTATTTCTTATATAACTGACGAATTTTCACCTTTCATTTCAAAATAAGTTTGTCTCCACTGCGGGATCGATTAATGAAGTGTAAAGGTAGCTTCACCACGACGAAAGACTTTGTGCTCCAGAGACCAATTTTATGGTCTCTGGAGACCTTGGGACCCCTGTATACACTTTGGAGACACAAAAAATCTCTAAAGAGACGAAACTTTAAAGACTTTTTTGGTCTCCGGTCTCCCATCTCCCGTCGTGTAGTTCAAAACAAACAGATGTACACGCTCGATCTCTGAAGTTTCCTTATTTTTCGCCTTCAGGTTTTCGGAGACTATTTGTATGCTCTGCTCTCAGTGGAGTGAGTTTGACAAAGATTTTTGTTAATTTTTATTTAATTTATTATTCTTTTGCTGAAACTTAAGTTTTTTTGTCCTGCGATGCATGCTGCCTAAATCAAAGGACCTTAAAATCCTTAAAATTTTCTGATTTTTTGTATGCTTAGTTATATTAAAAAAAATTTTAACTTTGGATCACAGATGGGCATTTTCTATTCGAGTAAAGATAAAAACTAAATAAAATGAAAAATCGAATAAAAATTTATTTGATTTCAAACATTTTTCGTTATTTGGTGAATTACGATTGTCAAACAATTATTCGTTATTTGAAGTCTCTTTATGGAATGATTATTATATTTTTAATTATATTTTTATGGTGTCCACTAGTTTCAATTTCAAATAATTAGTTCTAGGTACACGCAATTTTTTCACAACTGCCGATGTTTACAGTAAACATTTTCCGCTCATTTGCAATATTTAAATTTAAAAGGAATTTTAGTAATTTTGTTCAATTAAGTACTTTTGAAGTTTTTGGGTTTGAATACCCAGAATAATGGTCAATTAAATGAAAAAAAACAGGTATCCTTCTTTCCATATACACTAGCACTTTATTTACATGATTCCCTTTTAAATGAGCTAGGAAAAATTTGCAGCATTAGACACTTTAAGTTCCTTCGCAGTACAACTTTAGTTATTTTTTGTTTATATCTTTAGACATAAATTTCATATTTAGAAATTTTAAAATAGAAACCTATTCAGACGAAGATACGTTTTTTATTTGTGATTATATTTTAGACTTATACTAATTCGTTCGTTTTCAATAAAACCGGTGTTCAAAATGCTCATAAGGAGCGTTGTCTAAGGTATTACTGTTTGAAATTAAAATAACTTAAAATAAATTTAAAAGCAAATAAAAATTTATTCGAACAATTTTTCATTCGATTTTTTAAAAAAATCGATATTTTATGGAAAATTTATTCGAACGATCCGCCTCACCGCTTTGGATCTAATATTCTTTATTCGTGAATACCTCAAAATTCGTCTTATTGATTTTTCTAATTTTCATAGATAAAAATGCTAATAATGGTGTTAGTAAATTATTACAATCTCAAGTGTAGTTAAAAGAAAGAGATTTTTTTTCGTTAATAGAGGTCTGGTTATTAAAACAAACAAAAAATCACACAAATTTGTCATGTTATCCTTTATCTTGTAAACTTTTTACACCAAGGATATATTTTTTTTAAAGATTTTGTCACTTTTCACATAAGATAATAATATTAATAACTTTTGAGATAATTCTTTCAATCAATCTCTTAATCTCACAATTAACAAAGATCTTTGGAGATCTCTAGAGACCAAACTTTAAATTTCGTGTATACGCTTCGGAGACGTGTCTCTAGAGACCTTTTTCTTATGGTCTCCAGAGATCTAATGTTGATCTCCAGAGACAAAAGTAAACATTTCGGAGATTTTAGTCTCTGTAAAACGGAGACTAGAGACCAAACGTCTCTCACCGTTTATCTTTACCTGAAGTGGTACTTCAATTCAAATCAAATCATTAGAGTCTGACGACAGTGGTATAAGAGGTCTAATACTACTTCGATTTCTACAATCACTGTTTCTAGTTCTTCATATGTGACTGGCGCAGAGCTTACTGTTCTTTGCAGCAAATTACTGATTTAAATGCTGCTTCCATAAGCCTATCCAAAGTAAGGAGCAAGTGTGCTTGAATAAAGTGAAATTCAATCCGCATTAGAAGTAATTTACTTGCTGAAAGTCGTATATTCTTTGTATTTCTTCCGGCTTATTTGGAGCAGTAACGGAATCGCTTGCATTAACTCAGTATAAATTCCTGTACATTTCCCGCAGTGCTGCCGTTTGTAAAATTTCAAATATTAATAATTTATTTCTGGTCTGTATACACAAGATTATTATCTTTTATAAATGCATACTAAATAAAGAATTATGGCAAATAAAAAAAAACAAATAAATTCACAAGAACAAATTAAATAATTGCAAGTCTAAATTCATGCATCCTACCAATTCCCCTGACATTATTAGGAAGGGTATTCCATAATCGAACTCTTGCAACAAAAAAAGAGTGTTGCCTCACAATGTATGAAGCTCTAGGTATAAGGAAGGTTTTGTGGCTATATGAGTGTAAAAATTCAATAAGTTCTATCAGATAAGAAGGAGATCTTGCATTAACTAGAAATATTCAGATAAGTGTTATCATTAAAAGCAATATTAATCTTGCGGTAACACTCACAATCCAAAACAGTGACTGTTTTACATGGTCACAGCAACTCAGCAGCTTCTCTCTTATTGAGGAGAATTATTCCATTAAGGTATATGGGAAGAAGATCAGAAAAGGTACGATCATATCTTGAACAAGCAATATAGGTAGATTTTGAAGGATTTTGTGTCAATTGGTTCCTACACGCCTATGCAGATGTATTCAACATGTCAGAGTTTACACTATCAATGCAGTCCTCTGTTAAGTCTATTGGTCAGGATAAATAAAACTGAACATCATCAGCGTAAAGAGGAATGTTAACATAACGCAGAACGTTCATGATGAACAGACAAAATAGCAAAGGTCCAAGAATACACCCTTGCGGGACTCCAATATGTACTCCTTTCCATGCGGATTTTTCATTCACTATCCTGACTTGCTGAAAGCGACCAGTGAGAAAAGCTGTGATTAATTTAAGCTACGACAATGAATAATTATAATTTTTTTTAAGTTTAGTAAGAAGTAAGACATGATTAACTGTGTCGAATGCATTGCTAAAATCAAGCAATACCAAAGCCGTGAAATAATTATAAACCATGCTTTGCGTATATCCAACATAACTTTTAAGAGTGCTATTTCGCAATTGTGACCCGGCCGATAACGAGATTGCCACTGGAAGACTAACCCATTTTCAAGAATATTTTGAACTATTTGATTGTTGATAAATTTCTCCAGAGCCTTGCTAAGAAATCAAAGTAGACTGATAGGACGAAAATCATTATCAACAACTGGAATAGAACATTTGGCTAAATGCAAAATAAGAGCTAATTTCTAAAAAGGTGAAATTATCTCAAATATAAACTATCGGAAATAATAGGGTAGAAAATTTAGTAAATTGTTGGTGGAATATCATCAGAACCACAGGTTTCAAATTTTACGGGCATGACTGCTTTAAGAACCTCCTCATGAGAAGCGCCACGAAAGCTGAAACCATCGTGATAGTACAATAGCTCCCCTTCCATAGAATTAGGTAGTAGAGATTGGGAATTAGTGGTGTTGGTGAAATATGAGTTAAGATCGCATGATGACGCTATCTTTTCACATACTCCATTGTGTTTTCAATTAGACCACAATTTGGTAGCTGACAGGGATGGGTCTTGCATATCTGCTACCTACCTCCTCTTAGTAGTCTGTACGGCTTTATTAATCCGCTTTCGAAATATCTTATATCGGGACAGATCATCATCCCTTTTAGAAACCTTGTATATATGGAAGAAAAATTCTTTTTCGGCCAAGGAATATTAGCCGACGAAATACGCTTCGCTCTAGTAGCGGAACGTACTTATCATGCAAATATAAGAGAAGATTGTAGAAAGAATCAAGCTGTTCATCAATTGCTGCATAGCTCCGAATTTGATGTCAGGGTAGGGAAGATGCTTGCGTTAGTAACCCATCAATAGTAATTGCATCATGAGATCGATATGTGATTATGAAACAAAAGAAAATTCTACAGGGTGTTGCTTCCATGGTGGTCAGTAGAGAGCAGCAGGTGATAGTAGGTCCTCACCTAGCCACACGGAAAAAAAAGTAAGAGGGGTGGGGGGCGGCAAATGGCATATCTACCGTTTCGGAGTTACAGGGTAAGAAAAAAAAACTAGTTTTTCACAAAATGCCCTGTATCTAAAAAAGTTAAGAGCTCATTGTATGCAGAACGTCATGTCCCTTCCAAACTCCTTTCATCTCAGGAATTATTTTGGTCTAAACTGAAAAATTCGGTTTTTCTTACCTATTTTTTACTTTGACCTCTATTTTTTTGCAAAAAGGGTATTAACATAACTTTGTTTAAAAAAACAACTTTAAATTACAGACTCTCGTCTTTAATTTGACCTATTGCATCCTAAGTGGTATCTGTAGCCGTTAATGAGTTATTAGCCTTTAACCTATTCTCAAAGCTATTCTCACAGATAAGTTCCTTTAGAGACTGAAAATACGTCATTTAAATAAAATATGAGCTAATTTCGGTTTGGCCTGAATAGGCTGTGAACTAATAGCTCCTTAACGGCTGCAATTGGCACATAGGGTGTGATAGGTCTAATTAAAGAGGAGAGTCTACCGTTTACAGTTTTTATAAAAAAAATGTTATGTTAATGCCATTTTTGCAAAAACAAAAAAAAAATTCAAAGGACAAAAAAAGGTAAAAAAAACCGAAATTTTTAGTTTAGACCACAATGACTCCTGAGATGAAAGGCACTCCTGGTTGCGCAGTTGTTGGAAGAGCTATGAAGTTCTGCATACAATAAAATAAATAGAAATACATAATGTGCTTATGATACAGAACTTTGTCTACACTAAGTACAAAGAAATATTCCAGAAGTGATGGATTATTACAATTGCTTTCCCACAAGTACTTTCCTACAAGTAATTTCCTACAATTACTTTCTAGAAAAACAGAGTACACGGCTAACGAAATTAAAGCCGATCATATTAAATTAAAGCTTTATTATTTTTGTTAATGTAAATAATTTTTAAATTAAAACTTTATTAAAAGTTATTCGTTTTATTTTATTATACCAAAGAACATATGACATCTAACATCTGTTAGAAGTTCTTTGATTATACTCAGTGGCGTAGCTAGGCTTGGGAGTGGCCTGTTACAAAACTTCTTTGGTCCCTTTTTCGGAAAATAACAAAAACATACATACCTACATTAAAAACTAGGTACTATATATATATATAATAACAAACAAATAAAAGAAAAGAAAATTAATTCCTTAATAATAAATACATATAAATATCTTATGACTTGGCCCACAAGTGTGCTTAATATTTTTACGTGTAATAGAAAAAGGGCAAGCGACATCTACATACTTCGCGTGGAATGGCTAATTAAATACGAACATAAACAACTTTCGGACAATCGTATCACAGAAAGGGAGAGGGCATCTTTAGATTCGGAGTATCGATGTTTCGAGAACGAAACATTCGGAATGGTTCTAGGAAAATTTGTAGAGTATAAATACGGTGCTACTCACCGCCAGGAGGCGAGTGTTATTTCAGACAGTGAAGTGAACGAAGTAAACTGTTTGGATTACGATAATTAAAGTGGAGTTGATTTGATAATTGTTTGTGAATGTTATAAATGTAAACAGTAAAAATAAATAAACGAAGAACTTGTGAATGATATATTGTGTTTTAAATAACGAACTAATGCCACGTTCGTAACAGCTGTTGTCAGAAGTGAAATAAAGTCGTGACATTTGACTTAAAACGAAATGCGATTAAAGTTGTGAAATTGAAAGAAATTTTGTGCTTTCCGTGGAAGTTCTGAAAGATAATCTAAAGCAATGTGACGTAAACTGGAGTAGCTTCGAGTACAGGGTTTGGAAATGGCAGGCACAAAGAATGTTCTAGTCGAGTTACTTAGACAAGCCTTGCAAATGGAAGGGAAGAGTCCTGAGATATATATTTTGAAGACACTTCGCAAGAGCCTGAAGTTGAAGAAAAGTCTGTGGCGAACTTGGAACAACTTTTGGGTACTTTAATGAACAAATTTGGGCTTTCATTAGCTTTGCAGATAAAGAATGCTATTATTGAGAAACAAAAGAATTCTCTTGAAGAACAAAACCAATTTCTGGAAACCCGTTTGGACGAGCAACAGAATACTTTTGAGGAACAAAAGAATTCTCTGGAAACCCGTTTGGACAAGCAACAGAATACTTTTGAGGAACAAAAGAATTCTCTGGAAACCCGTTTGGATGAACAAAAGAATGCTTTTGAGAACAAAATAATTCTCTGGTATCGCGTTGGAATGAACAAAAGAGTTCTTTGGAATCCCGTTTAGAAGAACAGAAGAAATCGCTGGAAACTAGTTTGGACGGACAAAAGAGTTTTCTGCAGAATTGTATTGAAACTTGTTTGGAGGAATAAAAAAATTTTCTGAAAAATTCATTAAACGAACAAAATTTGAAAATTGAAGGAATCCAGCAGGAAGTGTTGGAAATTTAACAACAATTTTCGGAAGTACAACAAAATGTCACGGAGCAGCTTGACAACTTTAAAGCAGATTTGGAGAGTATAAAGCATCGATAACCTCGCCACGAAGGAACTGAAATATCTGGAGCAGGCAAAATGAAACCTCCAATATTTGATGGGCAAAATTCGTGGTATATTTTCAAGAGACAATTCGAGGCCGCTTCCGAAATAAAAAAATACTACTAAATACATCAAGGTCCTGCGTCATAGCTTACCGATTGAAAAGCAACGTGACTACATTTCATTAGTCCGGGCGATAGAATTACGTTATGGAAATGAACACATGCAGCAAATATATCGCCTTCAGCTGCGCAACAGAATCCAAAGCATGGCGAATCACTACAGAAACTGTAGGCCGATGTCTTTCATACTTTAGCGTAAATGCGGATTTCTTTAACGAAGTAACGCGACAACAGAGGGGTTCAGAAATGCCATTACAGATCAAAATTTACCACAAGCGGTAAGGCTAGCAGAAAAGAAATCAACAGGACAAGCACTAGCCTATGCATTAGCCTATAAATTCGCCCGACAAGCTTCTCGGAGTGCAGTACGACCTTCAAATGGACTGCAGAAGATGCCGACTAGTGGAATCTGTAGAAGAAGAGAGGAGAGGGGAATTTCAAAGATGTCCAGCTGGGCAGCAGACTTGCAACAGAATGCAGTCATCACTGAGCACCCCTTCACGTGGTGTTCTTCAATGCTGGGGATTGTAATAAATTGGTACAATTTCCAAGCGCCTGTAGGAAATGCCGTCAACAGAAAAGGAAGGGAGGGGAGAATGTCAAAGGTGGCGAGCTAGGAAGCAAGCTATTCGTGGAGAGCCTAGACTCACACTATACGGCCTTGAGATCTAACACAAGAAAGGACGTATGCACGCATTGCGGCTGGGAAAAAGAAAAAGAGGCAACAGCCACTTTATAGTTGGTAACTGTGGAACCCTCAACTGGTTGGGACATCGAGAACGTGGAAACAGCACAACGAGAAGTTACGGACATCTCGCCTATTCTTACATGGAAAGCAGACATGGTAGAATGGAGGTACATTTATGGAATGAGTGAGAAGCTGAAAAGCTACCGGGCTCAATGGAATTCTCTTCACGTTGAATGTGGGATTTTAAAACGCAAGTGGGTAGAAACTAACGGCGAGTCATTCCGAATGCAAATAGTCGTGCTGGCATCAAAAGTCAAAGTTGGTCCGGAAGAAATGCATCGTGGAACGTCTGGAAGACATTTAGTGAATAAAACAGTTTCTAAAATATGAGAAAAGTTTTATAGGCTACATATGCGATAAGATGCGGAAGAGTGGTGCCGCAGTGGCACAAGGAATATATCGGTATAATATCATACAGCCATGTTTCACTGTCTCAAGATTTAACGAAATTCATCGATTTTGTGCCTTATGCTTCTGGCATTTAAACGAGGGAATATTCAGGCATACATTCCGGCCATTAAAATTTTTAACATGTCCAGATCTGTAGAATAATGTGAACTCATGAAGGAGCTGCAAACTGTCCCATCATGCACAAAATACACTAATTATTCAAACTAGCATAAGAACAGAAACACATGTTCAATACAAACAAAGAGAAAACTAAATAAAATAATAAAATAAAAAGAGAAAAAAAAGCTTAAGTAGAGCAACGAATCGAGGTACCCCTTCTTGGTGTTTTCATGCGAACATTGCGTTTTTGTTACGTATACTGGGAAAGCGATCAATTCTAGACGTTTTTATTGTACTGAAAAGCTCTTCAGACTATGAAATCCTATGAAATTGGTTATAATCATTTTTAGAAATAGATGCAAGAAACCACTTTAACAATGAAACTTACTCGGATTGGCATTAATCTATACAGAGTATCTTAAGAATTTCTAAGACCAATTCTAGCTTTTTTCCTTGTTTTTATTATAAAATCAAAAACGTTTTCTCCTACAACCAATTTTTACAACCATTATGGAATTTATAGTTTCTATGTTGAAAATTCTTGGTTTTAGTTTCAACAAGATTGAAAAACTTCTTTCCAGGTTTGCGGAGCTGCACATAAAGTGACCAATACATTTTTCCAAATTAGGAAACATTTTTTTTACCTAGGACATTTTTAACATAAAAAATAGGGTTCCAGTATTCTTCAAATAACAGTAACTTTGCATGCGACGCCATTGTTCGTCTAAAGCTTTGACATCATTCCGATCAACAAGGTTTGGGGAAAAGTGTGATTAAAGGTATTTTGCATGCGGGCGCGATATTCCACGTTTTTTTTGCGTACTAGTCAATTTGATAATTTACGAATGTTATTGATATGAAGGAGCTTAACATTACAAATAAAAGATTGGCTAATTGCATATTAATAATAAAAAAAAATAAAGGAAATCCATTTTATGCATAATTAATATTTAATTATTTAATTTGGAGAGCTTTACACGATATTCCCTACATCATAACAATAGGAAAGATCGCATTGGGGGTGATGTGGCCATATATGTACATATACATAGTCGAAGGTGCTTTAAAAATCTCCCGTTCTATACTCATCGACATGTGAGCCCAGTAATTATCGATGGTGACTCTAATGTGAACTTATTGCAACAGAACTCGATTTCTTCACACTCTCTCTCCGCTGAAAGTAGAGTAGTTCGATTCCATCATGTAATATTTGCCTGATAAATACGCTCCTCTTCGCTCACGGCGTAGTTTTCCACACAGAATTCCATGGTTTATGGAAGAAACTAATAACCTTATAGCAGAGCCTCAGTTCCTTTATCAGAGGTATAAATACTCCAGAACTCAGCTCGTCAAGCGACAGTGTAAACAAATTAGAAATTTGGTAACTCGTCAAGTATGTTCTGCAAAGCGTTATTATTTGGGTCACAAGCTTGATCCTAGTGTACCACTTCAAAATAATCCTGGTCAAATTTAAAATGCTTGGCATTCACAGTAAACATTCCCCAACCAGATCAAAATAATCTGAATGAGCATTTGACTTCGCCTTCAGCAGTGGTATTCCCAACTGCTTCTGATTTTTTGCATGCAACTCCTCAATCACCATTATGTGATGGTTTCAGCTTCCACTGCGTAGATCCATTAGAGGCTTATAATGCCATCAATTCGATCAGTTTGAACGATAGCGGGCCGGAAAACATCCCTCCGCTTTTCGTGAAATTATTTTGCCTGCTATATTACCTGTTGTCAAACATATAACTACGTCAAAGTTTCCAGCAAAGTGGAAAAGGGCAGTTGTTTTAGCTATTGTTAAAAAATAACTCCGCAAGTAACATATTTTGGGGAACGCTGCTCGTTATTGTCTGCTTCTCAGTCTGGCTTTCGTCGCAAAGACAGCTAAAAAACAGTTTTACTTAAAGTTACCACCGATATTCGTGAAGCACTTGATAAGGATAACGTGGGAATTCCAGTACTATTGGAATTTTCTAAGGTTTTTGACAGTATCAATCACAGTAAATAATTGCAAAAATTAGATTTGAATTTTAAGTTCACCGCATCCGTACTTTCAATTATTAACTGGTTTTTATCTAAACGAACACAACAAGTGAAAATTCATAATTGCCTTTCTAATGCAATAAATTTGATATGTGGAATCCCCCAAAGCTCCATTCTAGGACCACTGTTATTCAGCTTTTATATTAATGACTTACCGGATGTTATTCTTTAGGCTAATATACATTTATATGCGGATGACGTACAGATTTGTATGAGCTGTGCTATTGGCTGGTCTGAAGATTGCATTTTCAAAGTCAATAGTGATCTTGAGCGGATAAATGAATGGTCAACATTAAACAACCTTGCATTAAATGTTGAAAAGTCTAATTATATGTTAGTATACCGAAGAGGTATGGATCCCTTAAATTTTTCTTCTATTGGTCTTGAAAATACGCCGCTTAGAAAATGTCAGGAATCTTGGTATAATACAAAACTCTCAGATAAGCTGATGTGATTATGTAAAAAGCGTCTTGGGAAAAGTGTATGGTGGACTTCAGCACATTTACTTTTTGTAAGTGTGAAAATTAAAATCACCACAGCACTTTTAGTACCTTTTTATACCCTAGATGTAATCTATAGGGTATACTAAGCTTGCCATTCCATTTGTAACACCTAGAAATAATGATGGTAGAGCAAAATGGATTATGCATAAAATTAAAAGTTATTTTGATTTTTGCATGTCCATCCGTCCGTCTGTCATTCCGTCTGTCTTCACGATAACTCGGGAACGCTGAAATTTTGCAAATGGGCTTAAAAAAAGAAAGTAAATTTAAATTCGAAAATAGAACAAATCGGTTAACTCTTTCGTATGATTGCCATAAAAAATTTCGTTTTTCACTACATATTTGGTCACTACCTGAGAACGCGTCAACGTAGAGAGCTGAAATTTCGTATATAGTGTTCTCATAAAAATAGTTAATAAAACTTCAAAAATGGGCTAAATCGGGCAACCCCTTCTTGGTGTTGCCATATAAAAATTTAGGATTTTTACGTATACTGTGAAAAAGATCAGTCCTAGATGTTTTCATTGTACTGAAAAGTTCTTCAGAATATGAAATGTTATAAAATTGCTTATTATCAGTTTTTTTTGTTCGATTAACAGTCATAGAAATATATGCGAAAAACACTTCAAAAATTAAACTTGCACAGATAGGTGACCATACGAAATGACATACCAGTTCATCTAGCGTATCATAAGAATTGGTTTTAGACCAATTCTAGCTTTTTAGAATAGAATAGAATAGAAAAATCATTTACTGAAGAACCTCAGCTTAAGCTACGTAGCAACGTTAGGTACATTGAGTAAGTATTACATGGTTGGCATAATTGGTATGGTACAAAGTTATGCAGCAGACTAACAAAGGAGCAATGAACAAATTCATTGCGGTAGAATATGATACCAGTAATAACTAACTAACTAACTAATTTTGACGCAGTGAACAGACTCACTACGACTGAGAGCTACTATAGTTAAGTAATAGGATAAAGCATAAAACATAAAATACAAAACAATAAACAATAGAATACGGAATGAGTTGAGTTACTTAAGAGACCATGAGGTGACGCAAAGCAAGTTCCTTGAATTGTTTTTGAGGGCCTATTTTTCTGATTGATTCAGGAAGTGAATTCCAGAGCACAGCTCCCTGACCAAATACGTCATTAGATCTAAATCGAGTGCGGGTTCTGTGTAGGACAAGTCTGATGTCATTAAGATTGCTCCATGAGAGCGATTGACTTATGTATGTGGGTAGAGAGCCCGATCTTGCTTATGAATGAAGCATAACACTCTGAGTTTCAGGAGCTTGGGAAGGTGTTCAGGCATGAACAGCTGAACAAGCGCTGAGATATGAGAGTGCCTCCTAAGACGGAAAATATACCTCACACAAGCTTTCAGAGCCCTGTTTAGTTTTTCAATTTCAGTGGCCTGAAGCGGGTACATGGCTACATCCGCATGGTAAAAATGCGGCATGATGAGAGATGAAATTAGCGATTGTCTGATGGACTGACCTCGATGCTGTGAGACCGCGTATAGCGAGCGGAGCCCATAATAGATACGTGAGCATACCCTGCTGATCTGAGGTCGCCAGGAAAGATGGGGGTCCATAAGAAGTCCGAGATTTTTGACATGTTTGTTTGAGAGAGGGATGAGCAAGTTATGAAGACGCGGATTGGGGAGCATGTCGTTGGTTCTAGCGATATTTGCACAAATGGTGTATCTTATCGCTTGTGTTTCTACTGGGTTGAGGGCCAGACTATTGGATCTGCACCAGTTGGAGATGTCGCCAAGTGGTGTGTTGAGCGCTTCAATCAGGGACAGAAGATCTTCAACCGTGACACCGTCATATATTTGTAAATCATCCGCATAGAGGTGATATTTATGATCACCCAACACTTCCGTGACGTTGTTTATGTAGATGGTAAACAAGAGCGGCGTGAGAACTGCCCCTTGCGGGACACCCGAGGTGATATCCCTTGAGTGGGTTCTGTTTGATAGATAGTTAGAAATCAACCTGCTAGCAGTGGCACCAAAGCCAAAAGTGTTCGCAAGCTTGGCAACGAGTATGTTATGCTGGACGGAGTCAAACGCTCTACTGAGGTCCAGTAGCACATGCACCACTTGTTTGCCCTCGTCACAGAGACTGCGGATGTTAGCAGCTACTTTTACTAAGGCAGAGGTCGTGGAATGCTTGTGTCTGAAGCCAGACTGATACACTGACAGCAGGTTAGTATCTTCGATGTGTTCGCATATCTAGTCCGCGAGAAGAACTTCGAAGACTTTCGAGATGGCGGGGAGGATTGTGATAGGACGCCAGTCATTAGGTCATGTGGGAGATGTGATTTTAGGAATCGGGGTGATGATGCCGGTTATCCAACATTTAGGGAAGAGAGAGCAGGTGACAAGTCGGTTGAATAGATGCGTCACTAGGGGCAGAATAAAAGGAAGGATGACTCTGAGAAATTTAATTGGTATCCCGTCATATCCGATGGCATTGGATTTGACGCGGCGGAAGGCCTCCAATACTTCAGCCTCACTGAAGCTGCGGAGAGTGAAACCATTTGCCGGGGGATTGGGGCTGTCCATTAGAGATTGGCTGGAAGTATTGGTGTCTTGGGACGGGACTTTTGAAGTGTTGTCGGAGGGGGCAATGAGAGCAGGGGTACGAGCAGTAAGTTGAGCAGGGCAGAGGTGATTTGCAAAATCATCAGGGTCGACACTAGCCGGAGGTCTAGCTTTGGATCCCAGCCTGAGATTTCGAGCTCTGCGCCAGTCAACTCCATCCCTAAAGTTAATCAAGGTGCTTTCCCTGATTAGCGCTCGAATGCGGTATTCCTCAGCCCTTCGCGCAAGTCTGTAGGTCTTGATATTATCGGGATTCTTGTATCTTTTCCAGTGAATGTAGGATATGTCGCGAACCTGACACAGTAAGGACACATCTGTTCTGCCGAAAATCTTGTCACTTGGACTCCCTGTTCACATGGTTTTGAGGGGGACATTATTATGAAAAACAGTTCTTGGTGCTGGTCCTCGAGTAGGATTTGAGGATTTCGATGTCTTTACTGATTTTGGTGATAGGTTGATGTTTGATGTGGTCTACTTCTTTGCTAAGAGAACTAAGTTCCAGGAGAATTGAATTTAAGCCGGTGGTGAGAGCGTTGATCTTAGTGTTGATCCTTATCAAAGAGGTCTGTACTGTGACAAAAGGTTTGGCGTGCTTGCCAGCAACTGAGTAAGACACAAGGTCGCCGTTGCAATGGGACTTGGCTGTCGCGATGCAGGTTTTGCACACCCAGTCAACACTCTTATCTATGTAGACTGTCAAGTAATTCACCACTGATATGTTCATGCAGCCCAGATGGAGCCATAAATCGTAAACATCGCAGGAAATCCAAATTACAGTTTTCTCGTCACTGCGTTTTCTGGGTTAAGTGAGAGTACAGACCGCGCAGAAGTGCTCTTCCGGGTCGTCAATTGGATTTGTATTTACCCTAGCTATGGGTGGAGAGGGAGTTTGAGCAGTGCTGGCGGTAAGAGGCGGCTTGGATGCAGATTTTTTGGCATGCTTAACTGGAGGGGGGGGGGGGGGGATTTACTGATTTTGGCCAATGATTTTGACCTGGCTTTAATCTTATATGAAGCCTTGGGGTCAGGTTTGGTTGAGGCCCTTACAGCACTCTTGCCCGGGCGAGGCTATGCTGACGTTGGTCAAAGAGACTGATCTGGCCTTACTCCTGGATACACCCTTGGCTAATGCAGCTCTACCGTTTGGCTTGTTTTTTTTTTGTTTTTTGTTTTTTTTTATTTTGGACGATAGCGGCAATCAAGGATTCCTTAGCAGTCTTCGATCGCGTTGAGACTGTGGTCATGATAAAGTTACATAGGTATCTCAGGCTGAGAGAGGAGCTAGTATGCTGATATTAGGTCCAGCTGACTAAAGCAATGGAACATCTGCATGTGACAAAGTAATATCCAGGAGCATTGAACCGATCACTATATACTGACTGTGACAAGACGAGAGCTTACCAGCTGAAGGATATACCAGCTCTACGATGTCTGTGCCAGTAAGTGGCACCCTCGCCCGGACGTGTTAGTCCTACTCAGTAAGGTGTAAATTGGGTAAATTGTAAATTATATCGTAAATTAAATTACTGTTCAATCTTGATTTTAAATTGAACCTGAGTAATAAGTGTGCTAATTTCCAATTAAATTCCCAAGCTGATATCAAGAGCTATGCAAAATGCTTTGAAGATTATATTGTAATTAAACAAAACTACGTTTCTTTCCGAGGAATGCGAGACATTAATTGATTGATTGAACCACCAGTTAGACTTATATCAGTTTAATCCTAATTAGTTTTATATCTAGTGTCTAATTTCAGTTTCAATGTCTCTTGTTATTTGAGTTATATTAATATCGGTTGTAATATGGACAAGAGTTCGATTTTCTAATTTACAACTTTCAAGTTCAAAGTTTTAACTCAGTTCGCTTATCAAATATCTAATTTAAATATCTGATGCTAATTTGGTCATAATAGTTCCAATTATACTATAGGTAATAGTTCGATTATTCACTTTGCTGTTTTCGAACTTCTAACCTTAAACTCTAAATTTCAATTTTTTAACTCAGATCCATTTGGATTTAGTTAGTTATAATTCTAGGTTTAATTTAATTTAATTTAATTCTGTTTAAAATTTAGCTTAAACTTTGATTTTAATGTAATTTCAATTCAATTTAATAAATCAATGTCAGCAATGTTTGGTTGTAAAATAAGTAATATGGGCAAAAGCTTAACTTACCAATTTGCCAATTCGCAATCTTAACTATAATCTAACAGTTTTGGTTATCGTTTTACTTTTAATTTTATTAGATTATTATCAGCGAGGTTTCGGATTTCCCATCAAACTCCTGTTTGGTTCACTGGGATTTATGTCCAGATGAATCTCGTGGTCTCAGACTTGATTATATAATGGGTTGAGTTATTGCAGGCTGGCTCCAGGTTCACCTTTTTTATCCGGGTCAAACTTAAATTTTCTTAGGAATGATTGAGTTTAATGTCCGTGGTGGCAGCCGAAGTCTCAGAAATATGTGTAGCGAAGCGCAATTATTCGGTCTTAAAGAGGGCCGGTCCCTCGGATTTCCAAAGCTAAACTATAAATGTGGCATCTCCTCAAAGATGCATTTCTAGTCTTAGTTATTCGTGGTTATTTCTGGATAAATATTCGATCGTCTCGGACGTATTTAGAAGTTTAATACCAATTATCGTGAAATTAAGTCGATTTCAAAATGGCGTCACAAGGCGTCCTCACTCAGCAAGAAAAAAAGTTTCAGTAAAGCGAACTGCCGACCAGGCTTGATGAAACTTTATAAGATTAGTGTAACAAATGATCCCGTGATTACTTTAAAACAGTCTCCACAATCTAATTCGCATTAAAAACTTTAATCTTAGTAAAATTCACAGAGCACTACAATTGTGTTACTCGACAGTTTGATTACTTTCTTCGTGTCAATTTCTACTTACTCAATATTCTGTAATAGACTATGTAATCTTATAATTCTCTAATCTCTTTACTTAACATCAGTGATGTGGCCGGCGTATGTAATATTAGCCGAAGCTGAAGCATGTCACTGTCCTATTCCTTTCTTTCATAGCAAGTGTTGAGCGTAGATAAATAGAATTAATGACAGGGTTCTCATCCCAAAGTTATTTGTCCTTAGGTTTTTTGCCGTTTTTGTCAACTGGATTTGCTCTTATATCAGGCCGTAAGCAGTGTGTTTTATTTCGAGGTGCGATTTCCAATGAAATTGATGATACCTCGGGTGTTCCTCAGGGAAGCCAATTAGGGTCATTACTTTTCATCATTTACATCAATGATGTATGTATGACTATTTCTAATCCGAGAATTTTTTGTTATGCTGACGACGCCAACATTTTCCGTATCGTCGGACTTAGACGCCTTTCAGAAGGCTGCTCGATAACCTTTCTTCCTTTGAATATTAGTAAGTGCATATCATTCTCTCGCCAAAGAAATCCTCTGCAGTTCAATTCCACTATCGACGGTAGCTCATTAATTGAACTTGACAAAACCAAAGACTTGGGGGTCATATTGATGCAACTATATATTATACCTCGTCTTTGCGTTTCATTAAGAGATGTTTTAAGCTGTTTAATGATTCATATATAACGAAGATTTTATACTGTTTATTTGTTCGACTTATTCTACACTGTAAAAATGCAAAATGTTGCCACAAAGCTTAGGTAAGTTTCCCTAAAATGTAGGCAATATTCCCTAAAATGTGTGGAATATTCTTTAAAATTTAGGGAATATTACCAAGAATTTAGAGGAATATTCCCTACGTTTTAGGGAAAACTACCTAAGCTTTGTGGCAACATTTGTGCAAATTGTTTACTGTGTAGAGTACTTTAGTTGTCCTGTCTGGTCTCCTTTCTTTGTGGCTCATATTAGCCGCATCGAGGGTGTTCAGTGTAGATTTGTACGATTTTCCCTACGTGGTTTACCGAAGGACCTATACTCTCCGACTGCCTCCATATCTTGATCGACTTGAGCTTATTTCCTTTAAGCCTCTCGAAATCAGACGCAATTACTTCAGAATTGTGTTTGCTTTTGACTGTTTACAAGGCTTGATTAATTTCCTTCAATTGTTACAGGTTTTTTTTTAAACTTATCGGTCCAAGCTCGCCCGTTGAGAAACCATAATTTTTTCCTCATTCCTTACCACCGTACAAAATATTGTATGCACGAGCCGATTACATCAATGTCTCGTCTCTTTTAAGGATCACACTGATTGCATAGATTTCCGCTTATCTAAATCTCACTTAAATATTCAGCTCCGTTAAGGTTTTTTTTTTCTTAATTATTGTAATCTTAGTATGAAATTCCTTTTTGTAGTAATCAGGACTTGATGGATTTTAATATTAATAATTAAATAAATAGGTATGAGCCCCCTAAAAATAACAGTTAGCAATATCTTATTGTTATCCATCGATGCTAAGAATTTTAGTTTATTTTCATGTATATGGGTACAATAGCATTAAAGTAAAAAAAAAATATATGTTCTACTAAAACTCTTTTGCAAATTACGTATATCGTTACATCTTCTCGTTAAATGTCATTTACAATGGTTAAGTTACTTTTACTGAACGTGCGAACAATAAAAAAACAGGTAGCGATGCACTTTAAACTAACAAGAACGTCTAATGTGATAATCTTGTGAGTTAGGATTATCACATTAAATGAATAAAACTTACACTAAAAATTTTCCGGAGATATTTCAATAAATGCCATCCATCTATTCTCAAAATTCTTAATCTAACTGTCATAATAGATACTTAGTTGTACCATGCTAGAAGGCTGTGCATAGCGGGGAACGATTCCTGCACGAACTGCAAGTACTCAGAGGAAATCGAACGCGTCCAACACGTACTTGCGAGTGTGCCTCTCTGCTGAATAAAACAGGTTGGCTATTGGGTAGCTACGTCTTTTTCAGTCTGGAGGAGCTGCAAAGTAAAGAGCTTAGATCCTAACCCAACCTAACCTTACCTATTTGGCTGTAATAATATATACTCAGGAATGACGCTCTAACTGGAGATTTACTAACATTCCTTACCGAGCGTTTGAATTAATATCTCCATAATTTTGGTGAATCTTAGATCATCGCATTAGATATCTCGAAAGCCTTCGATAGAGTCTGGCATCCTGCTCTTTTACCTAAACTTGAGGAATAAAATCTAGACCCTCTTTTCTTAAAATGGATTGAAAATTTTCTATCTCTATTCTCTCACTTTCAATCCTATTCACAGTTTTGTAGACGACAGCACCCTTGATTTCATGTACTCGTTTGACTCTATAGCTGATTCCTGTGGGAATGTTATAGTTGACAAACGAAACCACATGTTCAGTTTACTGCAATATGACCTTACAAAACGTAATGTTGTCGGTTATCACTCAAACTTACTTCAACACCCGCTCAACCCATTTCCGTCTATGGAGAGGATATCTCGAACTCGCCATCTCTTAACATATTAGGCATTGAAATATTCAATAATCTTTGTCGGTTCGATCACATTTTTGGTACGGCCAAAAACCCGATGAAATGTCTGGGCTTCTTGCAACGATCTAAGAAATATTTTACTCCATCAAACTTGGTGTAAATCTACAAGTCTCATATCAGGCCTAGATTAGAATTTATCCGCGTTAGACAAAGTCCAAAAGAGGGCCTTCCAGCTTATTAGTGATGACATATCAATGGCAACTATTAATTCCCTAGAGCACCAGCGTAATATTGGATGTCTGTGTCTCTGTTATCGCTCCCCCTATTGTTATTGCTGTGATGAAATCTCTAGCCTGATCCCTTGCAGAATTCTTCTTATGCGCACAACAGGAGCTGTAGATCGAGCTGACACTTACACCATTGAAGTGCAATCCGGCCATACCATGAAATTCCTCGTATCCTTCATAAGCAGAATAGTGCGAATGTGAAACAATTTGCCATCATCTTTTCCCCATCAGCTATGAGCCAAAATCATTCTAGCGTAATGCACACCGTCACCTTCTTGTCTCAACCCAATTCCCTACCCCTTCTTTCTTTCCTGCCAAGGCTGTGCTACGGTATCATAAGATATCCTTTGAGCTTTGCCAACATCATAAAAAAAAAATTAAATAAAAAATTATCAAAATATACGAAAATATTGCTGCTTTCCCACGACCAAGTCTGTCTAGTCGGTTTTCGTTTGTATTGTCTAACGACTGAAAATATAATATTTGAGTCCCTTTGGGTAAAATGATATATGTGTATGTCATTTTGCCCTTAACCAAAGTATGTCATTTTACCAAAATAGCCAAGAGCAAAAAATTAAATATAATATAATTATATTATTTATCATATATGTACGAATGTCACATCAATTGCTTTATTAGAATAAGAGCAATACGGAAAAATTATACCGAAGAAAAAAAAACAATACTAATCCCTGTAAAAACCGTTTTGCGTTGCGTACTACTATTCTTGTTGTTGGCTGCAAAACATCTGTAGAACACGCCCAATATGGTTAAGCATTCGCTGCATCGTTGGCTTAGATTTCGTGAAAATCTTAAATTACCGTTATATGGAGTTTTATCAGAGTCAGAGATTGACCCCTTTAGGCAGATCGCCCACCACAGATGCATCATGCAAATGCACTTCTCATATCTGTATAGTAAGCCACTCACTCCCAAGTAAAGGAAGAGCAAAAGCTGTAAACGCAATGCTCAAATGAAAGCATGCACGACGCACTTGCATCAAGCTCTTCAAAAAAGCATCACATGTACTTTTACGTGACACGCCGCTCACTATGCAGCATTTGCTTGATGCAGGAGCACACATGCTGCACGCATTTTTGTTTGAGCATTGCATGTACAGCTTTTGCGTGAAGCATCAAAATTTGGATGAAATATTCGTAGCACCACGTCATGATAAATACGATTCCTTTATAATTTAAGCAATTGCTTGAGAGTATGCAGTGCAATTGTTCTTTTGCTAAGCGGCTTACTATATACAGCATATGACACATATGCAGGACGCAAGAACTGATCGACTTATTTCAAATTAAAAACTTCAAAAACTTTGGTCTGGCATAATGCTGATAGAATTACCTCATTCTGTGCCATTGTCAAGAAGCAAATGATTTTCGACATTTGCCCACAGGCAGTTTTCACAATTTTATCTAAGCTATAATAAATTGGTCTTCTACCTCGGTCTCATAATAGGGAAAGGAATGAAAATAATTTCAAAAATTATCTAAATATTTCATAAGGGATAATTTCAGAAGAAAAAGCCAAAGACTAATTTCCATGCTCGTCTCTTAATGAAGATCGATTGAATTGAAACTTGTTAGTAAGGGAGGAAGACGCCAGCAAATTTCTCCCGTTTGAAATTATTAAATATAAAAGTTGTCGTTTTACAAGGAGTAGCGTAGCGTATGCTGTATAAGTGTACACAATACATTTTCCTTGTGCTCTTTCCCTTTGCCGGGGCTTACATTCTACATAAATACTGGCGTTTATGAACGATTAATTTCGCGTATAACCAGAAAAGCTGCAGCAAGTTATGAGCCACAAAATAATATAATTTTTTCCCTCTACGCCTACTAATATCTTCCAGTCCTCTTAACACTGGCGAAGAAGCTTTTTCCTTGCTTTCAAACCAAAAAGGATATGGTACGGTACAATAATTCCACATATACACTGCCAACCAAATCTTTTGTGTACACTGCTTTGTTTCTCCTTCTCTCTTGTTGGTGGCTATGAGGCATGAAAAGCCAAATTTAGAATGAACATGCAATAAAATCATTGTTTCGCAAATTTCCGCGATAAGAATACATGGAAAAAGTTACCTAAATATTTGACGAAGAAATCTGGGCTCTTTACTCCTCACAAAATAGTGAGTGAACTTTTCTTTTATTCATAGATTCTTACGTCTTATAATCATTGCACTTAACTTGTCAGTTTCAATTTCTAAAATGTTTCCGTTCCAATTCATAGTATGGTAGGAGGAGACCACTGACATTATAATAAGAGTGGACTGAGCGTTCTTGATTTAAAAATGTCACTATTATTTGTCGATTAGAAATACTAAAGATGTTATAAAATAGTATTGCATTACATGAAATTTGTTTAGGAAGTTAAACTTGTTTTAATTAAGACAAAAATTAATTTTTTATATTACTGAAAAATGTGCTCCTCTGCAGATTTGATGTCAAACAAATTTGAGCTTGAAGGAGATAGACGTATATAAGCAATATATTTGTCTGAATTTTTATGTCAATTCAATTCCAGTGCATTCCATTTAATACAACTGTATTGTTTCCAAAATTTGGAACAGTTCAACGTACATTTTGAGTATGAAGGAGACAAACAGATTTTATCCAAAATTTGTGCCATTTTTGACTATAGGAATTAGATAGGATATCCATTCTTATTATATGTCAATGGAGGAGAAGAAGAGTTCGACAAATGTTGGGAGGGGGCATGTAAATATTTAATGGGAAGGCCTTGGTGAGTAGACAACAAATACTGAAAAAGTATTGCATTTTTTTCTCTCCTATAATTTAAGTGAATAATCGTAGAAAAACAAATAAATACATACATGGTTTTTCTACAATTATACACTTAAGCTAAATGACTGGTTTTATATTTTCTTCAATCTTTTTTATCTACTCAACAAGACCTTTCCAAACAAATATCGACATGCCTATAGAATAATATTTTAGAAAATAACAACAGCGTAATTATGATTCCCACGTGGGAGATTAGTTGACGTTTCAAAATATTTGCATTACCCTAGGCTTGTGGGTATTCGTTGGAAGGGCCCTGATGAGTACACTACAAATACCGAAAAAAATATAGTACCACTTCTATAATTTAAGTGAATAATTGCAGAAAAACATCATATATACATGTTTTTTTTTTACAAGTATGCACATAAGTTTGTTTGTTTCAACAAGACCTTTCCAACAAATACCAACATACCTGGATCTGAATAATGATTTAAAAAATAACAACAGCAATAATTATGATCCCCACGTGCGACATTACCCCCGGTAAGGAAATTGCAAATATTGGAATGCTAAATCGGGATTTAATTTTCCTGGATATTCCTAATATTCCTGGATATAAAATTATGCCGAGTCTTATTTCATTTTGCTAACGTTGCAATATTCCATATATGAACCCAGATGCCCAGACGTTATTACAGCCACCAATTTCAATTCACGATCTCGACACTTGCGATCTAATGATTGTATTTATTTGTGTTCCCATCGCACTCCAATCATGTACAATTTGAGCTATGTCTAGAATATGCTGAACTTTTAATTTGAATTCCCAGTCAATTGATTTTCATATAAATAAAGCCCAATTAAGAAAAATCTTCAAGAATTATTCTGTACTTTAAGTTTAACTTAAGAAACGGATCATTGGCTAGCATTTAGTGAAATAAATAAAGCGATCCTCAGCTAATTTTAATTCGCAAAAAAATGTTGTAGAATAAAAAAAATTCCAAAAAATTTAACAAAATTTACTTGAAACAAGTAAAAGTGCTAGAATTCGTCTAAGAGCAATTCTTATGATAGATACTCTAGTTGAGTGCCCGTATGTAATTTCATATGGTTATCCATATGTGCGAGTTTGGCTTTTGAAGAGGTTTTTCGCATATATTTCTAGAACGGTTCGAAAATATGTAAAAATTATTATAACCGATTTCATAAGATTAAATATTGTTAAAAACTTGCCTGTACAATAGAAACATCTAGTACTGATCGTTTTTATAGTATACCTACGAAAAAAAACAACATTTTTATATGGCAACACCAAGAACGGGCTGCCCGATGTAGTCATTTACTATTGTTATGAAAACACCTCTACGTCGACGCGTTCTCAGGTAGGGTCTAAATATATAGTGATAAACGAAATTTTTGTATGGCAACCCCATTTTCTAACTTAAATTATTTATTTATTTTTTTCTACAACGCCCGTGTGCAAGATTTCAGCACTCTATGTGAACGCGTTCTCGAGTAACCGTTAGGACGGACAGGCGGACGGACGGACTGACAGACAGACAGACGGACGGACAGACAAACGAACAGACAGACGAACGGACATACGGACTACAGGCAGACATGCAAAAATCAAAATATCTTTGAATTTTATGCATGTGGGTGTCCAATACTCATTTTGTTCTGCCAGCATTATTTCTGTGCGTTACAAACGGAATGCCAAACTTAGTATACCCTTTAGATTTCATCTAGCGTATAAATACAGGAATATTTACCGACTACTTATGTTCTAATGCGTTTTTGTCTATTGCGACCATTTTGTTTTTATCTACCGATTTTGGTTAATCAGCATTTAAATTCCTCTGAATATGTCGTGGCGAACTGTTGTTTTACATTAATCCTTACGACCTCCTTCCAAAATTTTCTTAAAATCTGTCTTTTTCTAACGAAATACTGCAAAAATCAATCCTAGGACTCTTACGTTTATTTCATTTTCATACAATTAGCCGAAAAGAACTGTAACCTTTATTTATAGTACGCCGGTGATGTGGAGATGAATATATCCATGGTTTAGTAAAGTATATTCTGCGGAATGTAATGAGTTATTGCATGACATAATGCTGATTGACCAGCACTGATGCAAAGTTAAACTCGTTTCACTTTCTCGATGCTGGTAAAATCAGCACGTGTGAAGTTCTGATAATATCAGCAGTTCTGATAATGTCATCATAATGTCAACTGGGCTTTAAGATATAAGCATATTTCAAACAAAGCATTAAATTGGTATAATTTTTCTATGGTATAATTTCTATAATATGTGCAACCTTGCGTTTAACCTTTTTCATATCTGGAAAATTTATTCCAAAAAAATCTTAGCAAGGTCGAAAAATTTGTTTGAAAGATTGCAATTTGAGATAAGTGCGCGGGCATGGATAGTACTTTTTATGAGTAATTTTCTCTCTGCTTTTTCCAATTCTCTTTTTAAATCAGATCCTGTCTTTGTCCTTATTTCTTTTATAAATTTAATTTATTCAAAATCTTTTCTGGTCTATATCTTAACAATTGTTTATAATTACGCAGCTGTTATGAAAATTTTCAAATCACTGCCATTTCACAAAATTTTAAAATATATATCAAAAATTCTATGCGAGTTTGGAAACTTTCTTATATTGTTATTGAAAAACAGCCAAATTGTAGGAAGGAGCCAATTGAATGATTACACAGAAATTTGTTGCGGTGACAGGTTTCACCCGGTTTTAGATGCTTGTTAGCTTGGATACATGATTCTTGATGCCATTGAGCTTTTACCTAATTTTCCTGAATAAAGCTTTCATAAGGTACCTATACATACATACATAATGTACTGTGTTTTCCTTACATTTCGTCACTATGATTTGATGTGCTTTTTGTACAGCGCAACGCAGCGGATAGCAAGAGTGCTCTCTCTTGTTTATTTTTCCACTGGTATTGCTTTGCTTGGCTATGCATAAGCGGGTTTTAGTTGATTACCGATTTCACACATACGTGAGAAAATATTGAGGAATATGAGGTTATTGAGATTCAAAGAATTTTTCTGTCAAATAATGGTGTGAAAGGGACAATATAATGTTTTTTGTTGTAGTATTCCCCATATCTGTCTACTTCCAGTATTCTCAACTGAAAGGATAGTATAGTAATAACAATGAAAAACAAGCAAACGTGCACATGCATGCGCACATACACACACCCATACGTACATTACACAGTAGAGTGATACAGGGAAAATGGAGAAAAATTCAGTAGTGGCAGCACAAATTTTCATCCCCCTTATAGTGTATAATATGTCGTGTTGCGAGGGTGACTACTATCATTTTTTGGCCATATAAGGAATTCATTTCAGCTGAATCGTGCAACGAGTCAGATCTAAATCGCACACAGTTTGTATCTAATCTACATAGTCAGCTACTATAGCTACTATAAAAATTACATTTTGTTTGATCACCGAGAGTGTGTACACATAAATTCTTATTCTAATTCGCTTACGGACTTTCTATCGCTAAAGTGAAAATAGTAGCACAGAACGTGAGAATTTCGCGGCTTTACTGTACGATTTTTTTCTTTCTTAAAAATAAGAATTTCCATCGAAAAGTTGCGGGTTTTTGTTGTTGTGTTAAGTTCATTTCGACGCCGTTGTAAGAGCTTGTCGAGGAAAGTCTGTACAAAAAACTTTAGATTTTTTAAAACTATTTTCTTGTATACAAGCGCCGGGATTATTTTATTCTAGTTTTTTTTTCTACATACCTATAATCAGTGAGTACAACTAATATCTACACAATGAAAAGCCGAAAATCAGATTTGAGTGAAATTTGTGAATGTCAGATTTTTATATATTAAACTGAATTATTAAATTTTCGATTTTAGGCATCAACAAAGTGTAGAAAGTGTTTGTGCTAATAATGCTAAATGTGAAAAATTATAAATAATTGTACCTAATTCAGGGGAGAAAAAATAAACCGAAGAAAATCTAAATTTAATATTTATAAATAAATAAGAACAATTAAACTCATATAAATATCCCATTACATACCTAGCTAATGATCAATTTGATGGAGGCAAAATATTTAAGAAAAAGTGTCCTGAATTGAATCAAAACCTGCTGTTTTTATTATATTTGTATTATTTAGTATTATTTTGTGTACTATATTAAAATCTCTATACACAACTTGTGTATGTATGTAATTATTTGTAAAAATTGCTTCAAATTTAAAATATTTTTTGTTTTCTAATCTTTGCATTCTTGTGAGGACTATCTTTAAAATGAGAGAAAAAAAAACTACAGAACACTTACAAGCTGAGTATCTAACACCCTCAAGAGTTTATTCTCTGGCTTAGTAGTTTCTTTTCTTCCTTTTTTCCTGCGCTGTTGTTTGGAAGTTTCATTTAATATTATGGCAATTTGGAGCCGATATAGGTTGAGAAATGACATAATTTGTTCACCCAAACATACGAGTAGTACTACATTCAAAAACCTGTTGGAAATGGAAACTGATGCCATTCGCTTCTCACAATAATTAATTTATACAACAACCGCACCTCTCCGGTTAAATCTAAGTATGTAGTTTCTGGCTGTGTACCTACCTTATTTATTTATATCACATAAAAACTGTGAGATAAAATGATTGAAATGCTAACGTGAGTACAAAGCCTAATCTAAACTATCGCAATAATAATAGTATAGGCAGGTACATTATGAGACTGTTGATAACAAAAAGCTGTCTGTGTTGAATAACCGGAAATCGGAAATGAATTATTTTATATAGACATCGTAACTATACTATCATAGAAATACAAGTTACTGACACTGTTTGGTTTTACTATCATAGTAAAATAAGTGTTTAGGTATAGCAATGTTTTTTTTTATTTCATCATTAAATAAAAGTAAATTCTGTATCATTAAAAGACATACAAAGTCCTATATGTAAATGATTCTGAAAGTTTTAAAATATCGAATAAAAGGTCCGCCGGCAGGATTGATTTTTGGACACTGTGGAATTTCACTAGAGAATTTCTTGAATTGAGATTCAGCCCATAACTCTCATGACAACAAAATTATTGAACAGAAATTGTAGATTGAAAAACCTGTAGAGTCCATATGAAACTCATTCAAAGAAGTAAACACTTCCTGACATGTGCCATGTAGGTATATTCTCAGTAGTGCTACGAAATCTTGTATATTTTCCACTTCAAATAAAGAAGCTTCATTATATCTCGAAGTGCAACTTAATTCCGGCACTGTGTGGTCTAGGAAATTTTTCTTATGAATGTACAAATTTCAATAACTGTTGTAAGTCAACTATATTGACGACGTGAGATGATGTTCACACTTACCTACCGTTCTTAAGATATTCTTGTTTAATTTCAAACGAACAAAAAAAGAGCTGTCTTGACCCACTCAGTCCTGGATTATTTTCCTTGGAGCAAAAAATTATTTTTTTTCGGGAATATTAATTGAATAGACGTTAAAAAACAATCTATAGATAATAACCGATTTCACCGATTTTCATTATGTATGCAATTGCGTACAGTAGGTTTCGTTGTATGCAAAAAGTTTACTATAAAGTTTAATATAGGTGAGAAATTAAAAATATTTTAGTGTCATTAGTTAAATATTTAAATTAAAAACAAGAAATCAAAATAAAACAACTGTTTCCACGTAGATGGTCCATAGAAGGAGGTGATAGTACTCACCTAGAAATTGTAGGTGATTTGGGGGCATACCAACCGTTTCCGAGATACAGGGTGATTAAGAAAAACTCTGGTTTTTCACAAAACACCTTGTATCTTAAAAAGTACAGAGTGTGCGGACACCGTCAAGAGCTCATTATATACAGAACTCTTTAACGGCTTCAGATAGCATATATATAGGATATACTAGGTCAAACTAAAGAGGGAAGTCCACAGTTTACGGTTTTTATAAAAAAAGTTATGTTAACTATCTTTATGCAAAAAAAAAAAAAATAAGTGTCAGAGTAACAAATCTTAAGAAAAGCCGAAATTTTTAGTTTAGGCCACAATAACTCCTGAGATGGGAGCGGTTCATATGCCCCCCCCCCCCCCACCCCCTACTGCCTTACAATTTTTAGCTCGATTAGGTGAGCACTATCACTTCCTGATCTATGGACTACCTAAGTGGAAACACCCTGTATAGTTCAAATGTTATTTTTATAAAATATATGTATAAAAAAATCAAAGGCGAAATAAAAGAAATGGGTTACAATTCGTAGAGTCCGTTTTTTAGATTTAATGTTAGTCCGATAATAACTTGTCAGGTGATCCAGTTAATCTACTCCTCTCATATAATCATATTATAAAGCTGAACTATCTCTGATTGTTTAACTGAAACATATCTTTTATATTCCTTCTGATACCTTTTACCTTAATTCTGGACCCCAATTCCAATAAAATTTGAAACCAACACCACCGATTTGTTGTCCTGCTATTTCACAAGTACAGTATTGCCATCTCTACTAGAATTTCATCCGAAAATCTTTTGGTTTTTGAGGCCAGCCCGTCCCTTTAACTCGTACATGAATTTGTCTGTCTGTATATTTCTTTTTTACTATTTTCGACACTCTAGTAGACCCGCGAGCTGAAATTTGGCACACAGGTTCATGTCGCGTGACAATTGAATCTATCAAAATTTGAACCGAAAGTTTCCATGGAAAACCCGGAAAATCGGGAAAAATCATTTGAAAATTTGTTACAAATTTGATTAGTGATAAATCCGTTTCAGGAAAAAAGCAGTTTCCGATTTTTCCGAAAAAAAATTCCGGAATTTTGCGACTTTTCCGGAAAATTTTCCGATAAAAAAGTTTTCTAAATTATGCAGGATCAAGTTCCCTATCAACTGGCATCATTACTTTCACTCCGACAATGGCGAAAACTTGCAGAAAAAATCGAGGAAAATTCATGTAAAACGCTTTTCCGGAGTTTTTCCGGAGTTTTTCCGACCAAGAAAGCGTTTGAGCGTTTTGCAACCTAAGAAAAAGTTGTAGAGCGAAATGAGTTGCATAAACTTGCTTTTGTGGAAAACTCCATGGAAAACCCGGAAAAGCGGGAAAATCATCAGAAAAATTTTCATCGATATGATTAGTGATGTTTCAGGAAAAAGGCAGAAAATAAAATAAGTAAAAAACGAGTTTTCAAACAAAACTGAGGCCAAGCCGCATGAAAAAGGTAGAAAATAAACTTTTCTTCACACACAGAGGTGGACTCAGATTTTATTCGGTGACAATCACCGATATATTTCAGTATGATCAATCAGAGGTAATAAGTGATTTGATTCATGAAGAGAAAGAATATTCAAGAGAAATGTCCCAATCAAAAAATCTGAGTCCACCTCTGTGTGTGAAGAAAACTTTATTTCCTACTTTTTCATGCGGCTCGGCCTCAGTTTTGTTTGAAAACTCGTTTTTTACTTATTTTATTATTCATTTCTTTATCCATAACAGGGTAGGATTAGAAAACCGATCCACACGATCCGTAAATTTGTTGATTTTTTTAAATTTGCAACAATTGGAAGATTGTAAAATAATTATCAAAATATAACTTAGGGCTTTTTTTATGTATTCTTTTACGTGCAAGACAACAGAAACTCCAATGCCAAAAGTTTTTAGATTTTATTTTACATAGCTTCGTCTCATTTCCTTGATACGCAATTAAGTCGTAGGCAATCCCACTTTTCCCACACGGACTCGCCATGGATTGGATTTTCCCTTTATATATTCCAAAATCGACAAGAGATTTCTCAAGGATTTTGTCATCAATTACCAGTTGTATAAAGCTATAAAACTTGTCAATGTTATACTTAAGGCGTTCCAATAAGTGTACCATATGCACATTATTTCTCAGTTGAAAAAACCTGTTCGTGGACATAGACTTCTCGAATATATCAATGCCAAAATTCCTATTCCAAAACATCCTTATACGTGGAAATTTGAAGCATCCAATTGCCATGTGCATGCCAATCAACACTTGCATTTCTATAGAGTAGGTTGGTTTGAAATTTGCAACATCCTTTTGTTGCGCATATATACATATTAGAGCATGATTGTGAGACACGGGAATCTCGAAAAAGGATGAAGCACTGCGCAGGGAGCGGGTGGAGGCACGAGCGCTTCACGTCAGAACCAGTTCCAGGACCTTACTAAGCTTACTAAGCTACTATGAATGTGTGTACTTAACGTCCGTCAAAAAGAATATGGTATCTACATAATCTTATAACAGAAAAAATATTACTCAGATTAAATATTTTTTAAATAAGCAATAACTTGAATTTTTCACCAATTTTCAATTAAATTACTTATTACCCTTAAAAGTTAGTGAAATCTATTTAATTTAAAACTATTTTGAGTAATGTCCACGATTCCACGCAAAATGGGTCGGAACGCACCCAATAATCTTTCTTAGAAGAATTATGCAATTTGTATTACAATGACTTTGTGCGTCTTACCTCTGCGATTTTGATTCCATTTTAACGTACACATGATACAGAAATGTAACAGATGGTGCAGGGTAGAGATGTGAAATTCACAAGAATATAATACCCGAGACACTCAGTACAATCTAATGAATCATTAGTACTTATTATGGCTCGAAAATCAGATCAAAATGAAGTACACTAGTGAAGTGTTTTTTCTCTTCAATAGATCTCTAATGAGGGAAAATGTGCTAGAACTGAATGTTTTTTGGCATATAATATAAATCTGAAGCTCCGCTGTGCATCTGCCCATATGAAAAATAAGAAGAGTAAATGCGAAGCAAAAAGTATATTATCAAAATTGTTTTTAATATAGTGTTTTTCATTTCCAAATCGTTAAATTGATAAGTAAAATAATTAAAAACTAAGTTTATAGCACCATTCGATCCATTTGGCTTCTTCACTATCATCAAAATCAGTTTGACCGTACAATTTAATTAAAGAAATAGCTGTGTATCTGCAGTTGCCTAATGAATCATTATAGTCTAATGAGTCGTTAGTTAATTATTGATTAGGAGCGCTGTGTGTCTAGGCATGTCCGTCTTTAGCCAAGTGGAGGCCCAGGGCACTTTAGGATATGGAGATCCTTTAACAGAATATTCTAAACTACTTTGGGTTATAAACAGGAATAATAACCCAAAATACAATCGCAAACACAACACGGGAAGCATTTCGATTGCGAGTTCAAAGGCAATTAAATTGATTTTGTCTTGAGAAGAAAGATAAAGTAAATCGGCGCTGATAGGGATCCCCGTTCGAATGTCCCGATCGTGCGAGTTGGTTAACTTGTCTTGTAATAAACTGCTGTTAAAAGGAATAACATTAGCCAGGCAAATTGGTCAGTATCACGTTAACATGATAATTTGTTGCCATTAGAATTTCAAATAAATCCCATGATCTAAACAAATTTGAAATAGTTTGTTTTATTGGATTAAAAGTTGGTCACTAGTTGCTCTACTATCACGGGATAGGGGCCCTATGGATTGCGGGGCCCTGAACCCCGGTCCAACGGGCCCATGCGTAGTTATGGCGCTGTGTCTAGGGGATACAGTGCCAAACACAATTCCGACGTTTCTGAAAACATTCTTCTTTTGTCGTATAATTCATGCCTTTTTTTATAAACATACTTTAACAGATGATTTTTCCAGCATACGTCATCCCTAAAAGCTGAAATTTTCTTTTCTCAATTTCTCCGTTTCGATTCGATCCATTTCGGTGTAATGTGTCCAATTGTATGTATGTGTTTACTACTTATATGCAAAAAAAAATGATTGAACTTTTCGACCCAAAGATCAGAGAGGTCTCATCGGTATAGTTATCTCTGATCGTCTACCATAGAAGTTTAATGATGGAGGTCAACTTCAATAATTTTTTTTTGCCTTAAATGCATTTTGTAAATGTATTGAAATTATTTTCAATAAATTTCAGTCTGTTAGACGAGAAATCTTCTTCGTACAGTTTCCTACTTGTGGCAGACCGTTCTTAGTGGATTTTTGAAATTTTGAATATTGTACAAAACTTAAATAGCGTACGAGAAACGTAAGGCCTGACTGGGTTAGAAATATTAACAGTGATTTTCTGAATATGTTTGATTGTCATTTAATTTTTTCTACTACATAAAAATAATAATGCTTATTAAAACTGGCCTTGAATTGAATAAAAACTAAACTTTTGGACCCAAGAAAATTAACATTTTTATTTTTACTAAATAAAATCAGAAAACTCCTTTTGGCTGCTCTGGTACATCAGTTCTTGGCCATTTCGAAATTTCTTTATGGAATGCTTGATGTTCGGCTTCGGCAGGGGGTTAGATTGTAAACCTTGTTTGGAGAGATAAATGCTTCTCCAGTTATTTGTAACCTCAATGCTGCACGTGTGAGACATTCACATATGAGATGCTTTGAGGTATTATCTTTCTCTTTGCATAGCCGACACAGTCCGCTGTGAAATTTGCTTACCTTATTAAAAAAATTACGAAAGGGGCCATGTCCAGTGATTTCATTGGTAAACAGCCTTGAGCGATTGTCTGCTATGACCAATTTGGTTGGCGTTGGTTTTAGCAAAGAACATCTAACAGAACGGATGCGCATCTCGTATATTGAAAAGCTTTCTATCGCGGGTCGTTCTACTACGACCCGCTCTCACAAATTTTACGAGCATTAACTGCTTTAACGAACCGCTGCCACTCACCATTGGTGAGTGGTGGATGGCGGGTCGTCAAAGCAAGAGCATTCAGCATAGCACCAGAGCTAGAGCCTGCACCTGCACTCCACATCACGCACATTCATTGCATTGCGTGTTCTCTTTGCTTCTTTTACCTCTTTTCTAAGAAACCGGTTTCATCAAGAATACTTTGTTTGAGAGAATTTTCAATTACCTTGCATTGCAGAGGACGGAGAGAATAGTAAAGGCTGAAACAGATTACACTTTAGTGCGCGGCGCGACATCGCGGCAAAATGAACGGTGAAATTGTTCCGCCGCGCTGTGTCACAGATTGCAATAAGACCGCAGCAGTGTAGATACAGCGCTCTTATATTGGTACTACAGATTTTCATGAGAAGTTGCCTACCCCAAACATAATTTTTTTGTTGGTACCACTGAAAGTGAGCAGCAAATTTAGGATTAGAAATGACTACGCGGCAAAAATTTTCGCCGCGCTGTCGCGCCGCCTTCAATGCGTGATACACAATACGAAACACATGTTCTCTAACATTTTGCTGCGTTGTCGCGCCGCGCACTAAAGTGTAATCTGTTTCAGCCTTTAGATGGGCGACAAGCAGTCTAGTCGCAATCACTGTCAGTTGCATTGATTCGTGTGCTTCGGGTAAATATTTTCATGAATGTAGGTAGCCAAAATATGCTGTGCAAAAGTTCTTATCAAAAATTTTCGAGTAACTAAATTAATATAAAACCGGCTCTCCACCTCAGACAGGCAGCGGCAGTATAGTTAAACACAAAACTGTGCATGGTTGCTGGCGTCGGCGTGAGAGAACAGAGCAGTATTTTCTCAGTCTCAAATCTTTGGCTACTTCTCGTCTGTCATCTCCCGACCACATCACCTAATAAGCATAAAATTTGTTAATTTTAGAGGCCAGATGAAGTTTCTTGGTAAGTTAGATGTTTTATGGTTTTAGCCAGATTGTTCGCTTTTCATTACCGTTCACTTAATCATATCCAGGACCTAAAGCATTTTGTTGTCGCTAGATAGCAGCTGAAGTCTCTAGACTAATTACGACTGAAAGTTTTTCAAGGATAAAACCAGGAGCGCAACTTGGCCATTAAGGATTTTGGAGCTTCTGTTTAGGCTTTTCTGAACTCCAATCTTTTAGGCACAGAGTTCCACCGCCTGAAAAATTGTACATGACGTACCACGCAGAATGGGGAGCTCCACTTCTAAACCGACTACCCCGGCCCGCCTGTTTTGCCATCCTTCCTGGATTCGTCAGTATACCAGCTATGGGTTCGTTGCGGGTACTGGACCCCTTTGTCTAATATTTGGATTCTTTCGTTAATGGTTACTTGGTAAAGTCTTTCGAAGAAAATCATCATAACATACGGTTTAGTTAAACTTAGGCATTCGCTGAATATTTACTTCGTTGGTTATATCCAGAAAAATCTTCAAAACATTCATGAAAACACATGCACAAAAAAAAATTAAAATAGCTAAGAATCTAAGGGCAAAGCAAAAAGAGTGAAAATATTGCGAGTTGGATAGGAAAACCATGCATGGTGCTCTGAAATAGTCTTCTCTCTATCTCTCTCTCTCTCCCTCTCTCTATTTTTCTTTCCCTTCCTCTCTTTATTTCCGATTGTAGTTGGGCGGGAAATTTTCGGGCAGCAAAATTGTTTATATTCAAAGTCATTATCATATTGTAGTTTTGTAATAAGAAAATTGTATGCAGGAATTTTATTCGAAGTTGGAAAATTCCGATTCTCAAGTCAATGCGCCAAAATTTTGAAAAACGAATTCAACCGTCTTACAAGTTGCTGTGAAAATGAACCATTTCCCCTTGAGATTAATCATTTTCCAAAGCAAATTTACCCCTTTTCGAGCAAAATTACAACGTTCTAAAACAAATTTACACCTTTCTGAAGAAAATTTACAAAATACTCTAGATTTTGCGTAAATAAAATGAAAGCAATGATTAGTGCAGTTCTTGTATCGTAGCTCCAGATGGGACGAACACTTAGAATTTTCGTGTAAACAATTTCTTCATTTAATCTATCATCATTGGTATAAAGCCATTTCAATATTGACTATAGTTCGTTGGGTAAGCAACTTTCTGTGAAATTGAGAAAGTGTCTTCTAAAAGTTTATAACAAAAAAATGGCTGATAGAAAGTCAATAAGTGGTTTTAGGTCTGGCTCAGGTTAATACTTAGCACATAATCTCAATGCCAAATATGTAAAGTATACTGTCACGGGTAGCGGAAATTTTTACGTTTTTTTTTGTATGTTATCAAGTGGCGATAACACTACTCCAAAAATTGCAAAACTTCTTGCTGGATGGCTTATCTTGAGCGAAATATTTCGTGTGGTGTCTTCCAGCCTTGGTAATTGATGTCGGACGAAATTGTGGTATCCGTATCCTAACATTTACATTACGAGTCAAGAAGAAGGAGGTACAAGGAAGCTCAGGTTAAAGTGATTTTCATAGATGAATGTGCCTCCAACATGCATCTTCACTGTAATAAAGCACGAGTTATAATTGCAATAGTTCATAATTGATTACAGCGATGTCAAAATACGGAAATTGAGCACACGAAAATATTTATGCAAACGGACGGACAAACAGACATCCAAAAACAAAATAGCTTTAAATATTATTCATCCTGTCCATTTTGCTCTACCTATTTGTTTTCTATGAGATTTCTTCCACACCTGTATATATCCAAGTCCAAGTGCCAGTATCATCACCTGGACTTAAAATATTTTAAGTACAAATTCTAGTACTTCACGTTATGGCGGTATTTGTAAGTAAGTGCGTATTCTGGTACTTAGAAAATACTTAATCTTATATATACGGCTTATGAATACATCAGTACCACTACCTGAACTTGTACTTTAAAACTGCCAGTATCGGATCTTGTACTTGAAAACTGTTTAAGTACCAGTACCGGGACTTGTACTTGTACTTAAAAAATATTTAAGTTCAGGTTCTGGTACTGCTACTAGTACTTAAGTGTCAATGTACTAAGTATTTAACATGTCTGATTTTATCTAGAGTATAAAAAGGTAGTTGAGGCAGGTGCTAGCAATATAACACCCGTAGATTGCAGGAACTACGACTGCATGAATTTGATCCGTTTTTGTTTTATTCATGAAAAATTGAGAGAATTGTTAATTTGCTTCAAAAAGGTGGGTGCTTTGGAAAATGATTAATTTGATTCGAGAACAGATTAATTTCAATGGAAATGTTATAAGACAACGTTTCTTATAGTCTGAAATTAAAAAAAAGAAGAAGAAAGAAGCTACACTTCGTATCAAACTCTCTAAAGAAATCAGAAAGTCTTTGAAATACTCGTAAGTAGTTGTCATTGACGTTGATGGAATATTATATTAAATACTGGCGAGATGGAGTGCTCTATTTCAATTCGTTTAGTAAAGAAACCAGAAAATAGGAGACGTTGTGTCATATAATGAGGTCAGGGGAGACGGGTATTTAATAAAATATATAACTTCCTCTTTTGTGTACTGCAATGAATTCGGAAAAAAAATCAATTATTAAGTAAAGAAAAAACAAAATTTTATGTCATGGGAAAACATCCTGTTGTTGAAAACTCTCCTCTCCACCGGAGACGACTTACTTGAGTCAGATAAAACTTAGTCTTACCTTTAGAGCCTTTAGATTATTTAGAGCTATAGTAACGACATGAGTTATTTTGTTACTTTAATGACCAAATAAAAAACTGTTTTTTTTTCCTTGTGTAAAGGGTTATATATTTTTAGCACGTCGGTCGGTAGCATTTACTCATTTAAGCATTACTTTTCGCTTGACTTTTCACAAAAACCCGTTGAAGACGATCATGTCAAAATGTCAAGAATCATATGGCTAATCCATAACTTTTCTTCAACCATAATCACTCCATCAATAAATTACGAAATATTCTATTGATGTCCCCCGGTATTGAACCTTTTCTGCAAATGCCAGGAAATAGTAGTATAGTTGACCAGCGAATTAGACAAGGATCTTGACAAGCCGCAAGGGCAAGCAAAGGTTTCTGGTCTAATCAAAACAATCAGGAACAACTTCACTAGTTCCTCTATGCATTCCAGCATTGCATTCTTAACAATGGTGAAGTATTTATCAACTCACTGGATTGGTGTAATATTTTGGCAGCTAGATTATTTACAATACACATCCGTACGAGTGCAAGGTCCTCAGAGGGCTTAACGTCTTCAAAGCCGCAGATTCTGATTGTTTCTCGCCCCCTTTTAATTAAAAGCTGTGCCTCATCCTTGGCTAAAACTCTTTGCAAACCATTTTACTGGTTTTATTCAGCAGGAAACTTTACAACTGCTTGGAAACTAGCCTACATTCAGCTTATTCCCAAAAAACGGAGAGGGTAGCGATCCGTCAAATTACCAACCAATTGCAATCACTTCGATCCTTTCAAAGATGTTTGAATCTGTCACTTACTTCAAATAAATGAAGTATGTAGAAGTATACACCAATCAACTCATAAATGCTCGCCAACATGGCTGGATTGAACTGAGCGCTCATCTGGAGATTCGATGACTTTTTTTACGGAACATTGGAACCGTAGTCACCATTATTTTGTTGAGTCAAAATTGTTTCCCTAGATATTTCAAAGGCCTTCCATAGAATCTAGCATTCTGGTTTTTCACCAAACTTAAAGCACCTCTTCTATCATAGGTTGAAAGCTTTTTATCTGGTCACCTAATATGAGTTGTATTAGATGGCGTTACATCTGAACCTCAATAAATCCGGGTGTGCCCCAGGGCTCTGTTATCTCTCCGTCTCTCATTGTAATTTTTATTAATTATCTGCTTTCCCTTACTGATGACATTACCCTTGATTTCGCTTACATATGTCAATCGAGAGTGCACCACGATTAGATCATTGAATAACGACCTTAACAATATCCTCGGTTGGGGTAAAGTGAATTGCGTCGAATTCAATCCGTCTAAGACTCAACGTTGTTTCACCAGTCTTTTAAGCATGATGACTATTTTTCCATTTTAATGGAGCACTGGTCTCCGATAAACTGCGATGTAGCAATAACTTGTCATTTGACTCGATCAAGCACCGCCGCAATATAGGATGTCTTTCGCTCCTTTATTGATACAAGCATGGTCAATGTCTTTTAGATTAATTTCTTCACGCAATAATCCGCGCGCTGCAAGCCGTGCTCATCCTTTCACCCTTCAAGATACTTTCGGCTGTACAGTAAAATTTCGTGACTCTTTTTTATCCCGAACTGTGCAAATGTGGAAAGGCTATCTTCTGTCTTTCCGGGGGCTTAAAATCTGGTTTAAGTGTGACATACATCAGCGCCTCCGCCACTATCCTCATGCTCTTAATATCCGCTGGGGCTGTCTTAATAGTATAAAAAAAGGTCAAAGGTCAAAAATGTTTCAAAATCATAAGTCGCCAAACAATATGTATGTAGATTCAAAGCTCGTTTCAAGCAATGAGAAAAAATTGCATTTTTCGATCCTATTCAAAATGTTTAAATTATTTTAAGAAGTGCCATAAAGAGCTGGGCTGCATCTCACTGTTGATCTTCAAATTCCTCCACAAATGGCAAAGTGCTTCCTTGGAACTTATTGAACACGTACGAGGATCTATTATCAGTTTTTGAAAAGATTATCCCATAGCACCAGGGAATACCCGTGCATGCATTATTCGCACAGCTTTGCGGAAATGATATTAGAATGAAGAAAAGAGAAATAGTCATTCAGATCTTGTGAAAGTCGAAATCGGTGGCTTTTTTGAGCAGTGAAGTTGGCCAACATCAAAAGTGCTACGCTCTATTGCAGCTAATGGAATTTCATCTGTGCTCTTTTAAAAAAAATATTATTATGGCATATCTGCCTTTGACCATATTTGAACTATTGATATAAATCCTTGGAGCTGCGTTTTCAGTAACTCGGCTAAATCGATTTATTATGGATAGGAACGTATCTCCGTACATGCGCAAGTACAATGAATGCGCTGCACTCGAGCATTTCTTATTTCTACTTCCTCGGCTGACTTTGTGAAAGGCCAAATGAACTCGGGGCGTCAATATATATCCTACTTGACCTTCGTAGGAGTAGAAAAAATAGCTTTAATCATGTGAACTAATTAGTCTGGCAATATTGAAGAAGGTGATATGGTGGTATCTACATATTATGTGTACCAAAATTTCCAATATCTATTAGGTTTTCAAAATATGAAAATCAAATTGTTTTTTTTCAATGGATTTCAGTCTAATAAAGACGAAAAATTTCCAACTGAAAATCAAAATGTTTAGCTTGCCGATCAATTATGTAATTATTAAAAAAAAAGCACTTTGTTACATATATCCTATAATCTTCAATGAAGTCAAGGCCTTTCACCACATTGCACGTTACAAGCCGAGATAGGTTAAATATTTTACAAAATCAATTATTATTATTATAGGAGTGGGGGCTGGAGAGGAGATTTTCAATCATTGCCTTTTGTGCTTGTTAAGTCCAGTCCACATTCACTTTATTTAGGAAGGTTATTACATCATTGGGGTCAGTTTTCCGGACATCTGATGGGGTTACAAAATGCTTGTGTAGATAATGAGCTCTGTAGATTTTACCTCTTAATTCCAGAATTGGCAATTATCGGATGTAGTCTTGCTCATTTTCTTAAGCATGTGCCCAAGTGTTCAATAGACAGTCACTATGCCAGTGAATAGCCGGATCTGGTGCTTACCACAGTTGATGATTTTTTCAAAGGAAGGTAATGAACTTCTTCACGTGCCTTAGTTCACGAAGGTTCTGCAATGGCAGAAATCTTCATTTACCAAACCAGAACCCTATACTTCTTTATATGACAACGGAAGGATTCTGGTTTGGTAAGTGGAGATTTCTATCCTAACTATCGACCGCGTTACCTTCATGCCTCTCGTGTCCAGGTACCGTTCTATGGATACTAGAAAACCAATTACCGTTACAATGTAATAAACAAAGAAAAAGCTAGGATTTGCTTAAGACCAACATTTTTGCGATACCCTACATGAAAGCATGTATGTAAATTCGTATGGTCAATGGTCTCTGTGCAAGTTTGATTGCTAAAGTGGTTCTTCGCATCTAATTCTAGAACGGTTCGCCGTCCAGAGTGTCTCATTTTCGAACTTAAATCTAGAAGTTCTTTAAAAGCATTACTTCTAAAATTAAAAAGGAGGTACTCTTACGTGACTCGCGATGTAATGATATGATATGGGGTTCGAAGTTTCTTTTGAGTGCCGAGAAAGCTCAGCAACATTTTAATATCTGCACTCATGACTTAAACGAAAATATCTCAAAATGTTGCCCTACATATTTGCATATTGTGGGCGGAGGAACAAATTTCGTAGAAGAGGAATATCTCTTCCATTTTGTTTGGACGAAAAAATTTGAATATCAGGCCTGAATATCGCATGTTATAACGTGACAATTCTGATAAATAAAAAAAGTAGGCTACTGGGTAGCTACTTCTTTTCAAGGAATTTAAATCTGTCCTGAGTTTTCTAAGAGAAGCAGGAGTGATCTAGGTAAAGAGTCTTGAAAATATCTTGAGTTCCCTAAGGGAAGCAGGATTGATCTGGGACGGCTTGAAAATGTTATCCAATGGGACCTAGGGGCACAATGGACCCACTAGAGGTCTAAGTGAGCTAACCTAACGTGAGAACGGTTAAATATTTTCTGAGATGTGTAAAAATACTTTTTAGTCAATCAATAAAAAAAAGAGGGGACAACTATTTGAGATAACATTTGTATTTGAAGGAGAAAAAGATTTATTTTTGGAATCAAATTTATCAAGTACACATAGGGGCTTAGAGATTTGAACATATTGATCACTGGAAAAAGTATTTGATATCTGCTTAAGAGCATTCGACTATCGAATAAAATTGTTTTATATTAATATTTTTGAAAAAAATTTCAGATATTGAAAAAAAAACCATCAAGCCCCTCGCAGGGGGTGACGATAACTTGTTGTTTGTATTTCATCAAAATCAGTCACCTGCTTTGAGATAACCATCCTTTTCGGCACATTCTATGTACATGGTGGTAAAATGGTGGTGAAACTTTCGTAATTCGTAATTAATCAAAGACTCCAATTTTCCGATTTTGGAAAGGTACCATTATGTTATGATCAAAATAATAGTCAAGTCCGATATCTCGAGTCTGACATTTTGTAGATTACTTAGATGTGAAGACACACTATCGGAAGAAACGTCGTAACTTCACTATACATAAAAAAAACATGAAAAAGTTACAGAACTTAAAAGAAGAAGTTGGAATATTCGCCCTCCCCTCTTCCTCTCCTGCCCAACCCTTAGCCTTGCTCTTTCTATCATACTCTGAAAATATCGGTAGCATGTCATGATTACAGTTCCACATAATTAGTGGTAACAGCTTTTTACTAGATTAAGCTAATTACTGACCACCGGAATCTGCAGCATTTCTGATAGAGGTTTATAGGTATGTAGCGGAAGATTATGAAAGCCTGCTTCTAAAAAGCTGAAACTCCCATAATTTTCAAGTCTCCGGTGCTACATTATTTGTAGACTTTATTTTGTAGACTTCATATTGATAATAATTAATCACAAAGAGTGGGAAACTTGAAGGCATATATCAAAATGTGGGGTCAGCGGTCGAACTTGAATAATTTAAAAAAAAAAGTCCGCACACAATCATCGTTTCATTTGTGGGGACGCGTTAAGCACGAAAGCTCTCTCATAAAGAATTCTAGATGCGGATGAAGGGGGACAGAACTTCAGAAACCGTGAGACGTGATGCGTCGAATCCAGGCAGAAGAAATATTGGAGAGAAAACGCGTGTCCCTTTATTTTTTGGGACTGAAGTTCTATTTTTCTCCCTCCAGGCCCTACTGTTTACACAATGCCTCTTTTTCTCGCCATATTCAGCACGCTCTTTTCTTTCATTATTGACTTTTTAGTTGTACCAAATATACATATATACATTCATAAATACATATACGTACATACATAAATGTATGCATTCTTGAAATTTACCTTTTTCGTCTTATTGTTACTATTCTGACTTTTCTAGATAAAATGTTGCTTCTATCTCAAAAACAATTTCTTCAACTCACTCGACAATTTCTTAAATCTTTCTTCGACTCTAATTTCCACCTAAATCGAAGAAATGGAAATAATCTTTCAGGTGAAAGTACAAAAAAGCAGCCTAAATAATCGCTGCCTTGAGCAGCACATTTTTAAAGAAAAACGATTTGCTTTCGAGTGATATCCTCTGTACACTGCTTTTATGAGGAATTAGGTTAATTGATGTGTGTTGTTACACTTTTATAGCTAGTAAATTAAAGGGTGGAAGCCCATGTCTTTTGCCCGATATAAACTTAAATAGAGGAAAGTTTTTGTTCGCTTCGGAAGGAAGTAAAATAAAATTCATTTTATCCTAGGAAAATAACACACTTTTACTATCTATGTTTATGGAAATAGGAAGGATATAGGGTAGAAACGGTTTCTGTGCACCGCACCCCATTCTATGCGAAAGCTTTGTACTCACTTTAGGATCTTCTCATAATTTGGATCTTCCGCTAGTATAGTTCTTCTTCATGTTATTCTTGGTGTCTCGATTCGCCGCCCGGTTGTCATTATTGTAGGTGCCAATCCGAGAATTTCTTGGCAATGCTGTTTTCTGCACATGTCGTAGCGTAATGCCTACTAATCCAATTCAAAATTCTGTTGTCTTCTTTTGATTTCTTGCTCGATCCTTTCCTTACCACAAATCCATAATTCTTTCTATGACAGTCCATTTCAGGATGCGACATGGATACTTATTAACAAAAGTTTGCAAATGGCGGGTTATAGATTGAGTGATCATGCACGTTCCAGAATGTTATAATAAAACTTCCTTCATGGAAGTTAGAGTTGAACAGATATAATTTTATCTTGATTGAGATCTCTCTAAAGCTCCATATTTGATTTGTTTAAACGGGGACTGCGATTTTTTTCTGTACTTTAAGTTTCAATAATGATGCTATGCCGAGGTAACAGAAATTCTGAACCATTTCCACGATAATTTACTCGTTAATTGCTTGGGATGCGCTGCTCTCATAATCCGTATTTCCTTTGTTTTTGGCTTATTAAGAAGTATTAGACCAGAATGATTAAGTTTCTAAATCATGCTGTTGTGGTATTGTTGACAGGAACATCCTTTAAACGGAAAGACAACCTTTACTATGTCGGACAATATACTTTTATTTATAGCTCTAAGTATAGGCCAAAAATGTACAAAGTTGGCAATCGACCAGTAGCGAATTGCTAAATCCCAGTAGATTATTAATATTTTGATGCTCTGTTGACAAAGTTGCGCAATTTCGACAAACATGTACTCCAGGGCCGCACCGAGAGGGGGGACGAACGGGACCGGACCCCCTCCAGAATGTCAGTTTTCTGAACATAATTAACAAAAATCACGTATAAAATGTATATTATTACAAAGTCCGATAAAATAAAATAAAACCTTTTAATCTACAATAGCAGTCCTTAAGTGCTCAGATGGGTGCAGGACGCGACTTTAGAGCCCTACTTTTCCGACTCGTTAGGACTTGGTACACCTATGGACTCTAAAACAAAAGTTAAAAGTTATTAACAGTTAAAAGCGCATGTATTTTACAGATGTTTTTAATTTATGTAATGAAACAAAGCAAATACTTGGAATTCACAAAAGTGTAGAAAAAAATATAAAATAAGTAAAAAATGCCATCTCTGGTTTAAAAAGAAAAAAAAAACTTAATCCTCATTAAAAAATTGGGCTAAACTTAAAATCCCCAGCTAGGCCACGATTTTTTTCAAACTTTGCTCATTTGTTTTTATCTACTCACAAATCACGAATCAAAAATTAATTATGAGCGGAACCTTATAATTTCCAAGATATTAAACTAAAATCGCGTAATTTGCACTGCACTTCACAACACAATTTGACATTCTCGCAATTAATTAAGTCTTCTTCTTCTTTTTAGTATTAAAAAGAGTAAGTGGTAGGTATATCATACCTTCCGAACATTCGGGTTACCAGCATTGCGTTTTTTTATTCATTACGAATATTTAATTGATGTGTCGTAAAGCAGCATTTATTTAGAATGGAATAGAAAAGCATTTATTAAAGAAAAAAAAATAAGCACAAATGAGCAAAGTTTGAAAAAAATCGGAGTTTTCGAATAAGAGTTGTCTTAGGCATTTGGAAAAACTTGCTGGCTTTTTGACACCCAATTATCTTATTATTAATAGCAGCTATAGCCTTTTACATGGACGTCTCTGTTCACGTTTCATTTCGAGTGGTGTTTTTTTTATACATAGGTGCGAATCATGCTGTACATATATATAAGCAAAAATTCATCCTAGCCCAGTGATTACACGAGATAGTACAGCTTGCATGCAAGCCTCCCTTCCAACGCGATTTTTAACTTAACAGCAGAGGGCAGTACGGTTGATGTCTTATTATCTTGCATGCAAGTTCATTTAAAAAATGGCATTGAAGCGTATATTGGTAAATTGTAGCAATAAAAGAAGTAGCAGAATGATAAAAACCCAAGGAAAAATGAAGAGGAAGATGTTGGTAATTGATGTAATGCAAATGATCCCAGAAAATCTCATTTTCCCAGAATAAATTTATCAAATTCTCTCAAGTATTTCTTTTCCACCATCTTGAAAACTGTTTAATGTCAAATTACTATCACATCAGCTGTCATGGTTTTTCATCATGCAAGTTCGCTGAAAGCTGAGCTGCCAGCATGGCAGTAGAGGTTACACGTGCAAGAAGTATGGCAGTGCAGCTTGCATGCAAGCTGTACTTGCAGGTGTAACCCCCGGGTAAGATAACATTTCACTGCTAAAGAAATGACACTCTGAAACTGCCCATTGTTGCTATAAAAGTCACAAAATTTTATGCAGGCTGAAGTAACATCGACCGGCGATTTTTATACCCTAGATGAAATCTATAGGTAGAGCAAAATGGATTGGACACCCACGCATAATATTAAAAGTTATTTTGATTTTTGCATGTCCGTCCGTCTGTCCGTCTGTGTGCACGACAACTCGAGAACGCATATACTTAGAGAGCTGAAATTTTGTTCACAGACTTTACAAAAAGAAAGTAAAATTAAGTTCGAAAATGAGATAAATCGGGAAACTCCTTCGTGGCGTTGCCATACAAAAATTTCATTTTCCACTATATATTTGGACACTGCCTGAGAACGCGTCGACGTAGAGAGCTGTAATTTGGTTCATTGTGTTTTCATTGTACTAGCAAATAAAATTTCAAAAATGAACTAAATCGGGCAACTCCTTCTTGGTATTGCCATACAAAAATTTTGGTTTTTTACGTATACTTTGAAAACAATCAGTCCAAGACATTTTTATTGCACTAAAAACTTCTCTAAAATACGAAATCCTATATAATTGGTTATAATCATTTTTTCTGTGCGAAAACCACTTCAAAAATCAAACTTGGACAGAATGGTGACAATACGAAATTTCATAAGGGCATTCATCTAGGGTATTATAAGAATTGGTCTTAGACCAATGCTAACTTTTTTACTTGTTTTACATATTTTCGAATGACAGCTGAATGAGTGTGAAAACAGGAACGATTTTTACAGGAAGAGTTCAGAAAACTTCTTAGCGCTGATTTCCGCTATTCGCAAACAAATCACTCTGCTTAAACTCCAAATATCAGTGGTAGTTATTCTTACCCCAATAATCTTGCCCATCTCTCCAATTACAAGACGTACTTGAACTTGGCCAGGTACTTACCAATCGATATAAAAATGTTTCAATAATATATATGTAGAGCCGCAAATTATTATTATTTATTATAAGGCAAAATTAATTTAATATTTTATAATTTTTATTTCAAAAACAAAAGGTTTTGATACTGTAAATTTAATATACTTAGGTACTTCTAAGTATTTGTTTACTGACATTTGTGGAATGTTTTTTTCTAAATAATTTAAAAATGCTAAAAACAGCTTAAATATTTTTCCATATTTCATTGTATAGAATGTATTTATTATACATGACATACTTACACAACTTTATTTACATTCTTACACTTGTTCTCTTTATTCAGGGAAAGGACAAATATCGAGCGCACAATTTATTTTGTTATACATTTTTGATTTTACAATACTTTTATATATCATACATTTTCGGGAGAGAAATCAAAAACAGGCAACTTTCTGTACTTCTATAGAACTAATATAATAACTTACATAATATTATTACTGTGGCACGCATTTAACCGTGTTTTTTTATAAAAACTTATTTTGTATAAGTTTTTTTTTTATCAAGACGATATATAATACAAAAAATGTAAATTAATAAATAATAATTAATAATAATGAACGATGAAATAGAGAATTTTCCTATTAATATTTATTGCATATTAAAAAACCTAAAAACAAGTACATGATCGATACTGCTACGGTTGTATGTTATTAAAAAATAAAACTACTACAGATAATAATAATTTATTTACAATAATTAAACAATAAATAAAGAACAATATCTTTAGAGTGCGGTGAAATGTGTCTGGTTGCTATTGAAATGTGAAAAAATATACACATCAGATCAGGAGAATAAAACGCCAATAAAATTAGTTAAATGCTTATAAAGTTAAATAAAAAAAAAATAAACAACGAATTTTCCTTCTGATATTTAGGAAACAAATATTGTAATTAAAAATTTTGTGGGTAAAAAAATATATTAATGTGTTAATGAAGAGTTTACGAAGAGTGATTGGTGTGTTGTAACAATAATTTAGTGTATAGATATACATGCGCCCATCAGTGCTTGAAAAATAGTAATAACAGCTATAAATTTGAACGTGCGTACACTATACAAAATATTCGCACATATTGGATCGTGATTTTATATTACGAAATTATTTAATAACTCAAATATGAATTTAATGGTATTCGATTAGAGTCGATAGCATCATCAACGAAAAGACAAACAGAAAACAATTTATACAGAAAGAAGTGCTGTCAAATGCAATAGAAACAATACATAATGGCATCACCAAAACCACATCATAAATTAATGAGTCCATTAATTATAGGACAGAAGCAAGCCCATTCAAGTCCTTGCAGTCCTCTTTTGTCAGTGCGCTATGCAACTGGTTCGACACTTTCTCTTGGTGCCCAAAGTCTGCAACACCCTCAACAACAACAGCAGCAGCTGCAGCAACAACAGCAGCAACAACAACAGCAGCAACAACGTCAACAACAACAACAAATTCACTTACATCTTTCGGAACAACACCTTTCAATGCATCCATCACCAATTCAAACAGCCTATAGCTCTCAAACTAATCTTAGTGTAAATACAAATCCTCATACGCAGGATAATGTCAACGAGACGATGTCATCAATGACAAGTGAACAGCAATTGTGCACCTTATACAATGCCCAGCAGCATTCTGATTACATCATATCAGATTACATGGATAAAATAGCGACTAGAATAAGCCTTCTAGAGACTGAGCTAAAATTTGCCTGGCGAGCCCTTGATCTATTGTCAAATGAATATGGAAAAATGTGGACACGTTTAGAAAAATTAGAAAATATAACCGTCGAACAGCAGTCGGTTGTAGCCAATCTGATGGGATTATACGGTAGAACGGGTGGAATAATTGAAATGAACAACATTGGTATACCGTTACGCGACCAAGGTAATTTTGAATTTGATCGCAGTTTAGATAAAATACGTGAAATGCACTATCAACGGGAATGCACATCAGAAGAAGAGCCATCAACAAGTGAGTTCAATCATATGCTTGAAGAGCTCAAAAACGAAGCCTTAGAATCGAATATTGATACCGCTACTGGATATAAGCTACTCACTCCATTACCTCTGCCGAGCGCAACGTATCATGGGAGAATATCGAAATCACCGCGACCAACACGATCAATCGATGAAGCAACAAAGCTTCATATGCATGAATTAGAACATTATGATGAGCTAGCGGCAAGTGTTAATGAGTCAAATCTAATGGAACTACACCGTTTACGACAAAAATTTTATCCTAACATGGGTGCCGTTGATGTTCTTGATTACTGTCAAGATACGCACGGGGAGGCAGCAGTGATGGCGGCAACTGTTAAAGCAAATACACACATAATTCGGGATTTTTTAGGTAATAGCACAATTAAAGATGGTTTAGAAGAAGGAATAGATCTGATACAACGCAGTGAACACCAGCAACAGCAGCAAACCGAGCAGAACGATCAACAGCCGCATGGTCAACAGTCGCCAAATTATGAGAGTGATCTTTATCAAGGAGCCGCTAAAACCGGAGAAAATTCATTTAAAACGCAAAGTGATAATCGCATACGCAGTGAGATGGATTTTTTTCGGAGCGGCGAAATAAATCGGGACATATTTAGCAACTCAAGCCAAGGGATAGAGATTGTGGGAGTAAAAAATGAGTTTTTTCGGATTGACCCTGATCAGGTTGGCTCAGAAGGAGCAATTTTGACTGTGCCCATTGATGATTCCGGAGGCGGATTAAGCATGTTTGAATCTCTTGAAGCTGCAATTGAAAGAGATGAGATGAATGAAGAATTTTACAAAAACTTAAATCAAGCATATCGTGATGATTATATGGCACAGGTAGGCACCATTGAAATAATTATACCGCATAAAGAGATTCATGAGATATCTGCTATATCAGGATCAGCATCTAGGCCAGTATCATCTTTAGGAATGATATATGAAGATAATGAAGACCAAGAACCCGAACATCAAAGTTCAGCATCTGAAGTTGAAGAATATCTGTTGAATAGGCATCGACAAGATCAAAAGCAACAGGTCCAGCATCTACATCAAAATCAACCACAACAGCCATATGTACCTATGAAAAGTTCCAATCGATTAGAATCAAAAATGAAATCTCCAGCAATATCTGTCATAACATCGAAAATACCAGCTGCTACAAATTTATCTGAAATTTGTACGCCATTACAAAAGCAACTACCACCACCACTACCACCACCACCACCACCACCACCCCCACCACCACCTCTACAACCAAAACCACCAAAAACACATCATTCTTTAAACACCAACAATATACGAACAAAAGAAGGGAAAAAATCGAAAAAGAAGAAACATCATAAGAACGAAATGGATCTTCTTAATAATTTTAAAACTGCATTAGCAGCTGAGTCATCAAAAAGTGTTGGTGAATCTGAAATGACAACAGCCGAAGAACAGTTGGTACACGATAGGGAAAAGTTTTTTAAAACGGAACGTATAAGAATATCCAGAGCACATGGTGATCAATTGACTATTGACTACAATGAATTGATTGACATTATAATTGAAGAAATAAATAAAATCGAAGATCTAAGTACGTTTAGTGAAGAGCACATGATGAAATTACGAATGCTTATTAGTATGGAGAATTCGTTCTTTGAGAAAATCAAGAAAGTTGATAAAAATTTAATACTTTTATTATTGAATCCTGTTACAAAAACTGATATGATTGAGAATAATGTCAATAAATTCGACATGCTCTTCGATAAATTGGAAAAAAATATCAATGTGTTGAAGAAACTAGTTGGCAATGATTATTCAACAACACTGAGCGGTGGTAGTGTTAACAATAAAAAATTTCTAACACCATCATCAATATCACCATCTTCGTCTTCATCTTCAAGTATACTAATAATACCGTCATCAGCTACATCAACAATAATTGCTTCAACAACATCAACAGAAACGAAAACAACCACAATACTTTTGGATAATATATCTAGTGAGTTAGATCGGCTAAAATTAATGCAAGAACTTCAACAACAACAACAACAACAACAACAGCAACAACAACAGCAGAAATTTCCACATCTTAGTAAACAAGTCAACGATGATGATAGCATAATTTTAAAAGATGATGATTACAGCCGCCATTTACTACGCAACAATACGAATTTAAATGAGCAATTAAAATTATTAGACAATAAGGAGACTGCAATTTTAAACAAATCAATGCAAATTCATAAGAATTTCGAAACAATGGATTTACCAATAAAACTAAAGGGAAACAATACCGTCAGTTTGGGATATGACGAAACGAATTTTTACAACAATGGATATTTGTATACTGCAGATGATTTTAATAATTTGAGCAACACTGGAGAGCTTCACCCACGTTACTGTACTACTCAGTATGATGGTAGCTATTATGATTTGATCGATCCATCTAAACATTTATCTAAAGCAAATAAAACTACAACACAGTACTCTAGCAGCAGTAACTTATATAATAATGATGAATACATAAAATCATTGAAGAAAAGTTTAGAACGGCACAATTCAATGTTGTTTCTGTTGCATTTACAAAATCCAAACTATCAAGGAAAGATTGATGATTTTTCAACATTTACTGATGATATCCTAAGTAATGCCTCACAGAGTCCCCCACCACCAGCACCAAATGGTGAAGATCAAGAAGCTTGTGATATTGATATTGATGAAAGCAGATTAGATGGGATCGATTTAAATTCAAAAATTTCTAGTATGAATCCTTTTCATGCAGATATTATGATGATGAATGAAAATATTAAGAAACAGCAACAACAACAACAGCAGCAGCAAAAATTTCAAGAATGTCAAGCAGTTTCTACGACAATATCTTTACCTGCATCAGTATCATCAGTAGCTACTGCAGGAACAACAACATCAATATCTAGTTTGCACGGAATAGATGCATCTCCGAAAAAGACAAAATCTGATTCAGGCCTTTCTTCGATGAGTGGATTCTCTAGTTTGGAAAAATCACCAAATTCTCCAGGACATAGTAAACAGAATCTGTTTCCGTCAGGATCACGTCTATATTTTCACAGCATGGAAGATGGCACGTTTTTGGCCAAAGTTCATAGCTGTAATGTTCCACCATCGACAACTACGAGTGTCACCAGATCAGTTTCCGCAACAATTTCTTCAGCACCAATTATTACAGCATCAAATTTATCACCAAAAATAAGCATGAATATAAATGATTATATGTTTACTGAAGAGAATCTCAATTACATACGTGAGTTATCAAAGAATGTTCCGATATGTTCAGTGTTTGAAAATAAATCAATATTTGATGTTTCAAGAGATCAAATTATAACCACGGGTCCCAACTTAGATGAAATGCTTGAATGGAAGCAAGAAGAAGAATTAAAAGAGCGAATTGGTGGGCCTGTTTTAATGTCTGATATACAAAACTACCCGGATCTAGTATGTAATCAAGCAGAGGCGGGCTATTTGGCTAAATCACCAACTTTGAGTCATAAATCACTTTCAGGGCAGCAACAGCAAAGAGCAACATTTCGCTCTTCATCAAGCAAACGAAATATATCACGTAGACTGTCACCATATTACGAGGAGACTGATATCGACGATGTCGAAATACTCGCACAAAAACATCGCAATCTTACAGATCGTCTAGTATATTATCCATCATCAAGTAGTTTGAGTGATTACAATAGTTCCAAAAATCTTGATTATATGGGGCAAGTTGAGCAGCACAGCTATCGTCATAGTCCACAGCACAGCAAGTCTATTGATAATTACGATAGACGAAATTTACCCCGACAGTATGATAATCGGGGATTTGGTAGTTATGCTCTACCTTTAGGACGACATGCAGATCAGCTAGAATATCTTTACCAACAACAGCAACAAAATCAACAGCAACAACAACTGCAACAACGTCAGTACCTCCAGCAACAACAGTCATATTTGCTCAATCAATCAGGATATGTCACAATTAGTAATGAATTTAGTGACCGTGGTGATAAACGATATCAAGGGCAATCTGGGAAATCTTCTACACTTTTGCAGCAGCAAATGTTTCAACATCAGCAAAATCAACAGCAGCAAATGCAACAATTGCAACAATTACAACAACAACATCAGCAGCACCAGCTGCAGCAGCAACAACAGTTACATCAACAGCAGCAACAAGCTCATCAGCAGCCATCATCCCAGCACAAATATTTAAGCAAATTCTCCAATTGGCTTCCAGACCTTAAATTGAAGCACATAACAAAACGTCATAGATCTCAGTCATTGCCAGCTGGCGTAGAGGCAAATCAATCAGAATTGAACCAGTATCCTCATCCTCAGTATAAACATCCGCAGACAGAGCAGCAGCAACACAGTGATTTTTCAAATCGTCTTGGAAAAATTCCTATAATACGCAGACGAGCAACCCACAGTGGAACTCCACCAACAGCTCAGTCAACTACAGGTAAAAAGAAGAAGCGCTCACTTTCAGCTACAATGTCGAATATAATGCAAAAAGCGAAAATTTATCGACGGCATAGTTTTTCAACACGGTCCATGACAAGTCCTGTACACAGGCCTGGCTCAGCAGCTAGTTCTAGCATGTCTGATCCAGAGGTAGATATGCAAAACTTTATGTCATCTGATAATGATGAAAGCCTAAGTGAAAATGAAAAACTAACACTTCAACAACACAAAATGCAGCATTTAATTAAGAATAATGGTAATGGCCATACTCAACAGCAGCAGCTGCAACATCGTCAGCAATTTCAACAACAACTTCAGCAAGAAGAACAGCATTTTCAGCAGTCACAGTTTGAAGTTATAGGTAAAGGAAGTCCAGGCTTACATGACCAAGATGAAACTCAACTATTAGTAAGACGGCGTTCGAAACACTCCCTTCAGGAGGAAGTAAATTCTGCAGAGCCCATTGATAAGTGTATTGAAGATTATAGTAGTATTAGTAGCAAAGGTACAAGAAGGCGTTCCAGTAACTATCAGCAACACCAACAGCAGCAGCAGCAGCAGCAGCAACAACAAGAAATTCGTCATCGATCTACTGATCGAAGTGTTGTTCCAGAAGGAGATGATAAAGTCGAGCAATATGATGAAAGTGATGATATATTCTTAAATTCAATGTTTCCAACTGTTGGAGACGCGATTCGACAACATCAACCAGGTGAAATCGAAGAAGATGATCAAGATCATACGTTACAAACACCATCAAAACCGATCGAACAAACCGAAGATAAGATTGAATCTCCTACCATCGGCATAAAAATCATAACCGATCAAATTGATCAAGAAGTGGATGATTTCCATCAGGACGTCGATCAGCCGGGATTAAAGTCTCAGACGAAACCTCAGAATATGGTGCATCATCTACAAAAAAGTCATTCCATATATGTCGAAGATGAAAGTTTTACTGAAGATTATTACAACTATCCAGACACTTATACAAATCAAAGTATACGAACCATAGCACAAGATGAAATTGTTGCCGCCAGCAGTCCAAGAAGTTTTAAATTTGGCCAAAGGAATCAAGCTAGCCTTGACATACCAAGTACTTCGCGTGATGATGAAGACAATCGTAGCCAACATTCTTATAGAACGGTATCGTCATCACGCCGTCAAAGCACTGAAGATAGTATTGATACAGATGATGAATACTTTTGCTACGAATTAAGAAAACTGGAAGAACTAGAGCGTCAAAGTCATATGCAATCTTCGCATTTCTATGAAGAGAGAGGCAGGGAAGGTGAAAATTTGCTATCAAAAATTGATCAATTGGGAATAGAAGATGATGAACAGCTTAGATTTAGTGATAATGACTCTTTTCAACCGGATGAAGATGTAAAAGAGAAGATGTCTTTTGTTCTACGTGAGTTAAAAGCTGTTGTTAAATTGCAACCAGAAATAAAAGTATTACAAAAATTTAGTAATGCAGAGGGGAGGGCTCATCAAAAACAAGATGTATATGAGAAATTTTCCATAGTAACAGACATACATGGTTGGCATAAAGGAGAAAACGGAGACGAAAGACAACAAATGTTAAATGAATTAGAAATGGTCGAAACGGATATGTTGAACGATCAAAGACGTAGTAGACATCGGCAAATAAAAAAAGTTAAGAAACGCAGACGTAAAAGTATTGAGAAAATTCCTGACGTAGAAAATGAAAGCACCGAAGAAGATGTCCGCTATTCTACATCACCATATTCTTCATCTGAAGAAGGTCGCGGTCGTGAGCACGGTGATAAAAAATCGCAATCATCTGGTGCCACATCTGGCCCAGATACGCCAGGTGACATAACAGAAGATGAGGATGGAGATTATGGGCAAGTATTTAAAACAATGGCGAATTATAATGAATTTAAAGAACGTCAACGTCAAGAGAAATCTGATACAAAAAACGTGAAAACGATCAGCTCTTCTAGAAATGCACTGGAAAATAATATACTTGAGGAGGAAGATATTATAATAGGGGACCATCAACAAGACCAAGAACAACAGCAGGACCAAGAACAAGATGCCGAAAACTTTGAGCAGATATCTGAAGATGTTTATGGTGATGAGTATGATGCGTATCTTGCAGATAAAGCCTTTACTCGTGATGATGCAACTCGACGGCAAAGCGAAGACACTTTGATTGATGATGTAGCTGTCAAGCCATCAATTGATTCAGAGCAACGTCAACATACAGCCGTTAAGACACTAAGTCACGAATCTAGTCAGGATAGCACCACAAATGGGGCCCTAGGAAGCAGCAAATGGAAACTCCTTAAAACACTTAAGGAAAAGAAAATTGAAGAGAAAAACAATCAAGAGAAAATCAAAGAAGAGGAGCTGATCAAGGAAAAGGATAAGGTGAGAGAGAGTGTTTATGATTAATTGAAAGAAAGAAAAAAAAGTTTCAGATTATTCTCATGTATGCGTAGTTCGGATTCAATTGAAATCTTGTTTGTCCGATATTGTTTTATATTTTCAAAAGTTTAAACGAAACAATTTCTTCTTTGTATAATTACGATAACTATAGAAACGTATGTGAGCTAAACGACAAAAGTCACAAACATATCCTTATTGCACAAAGTTTATCTTGAAAATGTACAAATTGTTAAGCATCCTGACTATCGAAATAAAATACTATGAATATTTTGTCCAAAACTACATTCCGAAACACATTTAAGAAGAATTCATGTTAAATCTCAGCAGCTACGACAGATAATAAGATGAGGACTGCGTCCTGGCCTGGGTTAGAAAAAAATCTTTTGTACACTTGATAATGTCTAAAAACTTGAACATTTGAATATTTGGATATTTGTAGCGGTTGTAACACTTCGAATCTCTAAACATATCGATGCTTCGATGAATTGCGGTATACTTCTGCATGGTAACGGGATTGAAAATTTAAAAAAACTGAGTTATGCCCAGACCAGATCCGAGGTAAACAAGAGAAAAATCTCTAGTGGTATAAAAGCAAATTTTCTTTCATCTCCATTTCATAGAACTTCTTACTTTTCTTATACTTTTCTTACAAATTTCCTTTAACCCTTTGTTGCCCAAACAACTTTTTTTTATACCCTTAAATTCGGAAGTGCTTTAGATAAAGAGAATAATTTTGAAAAATTTCAAGCACTATTAAGGATAACATTTGAGGGTGGTACTTTAAAGTATACCCCGTAGGCTTGTAAGAGATGATCTTAATATGTAATAAAGTTTTGGGTCAATCTTTTTATTATTTTTTAAATTTTTTTCTTCTACTTGGCAATATACAACGTTTGCATTAGGAAACATTCTCTCCAGTATTCCCCAGAATATTCAATACCGCCATTGGTCAACCCCACTCATGAAAGCATTTTAATATTTTACAATTGTAGGACAGCTTATATCGTCGGTGATATTGCATAACCACGTATCTGCTTAGAGTAGCATAATCGAATTTCGAAATTAACTGTACCATAACTAAGAAACTACACAACTTGTTTTATTAATTTTATGTCTAAAATCCAAAAATATGATGTTTCTCGTCCTATAGTCATTATAATAATAAAAAAAAAAGAAGTTCAGTATCTGCTGAAAATTTGAGTTTTACTTTAACTTACTTTGTAGTGAGTGACGTTAGAGTCTCGCAATTGCAGTGTAGTATGATTATCAAACGGTATTAGATCTCACAGAGGGGAAGCTCTATAAAAGCAGATGCCCGTTTTTATTGGGAAAGCTAGAACTAGCAGATGCCCTGTTGAATTAAAAGACGCAGCTTGAAGATAGTCAGAATACTAACTGATTTTTATTGGAGTATCGCTAACTTATTTATACAAACGTGAATTTGCTAGCCTAAACTTAATTATGGTTAGTAGAAAATGGATTTGTGTACATGCCCGTGATTTGGGGCATGTTAAGCCAAATTGCTTATTTGCACTTACATATGTGCTTAACTTCTGAAAAGATGTGACGCAAATAGCTTGACCCATATTACGCTGGTTGTAAAATATGTAAACAAACGCGTGTAAACAATTGCAGTCGCTTTTTATGGTTGTGACATACATTTGGTTGAACGCATGTTTTGCTTACTTGCAATAATATCATCGATCGCATTTATTGTGATCGATTAATAGAGCAATGGATTTCGGGTCAATTGAATAATGTAATAATGCAGAATGTGCATTGCATTTTCAATTCACATCAGAGCCAGTGTCACCAACGATATCATGCTGTACTCCTTTTTGATCAGTTCGAGTCACAGTTTTAAGTTCATTTCCATGATAATTTGGAGTCAGTTGTACCGTTTCATTGTCTTTCACTAACAGAGAGTTTTCTAGTACACATTTTTAATAGAGCCAATTCAACAGGATGTTTCCCAACGCTTTGGAAATTAGCGAAGATCATACATGTAAAAAAACATCCTAAGGGAAATGTACCGTCTATTAATATCAAAAGTCCTTGAAAGGCTTCTTTTTGACCAAATTATACATTATATTGAAATTTATGGAGTCTTAAGCTCTGCTCAATTTGGATTTCGTGCCAGGCACAAAACAGTCTCAGCCTTGGTAAATTTAATTGAAGATATTAGGAATAACACAGAGAATAATTGGCAGCATTTCTATGTCTGATTTCAGTAAAGCTTTTGATTCGATAAAAATAATTTTAATATATTGCGGAATTAACTCAAAACTGAACACAAGCTATCAAGCTCTTCGCTAAAGTTTATGCACTCTTATCTATCGGACATGCAACAGGCTGTTGTAAACGGAATGAATTGAATCGCAGAATAAAACATTAACTTAGAGGTACCGCAGGGGTTCATATTTGGTCCTTTACTGTTTTGTCTCTATATAATTGACATGATGAAAGTTGCTATCTACAAGCTTAGCTGATCTGTATCTGAATGTAATAAAAGCTAATATGGACTTGGAACTAATTTCTAGCTGGAACAAATCTTAAATCCTGCTAAGTCGCAATCTATTGTTATCTTTAAAGATCACATCGATACGTCTCATCTGCCTTGTCTGTCTCTTACTGACGTGCATATTCCATTCGCAAACTCAGTTGGACATCTCGGGATGTATTTTGACACAACTCTTACACACCAATGTTCAGGTTTGAAAATTGTATAGTGGTTTAAAGGGATTATGGCGACATCCTACACTCATAGAGACACAAAGATTCGTCTTGTGAAAGCTCTGTTACTACCAAATATAACTTCTGGCTGTGAAGTTCTTGGCAACTTGTATATTATATGCCATAATAGAATAAAGGTTAAATATAACTCATGTGCCAGATATATCTATTGCCTTCGCTGACGTGAACATATTTCCTAAAAGAGATTTTCATTTAATCACTTTTCAAGCATTTTAGCCTATCCCAATATTGCTCACTATTGAATAGTATTCATTAATTTCTCTAAATTCACTTTTAATTTGCTTTTAGCACTTCTAATAAGCATCTATCTTTAGTTTTCAATTAGCAGGTATAATATAGATTAACGCAGAATCAAATTTTTGTGAGACTCATAATTTACTATAAGTACATACTGAATTTACACTTGGAGTAGGCGCAAATTAATGAGCTCAATCTCACTTGTGCTATTTGAATAAAGATTTATTTATTTATTTACTTAGTACCTTGGTAAACAATGCCAAACTTATCATTGAAGGAATCAATCATCGGTTGAAACTTGAAAAGTTGATCTTTGTTGTCTTTGGGAATAGAGCTGCTGTCCTTAACAGGAAGATTACTTAAGATAGCATCAAATCGGTTATGACTCACTGTGTTTTGCTCACAATAGATACTTCCAAATCTTCACTTCACTCCAGTAGTTTTCCAACTATAGAAAGCTTATGATACCCCCCGATATGAAGTAATCTTGTTCCAAATCAAGTTTTTTTTATGTTTTTGAATAGCATATAAACTTGGATGGTTACACAACAATATCGTCCAGAAAAGTGAGAAAGAGATCGGTGGCCTTTATACAATTTTCAAACATACCTTCAACAGAACCTTCGGATAGTGTATATTCTGGTATATCGGCTACCCAAGTGTTATTTGATTTCTGTTAACTGCAGCTTTTAAAATTTTCAATTTCAATTTTCTGAAGTAATTGTAGAAGATTCACGATGATCTAATAATTCTAAAAATTCCAGTTAAATATAAAAGGCATAGACAAAACACTTTCCTAAGGGGTTATTTAATAGTATCGTTGGGTTTATAATGCATGAATTTTTCCAATATTGAATATATTTACAACATTAATCAATGGGTCTATGACATTTCCCCTTAAAACGTCTTACAAAAAGTTCATTACACAAAATGACAGCTTACAAAAGTAATCTTTCCAGACTGAGGACCAAAGACAAAAAAGGCGTTTGCCACAAAGTTCTTTGCCAAATACGTGTCTACAAATGGCAAATACACATATTTCGTTATGGAATTTGGTATATTTGCAGTAAATCAAATACCATTTCATTTTGTCGTGCTTTTTTCATAATAGATTTAGATCTTGCATATTGGCAGCATTGGAGCAACACCAATAAAATTAGGATTACGCGACGATTACACGAGTCAGTAGAGCTGACGGACAGTACTGATTTTGTCTGTCAATTTTACTGATTAAAACGATTTGCGTTCGGTCAACTGACTAGTCAATTCATACTTGTTAGAAGGGGAAAACACGAGTCTGGGTTAGTGTCAAAGTCAGTTCTACTACTAACTAGTGTTATACCCGGGTTAGAGATGGATTGACGACCATGCCGCGCCGGCATGACTAATGTAATGCATTTCATACATACAGTACTGGCAGTATACGCAGGCCATGATGAAAGACTCGAAGATGGAAAACATGTTGTTCTTTTCTATTAGTCATTTAGCTTGACTTCAACTTTTAATCAAAATGAATGTTCCAAGTAATGTCCTATTTTTTATATTCTGTTGGAGAACTTTTAAAAAGGCAAAAAAAGGAATGAGCTTTTGGATGCTTTCACTACACAGCGTAAGATATGTCACCGTGCATTTCTCTTTAAAACATCCTAAATTTGAGTCGTTTATTTTGAAAGTGGTGCAAGTCCATTTGGGTAATGGTATTTCAATTTTCTTCAGAATTCTTTAGTAAACATAATTGATTAATAAATTTACAATATCCTTATCTTCAAAACACATAAAAGTTCACTATTAGATCCTATAAATGTTTTTAAATGAATTTAAACTAAAATATTTCAATAAAAAAATTGGACTTGGACCACTTTCAAAATAAACGGCTCATTTAAGAAATTTTCAAAAAAATTTTCCCAACTATTATCGTACGTCTTATTATGATTTTTGTATATTTCATTGCCAGTATCCCAAAATTCTGATCCCTGGCGTTTCTCCTCTATCAACATCAGAATTTTCCTATTCGTAATTTAAAAGTTTTGCTCCATATCAAAAACACTACGCTTCTAATCTTAAATGATGCGCTACCATTTGGTAGTTCATGTAGCAATACAGAGGCCTAGCAGTAGTCCTCATGACGCTCTACACTTCGCGCGTGATGAGACTAAATTGGTTCGCGCGACCACAACGTGGCCTTTTTGTCGCGGGGAGCTCATGTGTACAGTTCCATTATATGTACATACTCTGATGGCGCGCGGTCAAAAGGGATCTTGGCCTACGGCACTAGTGTGCCATTGTCCTTGATGTATTTTTTTTTTATTTACTCCTATTAAACAAAAAAATTTATACCGAATTGAAATAATATTAAATAATATTAAATAAATATGGTATAGCGTCTTGATTAATGAGTGATAAAATACTTGGTATAGATATATTTGTGGAAGCTTTATTCAGTAGAGCATCATAAGCTTTGTCTTGAAAACTAGAAAGCTGGTTCCTTTCCATATCTATGTATGTATAACAAAAATTAAATTAACTTGTTTACATTAAATTATTAAGCTAATTTTATTGACGACAAGTTTATATCTTTCTTTTTCACGTAAAGCTGGGAATTGTTTTGATGTATTCCGAAGTGTAAATATTGTGTGCTATAAATGTATGAGATTTTACTTTCAATATTTCACTTTACTTTAATAATTTTGTCACTTCCTACTTACCACTTTACAAGAATTAAATAATTAAAATTTTGTCTACTTTTACTTCTCGGTTCACAACGATGCGACCCCATTGAATACACTGATATGATTATTCTATTCTAAATTAATTTTATTAATGCAGCTATAATTGTAGTTATCAGTCACTTATAATAGTCGCCAGCAGCAGCATATAGTCGTGGATTAATTTTTTAAGTATCTGATGAATGACCTTTGACCTCTAAATAATTTTGATCAGTTTTGTAATCTTGTAAGTACCTCTGTCAGTAAATTAGCAGTATTTTCTTAATCACACTGTAACTCCGAATCGGTTGATATCACCCCCCCCCCCTCCCCACCAACCCCTTACAAACAATTTAACAATTTTGTTTGTAGGTGATTATTATCTGCTCCTGATCTATGGATCACCTAGGTGGAAACACCCTGTATAATGGATATAAAAATGAGTCTTCTGTTTTAATTACATGCGTTTTCCATAAGTATTTCTGGATAATTGGTATTTACTACTTCTTGTTACAGGTGGGTTATTGATGATTACTGTCTCTTACTGGTAATTACTGGCGCTTACTGGTGATTTACTGAATATATTTCACGGGTATAAGTACTGGTACCTCGTTGAAAATTCAGTAGGGATTTACTTGAATATCATGCAAGACTGATTTTGATGACAACGGATGACACAAATTTTGGTATTCCCCTCCAATAACCATATGTAATACATCGATCTATAGCTCCTTTTGAGCTGAATAGAAGTTAGTATTGTGCCTTGTTCCAAATCCTTGTCCGTTTAGACTAACAGTATACTACTAAACATGTCAGTTTTAGCAATAGTCAAATAACGTATTTTTTGGTTTTTTCATAATCCACTGACATTTTGTGCATCATTAGGAATGAGTCAGTGTCATATGCTACCCAGAAACCGGTCTTGAGTTCACTCCCCCCTTCCTTTACTCCCTCCGCTATCGGTCAATGGCAGGACGGATGGGCTCGTACGCGCAGGTATCGTTTGTATTGCAACTGTGAACTGTGGATTATTGAAGTGCTTATCGATTGGACTATTTATTACAATGCAAGTTTTCTGCAACTGTATTATGTGTCCTAGAGGATTCTTCCGTGGAAGATTTTAGCGACATCTTCTTTTTTTTTTATTAACAACAGCTATCTTCAACGGGGAGTAATAACGTAAAAAAATCAATACTACTCAAGGCTATATAACTCTGATCGGACAAGGAATCAAGACAAACGCCATCGGAATTCTTGTTCCAAAAATTAATAACTTTCCAATGATTAATCACTTATTCCTATTGGCGCGGGTACCAGCGTCCACACAATTACTGGCATCATCATCTTAACTATAAATCCATATTTATGTAGTACATTAAACAGTATCATAAATATATAAAAGTCCCTTCCGAATCTACGAGAAAAATCTTCATTCAAAATTTCTTTAAATGTTATATAGAAATTTCCATTGGATAATAGTGATGGGTCGGTCGCGATCGATTCTCATTGACTCATATCGGTAAATCGATCACTTAGATTCAAAGAGAAAAAAAAACTGCTTTTCTTGACTTATTGTTACAGCGATATTTTCAACCGATCTTGCACCTTTTATTTACAGGGCTATGCATGCAGCTAGATCTTTAGCTAATATTTTTTCACATTTAAATAAAACTTTTGCATCTAGCTCATATTATATATTCCACCCACAATTCTGTTTTGACAGGGTAAGAAACAATAAAAAGTTGCCATTAGTGGCATCCAGAAAGGTACCCTTTCAGAATTAATTTTTATTGCTACTAGTCCCACAGCTGCCAACTCTATCGCCAAATTGTAGTTTTGGTATTTGCCTCCCTTCTGCCTTTGCGCAAGGGTGCGAAGGGGTGCCAAGCCAATGCAAGTAAATATTTAAGAAACATGATGGATAATCTTTATATGTAGTTTGCAATATTATTTATTATATATTTTCTTGCTCTACCTGCAACTATCAAATTGGGACTTCAAGTTCGGTCAAGCACGCGCACATACTTAAAGCCAACTAACTTGGATTTGTGTTATAGATTTGTAATTTTCATTTCCTTAGAATGGGTTTTCTTAAGGAAAAGTTATTTCTATGAGTAACGAATGAAATAAATTGAAACAAATCCGAATTTCTATATCACTGAAGACGATTTAATTATTCAGAGAATTCGACAATTTTTCAATTTCTAAATGCTTGATTTGAGGCCAACCGGGTTGCCTTGCTATGCCACATTTCAAAAGTTGGGCAGTTACAAAGGCGCAATTTTGATAGTAATTGCTTAACACGCAGTGATATATCAGTCGCGGACAGGTGCAAAATTGATAAACTAAGCGCAATTTTAGCTTTGAGTGTTGCTCTGACATAACGATTCGGTGAGGTAGGTAATTTTAAGTAATTAGATGATTTTTCCCAACTGACTCAAATGACCCAAATGACCGAATCTTTTTCATGAGTCCCTTATACCAAAAGACTTATATCACCTGAGTCACCAACCAGAACCACCAACTTCTTTTTTGAAAGCGGAACTATATTATCTAGTTTTTAGGAATTTATAATTATATGTAGTTGGGATAACTATATTATAATTACTACACCTATGCGAATCTATACAACTTTTCTTTGAGTGTAGTATATCCTATGATTTCATCATCTAGGATATAATAAGTCCATATTATTTGAAATAAAATTTTTTAATCGTTTTGTCGATTCAACCAGATTGACACGTCAAGAGAAAAGAAACTCAACAATGTCTTCAAATATACTCACAACAGATTGCTACTTAAGTCTTAAAATCTACACTATCTCCCCTTTGTATGTATGTATAAATTTCTTTTTTCACACCCACTGTATTTTATAAATTAGTTCGAAACTTATGTATGTATATACATACACGTATATTGATAAAAAAAAAACACAAAAGAATTTCCAAGGGTGATTATAGTTGCTTTAATTGCGCAGCCCCCACGTCAATGAACTTAACTCACTCTCCATGAACGTACACTATTTATACCTAATTCCTTGGGCATGAATAATGGAACACTAGTTGAGTGCCATACTATGTCGATCGATAGTATTTTCCCCCTTTCCGTTCTAGCAGCAATAGCAATAAAACTGTTGTATTTTCTGTACCTATTGAGAGCAAAAGTGAATAATGTACAACAATCCTCGCGCCATTGTTGTATTAATTTTCTGTTACCCGCATGCCACTATACACTTTTCAGCCTACTTTATACTCAGAAAGCGACAAAAAAGTTCTTGCGTACAGAAACATGTTTTTTAGAGCCTTGCATGTACATACATAATTGACCGTAAAAATGACATTCAACTTAAAATTATACATTAGAAATACTATGACAAGTTATTGCCAAACCAACTATATAACCTTGAAGCCTCCTTTTTAGATAATATCCAATGATGCTAAGCCCGTGCGATCAGCCCCTGCCCAGATATGGTAATTATGTTCCATTCTAGGTCTGATGTAGGACTTTTAGACTTGTAGGACTTGTTCGCTGAAATAATTCTTACACCATTTCCAGAGTACGGAAACGCACACTCTGGCGCGCACACGCATGCTTAATTATGTGCGATCAAAACGCATATAGTCATGAGTCGTATGCGGTTTTCTTGCGCATTCCACTCACACACATGAGAACGTATGCCACTAAAAATCCCCTTGTTCACCGTTAGGACCCCTGGGTAGGTTCATAGGTCCCATCCAGATGCTCTTAAAAACCATAAGATTGGCTCACAACCCTCCTTACCTGCTTCATGCAATTCATCCAGGAGGTGTGAGTCAAGGAATCTATAGCGTTTCCCGAAGAGAGTCGGACAGTGGCAAAGAAAGCAAGTCACCATTTCGATTCGGAATACTGTATATCCATAGAATCATCCGCGGTTTGAGCCCACAGTTTTTCCCTTGCGGCACATTGCGAAAGCGGTAAGGGCGTTGTTCGCTCTGTCCTAAAGGTGTGGTTTCCAGTTCCTTAAGCTCTAACCGTATAGAGCCGATGGAGAGCAGGTTCAATCTTGGAATGTTAAAAAAATGAATAGATCGGCTTTCAAAGGACTGAAGCACAGTTCGAAATCCGTAGCCTAGTCTGCGACCAATAGGATCGCGTTATGCGCCAGTCCACAGAGTTCCGATTCATAACTTCCGGTGACTTAAATCACAAGGTCGTGTGCGTAGCATACCGTTTTGTATCCCATCCGGGTGAGTGTTAGCAAGAGATCGCTCATAATTAGCACCCACAGTAAAGGTGATAGGATACCACCATGTGGGGAGCACCTGTGGACTGTTTTTACTCTACTTACCCCACCCAGACTGGCGAAGATGGTTCTATTGTTCAACATGTGTGCAATCCAGTTTATTAGGGACTGGTTCACGCCATATTTTGTCAGTGTTTCAGTAAACTTATGTAGAAGAACATTGTTAAAGGCTTCTTCTACATCGATGAAAACAGCTAGCCTATGTAGATTGTTTAAAGTGGAAGCAATTTTCAATTGAGTGTATGGCCTCATGAAGGGCCGTCTTAACGAACCTCCCCTTTAAGTACGCGTGCTGTTTTTATGACAACCTGCTTCTGGAAGCTCCGCAGCTCCCAATCGCAAAATGCGTTCTAATGTTTTTAGTAGGAAGGAAGTCAAACTTATTGATCTATATGCCTTGGCTGCTGAGTAAACTACCCGCCCAGCCTTGAGAATAAACACAACATGGACTTCTAGCCACAGCTTCATTGTGTAGTCGAACTCGATGCATGCCCTGAAGAGAAGTACTAGGTTATTTGTCTCCCGAGTTTTGGAGAGCGGCCGGAAAATGTCGTCATTGCCCGGGGACTTGAATAGTTTGAACGAGTTCACCGTCCATACAATCGACTAATACGTTATGTACATTATGTCTCTTTTCCGGGAGAATGTTTCACTACGAAAAGTTTCGGCTTGCAGAGACGAAAAGCAAGATTTCCAGAGATTCCTCAAGGCAGGAAGCCCGAGCCCCAACACTATTGATGAGAAAGTCGGCTTGTCAGCAACGGTTTTTGAACTTTCAAGGATGGGCTTGCCGGCACGAAAAGGTGAGGACCTCCGAGCTGCATGTTAATTGACTGCTCGGCTTCGGTGTTCATCTTCATGGCCTCACCGGTGGATGGCTCTATCCTGCTAAATTTCGATCTGGTCATTCTGAAATGAGCCAGACCATCTCTCTCGTTGAGCCAATTTAGAGACTCTTGGTCGACACCAAAAACTAGGAACAGATAATTCTGTGCTTCACTCCGATGGTAACCGACCTTGCTTTTTCAAGCACCCGAGAATCTCCACGTAGGCTCGTGGTTTTCCATTGACTTACTGGAAATATTAATGCCAAGACTGCTCAAAATAAGGGAAAGCAGATCCATAATGAAAATTAAGAAGAGAAATGGAGAGATAACAGAGCTCTGGAGCACATAGGCTTTTATAGGACTTTAGTCATGAAAGTCGTGTTAAAACTAAAACCGAACATATTTTTCTATTTTGCATATACAGTTCTTTATTTCATAGGATCAGCATACCAGAACATTCATTTCAGCGCCGAATGTTCAAGTTTTTGTGGCGAATTGGTTCAGTGTAAGTGCCGATAATATAACTCTTCAGCCAGCTATGGAAGTTCAGAGGAAGCTTGTTTCAATGAAATTGCAAGCTTCAAACATAAAAGGAAAATTCTGAAAATGAACCTTTTCGTTGTGAATAGATAGTTGCGTTCATTCGGTTGTATATTTTTATTACTTATATTATTTCATCTAAAAAATCAAAATGGCAGACAGAAAATACTTTATGCCTTTTCTTAATTTTTTATTCGCTGCTGAGTAACGAGATACAGGAAGTGCATTTTACATAGCACACATAGAAGTGGATATATCCTATCCACCCACTTACATACACATACATATTATGTATTAAGTATGGTATTGTAAACAGGATTGTGTTTACCTGTTGCGCTTCTAACTTGCAGACATTTGGTTAGAATAAAATAGAGCACTACTTCGTTGGTCTGCTCATCTAACACTTTAGCTCCATTTGCTCATCCCCCAACATCTCAATCCGAGTTTATTTTAATACTTTGCCACCAGAAAATGTCGTCTACTCTACACAAGAAACTAAAAAAAGATATAGCTCTGCTTGTAGCTGCATATGCTTGGGGCTGTGGTCTGGTTAGGGTCTTGGGGATGAGGATAAGTTTGTTTCAGCCTATATGCAAGGATGCAAGTATATCATCACAGAATATCCTTTAAACTTTTGCTGCTTATGTACATCCTTTTCTAGCTTTGGCAAGAGTTTGCACTTCTGTTTAAGAGATGATGAGGAGGTGGGTATAATGGGCTTGTTGTGGACTGACTGAGGGGGCTACGTAGTTGAGTTCGGTTGATAACCTAAGATAGTTCTTTAGTTAGATAATTTGGATTATAGATATTTTATCTATGTATAACTGATATTTATCTAGAATGGTTAAGCCATGAATATTTGTTTTTTTTTCAGCATATACAAGGTGTCTCAGAAATAATGGTAATTAATTTAAGAGGTGAAAGCATAGACAATTTGCACCAAAGAAGTATATAATTTCATTTTTTTTTTCAAACTCCAGATGGTCTCTGAGCTATTCAAGACTTTGCGTTTTAAGTTTAGCTTAGTACCCTTGTAAATGCATTTGGCTATATATTCTAAACCGAAGAAGACAATTTCTGGACAATAAATACTTCTTTTAAGGTTTAATAGATGTCGGGAGTGAGTGAGTAGGTGTTGAGGCTGAACTGCAATAACTTCTGAAATAATTGCTTCACAGATATACAGCGGATACTTCTAGAAATAGCACATGTTGTGCCAATTTTTATTAATTTTTCCAGGTGGTTGCTTGATGATATTCGGGATAAATATCGCCCAAAATTTTACAAAGTATCTATTAAAAAAAAATTAAATATTATAAATAAAAAGATTTATGGTAAATTATTCTAGTACAGTAATTTGTGTAACACGTTAGTGGAAATGTTGTGGTATCCTCTTTAATATGAATTCAAAACCACTTTCTTCAAATAAACGGTTTAAAACATATAGCCAAGTTCATTTACAAGGGTATTAAATATAAAATCTTGAATAACTTAGAGAACGTGCCAACTGTGACAAAATATTTACTATATCCTTGTCCGTACTTTCACCTCTTAAAATGTTTATCATTATTTCTGTATATTCAGGGTATCTCATTCGTATAGGATCAAACTATACAAGGTCAGAAACTGGACCAAATTCAAGATATTGTGGGCTACCTTCCTTCGTTTGTGAGTTATACCCTTTTGAATTTTTGAGTCACTGATATGTACCTGTACAGACAAGATTGGCAATAACTTTGCAAAAATTGTGCTTGAAAGACCAAAAAAAAAAATACCTCTATAAAGCTAAAGCTATTGACTTTCTATAGATTGAATTAATAAAAAACCTCAGTTCAATTTCGATATTGAATATTCAGCCCCGCTAAGGATCAATTAATTGATTATATCACCCTTAATGAAATTATCAAAGTTTTTCCGAAAAGTGTGATGACAGTGATGACGAGTAGACCCACTCGTCTTGTCAGTGATATATTCGGATTTACTGTTTTTTTCCTTTTTTTTCGAAAATTACTTTGTATGCCATATTTCGTTTCAACACATTTTGAATTTTGACAGAAAACAATCGCTTTCCCTTAGACATTTATTACTTTTCAAGATAGGCTGAGGAAAGGTGAAAAAAATTGGTACTGATGACGTTCTTTTTCAAAATGTTAGCGTATCATTTTGAATTATATCTTTGTAGAGAAGGAGCAAAAACATTAATAATAATAATAAGTTTATTTTACAATTCATCTAATTTATAAGTTCTTAGTCCTAACTATAGTTAAATAAATAAACTTCAAATATGACCGAGGTCGCCTGTCAAATTGGCAATCAAAATACATAAAAAGCTAAGCGCAGTTACATTAATGAAAAACAATTATTTATATTTCTAATATGAATTTCAATCATCAATTGTAGCCATACTTTTTGGACAGCTAATCAAGATCTATAACTGGTCACATCAAAGCCAATCTGACTTTCGTTTCTTCTAAAATGTTTTCGATCTTTTAACTTTTTACATTAATATTGGATCTGAAGTGCCATATGAGTGCTGAATGTGCAACAGTGATTTTAGTGGTCTGTAAAGCCTGAATTAAATGCGCTTCAATTTTCTAAATTAATCGTCGTTTATAATTCGGAATTGTCTGTTTTGAAAGAGTGACTAAAATGGCTGACATATTCCTTTGAAGAGTAAGATAGAAAAACTCCATTTAGTGTAAAAGAGAGTATATCATTATAGGTCGCCTTATAGACTTAATGTTGTTTTCCTGCCGTTGCTGTTGTATCTGTTTTCAAAAGATTTTGTCTGCATCTCTTGTGTACCCTGTTTTATTTATTCTAGCTTTTTGCTTTTGATATTTACTAAAATTAATCATCATATTCTATTGAACGATCTGATCAACCTTAACTTTCCTTCTCATTCTGTCTACCGGCATTCATGTGGTTCAGCCAGACAGGCCCCAGACGTAGTCTTGTACGATACAATTTTAACTTCAAACAGCAAGTGTGTGTGTGTGTATGCAAGTGTGTGTGTGTGTGCCGATGTTTAATATTAATAAATATTAATTTCTTAGAACAATAATCAATTGATATTAATCTTGTGGCTTGCTTGATCTGACCAATTATTAAACGATCACATTCTACATTATATAGGACAAAATTGTCAACATATTCGGATCAGTTTCGTGTTCTGCTCGTCGAGCGAGTTTAATGCATTTCTTATCACCTCAGTCATTTTCGGGACTTTTTCACAAATACCTAGTCAAATTTCATAATATGCCGCAACCTGACTATGATCTCATAACAACGAAGTTTCTCGATTTTTATGAAAATCCTTACACATGCTTTTTTCTCAAAACTAAAATACAATCATACATTTTCACCCAAAACAACAGCAGTTATATTTTTAATTCGAAGTGTGAATCACTTAAATGAGAATTTTACCATTGATATCATCTTAATATATGTTCTCGGATCAAACCCCGTGTACTTCATTTTAATTATTGGCGCAAAACTGGAATATTTCTAAAGTAAATTAATTTTCCTGTCATGCCCGAATTAAATATTTGTGAGAATTTCAAATAGTGTACCTCTTTATACTGCAACATAAAAATGCATTCCTACAACACCGCGAGCCTCATGGGTAGAGCGCCGCGGATTTTGCAACCCGTTCTCAATCGTTCTCAATTCAAACCTCAGCCAGGTACTTATATTCCAAACAAATTAAAATAATTAAAAACGAAGCTGTCATAGGATCACACCAGAGCCCAGACAAATCAAATCACCTAGCCAGATGTGACGGGAACTGCCTGTGAGAGCCATTGGGCTTATGTGGAACTTATCATTGAGTCCTTCGTTGGTCCATTTGGCTCTGAGTTCAGATTTTTATCGTAAGCTTCACAGTATTGTAATAGGTACCGCAAAAAGGTTCCGATTAGATGAGGGATATGTATGCTTCTGTTTTTTTTCCAATAAATCTGGATTGTTATTCCCAACCTTTCCCGAGTGTCATGGCACTCATTGAAGTATTAAGTGGTTCTTTTAGGCAAGGTTCGTTAGTGCTTGAATAGATTCCCACATCGTCTTTACCTCAGGTGATGGAATGGCTTTCAATACCGCTTGGCTATCTGTATAGATATAGTATTCATATTTTTATTAGTATGACAGTGGCTCAGGCTTTCCTATGTATACCTAGAAAAACGCGGAAGCAATTTACTGTTTTGTTGAAATACTCACAATTACTTTTGCTTTCCTAAAAGTAAACATTCTGACCTATAAATAGGCGTTAGAACTATCGTCACTATAGGCCTGGTTTATTCAGGATAAAGTTTTATACGTGAAATTTGTGTGTTTCCCAATAGTTCATAATGCTAAAAGCTTTCAAACGACACGTTTCTCATACATATGCAATACACAATGCTATAAACTATAAAAGGCATTTTGATTTTGCATATTCGCCAGCCTGTTCGACCGATAGAACGATAACTGAACAACGCGACTTTACTATAGGTAGGTACGTCTTTTTTATAGGAAATCGTAGATCTTAATTCAAAAGTGTGCGTAAACGGGCAAATCCTACATAGGGTGGCCATACAAAAATTTAATTTTTCATTTTACTGCATGGAGACGCATTGACTTAGATAGCTGAAAATTCGCGCATGGAGCATCTTTTCGTAAAAACCAGTTTGGTTTTCACTATATATTTGAGAACGTGTTGATAAGATTCGATTTCCCTCCTAAAACAGTACAAGTGGACATTGAACTACATTTTATAGAATCATGATAATGTAAGAAAGGAAAAAGAGAGATTTAAATAAATTTCATTTAAATATGTTGCACATGTATATTTGTTTTGATTATCCTCATTGATAGACCTTTCAAAAGATTAAATGCGTGCATCCCCGAAAGTATACAATTCTTTATGCCGTTGATGCCTAACGTGAGCCACATCTGTTTCCTGAAATATACGAAAACATATGAGCATTCCTTGGGGATTCGATGAGAAACCGAATTAACATAAAATAATAATAAGTGGGCTCCATTTGGGAAGAACATGGATGTTACACTGGCAGAAACACCAAATCCAATATTGAGGTGAACAAGCCGGTCCCTAGCTGGTAGGAACACCAAATCAAGTAACGAAAAATCTTTACTGGCAGCAGAACTAAATCTAGTAGATAGGGAGCTCTTGAATAATGCCAGCAGAAGAACCAGTCTAGCAGAATAAAACTATCGCGGCAGAATCACAACGATCACTTAAACTGTCACACTTATTTTTAAAATTGCTCAACAGTAGTATGGGGATGTGATTAACACAGTTGTTAGGTCAAAAATTCATAAATATTGAAGCGCACACTTATTATCAGAAAATTGTAATATACAATTTGTCAAGAATGTGATATATTGTATATACATATATATGGAGTAAAAGTAAAAATATGATGTATGTAATATATGCACCCAACATTGGAATGTACTACATTAGAAATGTAAATAAAATAAATGTTACAAGTGGCTGGTATTCACCGATCTAATTCCTGAATCTTGAGAAATTGGCTTTAAGCTAATGTTAAGACACTTTGTTTTAATCCGTGATTAGAACAAAGTGTTAATGTTAGTAAATTTGGTTTCAGTCAAGACCCTGCTCAAAGTGTTATCTGAACTTCAGTCAAGACCCGAAATAAAGTGTATATTAGTAAAGTATTTTTCCTTAAGTCAGTGGTTCTGGTGCTGGCTGGTGCTTTGACGACCCGCTACTCGCAACCATGGTGAGTGGCAGGTCGTAAAAAGTCAGAAATTTTCGTACAATATTTGAGAGCGGTCGTAATGTCACCACAGGTGACTGTGGGTGGTGAGTCGCGGGTCGTCAAAAAGCAGAGTTTTCGTAAAATTTGTGAAAAAAGCGGGTCGTAATAATACGACCCACCATATAAAACTTTTCAATATACGAGTGGCATATTCTTTCTGTAAGTTTAAAGCCGACTAATTATTTTTCTGTCTTACTCCTGTTGGAAGCTAAGATTGTTTTCTTTAAAACATCTTAGCTTCTAACAGGAGTAAAAGAGAAAAAACAATTATAAAGTTTTTTGTTAATTATTCGGCTTCAAACACACAAAAAATTAGTTACCAAAGTTGAAACTTAAAGTATGGTAGGCCGTTTCTTCTTAACTACACACTGTACGCGAAGCATTGACACATTAAGTCAAAGGGCAGGAGGTTCTCTATAAATTAGCACCTCGCCCATCTTTCTGCTGTTTGTCGCTTATGAGATATATATAACCGTTTAAGTGCAAACCTACGTTTCATGTACCCTTAGTTTTTTAACCCCGATTATCTAGGAAAGTGTTGAGAATGCACACCCCCCTTGAGATACAATTTTTTTTAATTTCTCTACATAACCTATCATCTCTGTCATTATTATCCACCACTTATGAAACACCCGTATAAAGGGTAGATTCTCAGGTGTCAAAAATAGTCTCCAAGTCCAATTGGGTAATATTTCCGAAAACTTGAAACAAAATTTCTTTCAAAACTAGAAAGTTTGTTTTTGCAGTAAGCCGACAATAGAAAGATCCCTAAAATCTGCTTCCGGCTTTGAGGTGCATTTAATCGGAGACTCTATTCCTGCAAATTTGATAATTTTTTGTTTTATTCAGTATCCAGCTTCAGCAGACCAGAAATTTTTTTGACTTTGTTTACATGCATAAATGTATGCATTTCCTTAACTTCCCCTTATCCTGAATTCCATTCATCCTTTTCGTTTGCAACAAATACAAAGAACGAGTGATTCTTGAATCGAGGTCATGGGTTATTGCACTGAGTGAGTATACTACAATACTTTACGATTAGTTTGGCAAGGGAGGGCGGGTTACAAGTGCCAGAACGGTGATAGGTGGGTTATGGTATAGTTCATTGGCCAGATGTGGTGCCAAAAAGAACATTTCTTTCATTAAGTTATCCTTGTATAACTGTGCCTGCCTGTTGGTATGCATTTTCTCTCGTACATTCCATCTGTAATTTAAAGAGGCCAAGCATGGTGGTGGTATGGCGCTGCGGATGTACACAGCTACGTATTCGCACGGACATACATATGTATGCCATAAATTTATGCCTCAAAATTTAGATATTTAATTGAAACAAATAACAAGATACAACTGCAAGGTAAATTTCGAAATAATCTTGAATATTCAGTAGGTATTAGTTTTATTGCAACAGTAGCCTAAGAAAATTCGATTAAATGATCATTGTAAGACCAGACGTTGGTATTTCATCTGGGAGGCTCTGCTATTATACTGCTCCTTTTTACTTCACTGGAGTATGAGCTTTAATGCCTTTGGGCTGCTCTTCGTCGACGTCTATTAAGAGATAATAGCTCTGGACTGATCTAAAAATAGCAACAAGCGAAAAAAGAGGGCCGAATATACTACTGGGGCACACACAGTAGCTTTTCATGCAATTTAAAACTGTTACAGAAATCTTATTGCTTTAAAGTAATATGAAACATTTTTCGGTTAATTACTTGATTATTTATATCAATAATGTAAACTATTTTTATTATACGCTAGATGGAATCTATAGGGTAGGTAGGTCATTGCGTTTGTAGCACCTAGAAATAATGATGGTAGAACAAAATGAATTGGACACCCACGCATACTATTAAAAGTTATTTTAATTTTTGCATGTCCGTCCGTCCGTCCACACGATAACTCGAGAATGCGTATACTTAGAGAGCTGAAATTTTATTCGCGGACTGGAAAAAAAAGGTAAATTAAGTTCGAAAATGAAACAAATCGGGTAACTCCTTCTTGGGGCTGCCATACAAAAATTTCGCTTTCCACTATATATTTGGACACTGCCTGAAAACACGTTGACATAGAGAGCTGGTACATGGTGTTTTCATAGTAATAGGAAATAAAATTTCAAAACTGGAATAGATCGGGCAACCCTTTCTTGGTGTTGCCATATAAAAATTTAGGTTGTATTACGGATACTGTGAAAACGATCAGTCCTAAACATTTCTATTGTACTAAAAACTTCTTCGGAATATGAAGTCCTATAAAATTGGTAATAATCATTTTTTCTGTCCGATGTACGAAAAACCACTGCAAAAATCAAAATTGCTCAAATGGGTGACCATACGAAATTTCATACGGGTATTCATCTAGGGTATCATAAAAATTGGTCTTAAACCAATTCTAGCTTTTTTACTTGTTTGAATAATTTTCAATTTAAATGTCCCCGTCTGTTGAATTCCTTCGTATCATATACCAATTATGCCCTGTAAGATGTGGGGAGGGTGCGCAATATGCTTGCCCATATGCCTACTAAAGGTGTTCTTCCAAGGAGACAACTGGATCATGGCCATGCAGGTGTGAGGGAATAAACGAGAAATTTAACGCCAAAGACATGTACATAAAAATTTCGGTAGAAAAAATCACGGAAGCTTCCGTTTTAAAGTAATGAAAAATTAATTTGTTATAATACTTGTTAGCATTCTCTTGGGGAAATTACGAGCATGTAATATAATGGTATCGAAAAGAGGTCGTTACCAGTTCAAAATTTTATCATTTCTCAAATAAATTGTCAAAAGTGAACGGGTAGCGAAAAGAAAATCGCTGCAGTACCTACAAAAGTTTCTGCACCACGAAATTAAATGAGATGATTTTCTCTTCAGCGCTGAAGAATAAATTGACACAGGTATTAATTAAAACAACTTCGGGTTTCTTAGTTATGAGAATTTGATTGGGTTAATATTGCTATTGGCAACCCTGCCTGCGTTCATAACTGCTTATCCCAACGTACATCAAATTCAAGAAGAGAGCTGCTTTCCCGAGATCTGTTTTTTGTTTAGTTTAGAATTTTGCTGTCACAACTAATTTCCACATATTCCGCGTTATCTTCTTTTATCCCGACGCGGATACTGCCCCGCATCTTCCTGTGAAAGCCATTGTATTGATTTTGCAACTTACGTTACCTCTGTGACTGTTTAGTGGATGTTAATGGGTTTCTCCAAAGTTCTTCTATCTTCAGTTTGTCGTTTCTACCTATGTAGGTGGTAATCCCACTCCCGCTCTTCTGAAACTCCGCACATCTTCTATTATGTTTCTCCATAAACGATTGATGGCTAAATGATATCGTTAATTTCTATTTCGTCCATCCGGTGATGCTCAGGTTTCTTGTTGTATCTTCTTATGTTTAACGAAGGTCGTCTCACCAATAACTAGTTGACTGAAAATGCAGAATTCATTTCAGAGGTGCCTGCTACTGTTGAAGACTGAGAGAGACGTGCTAAAGATCGATATCTTGAGTCCAAATCGTCAAGTCAAGTTATGTCAGTTTTGAGCGATTTTTCTTACTGGATTGTCCAAGTTTCCCTCAATATTCTATCTATATTTCATGGTCCTTTTTGGTCCTTAGCGCTTATATTTAGGCCTCAGTTCCGTTCGATGTCATCTCTTGTCCCCTTCTTGACGCTTGTCCTTGGTATTATTTGATATTCTCCGTTTCGATGTTGTCTTTTCTCTTACAGATGATGCGCTATATCAGCCGTACTGTACATGAGTCAGTCAAGTTATTCATTCATATCACCCTAACAAAATACATATGGCTGGGAATGGAGTCGAACACCTTCAACTTGGCATGCACAATCCGCATGAGCGTGTAATGCAAAAGTCGGAGCTTGAGTTTAGACTGAAGTTGGACATGAATGAAATCGATAGAAGCAAAGCAAAGCTGAGACATTGCATAGAAGTTGTTGCATGTGGAGGCAAAAACATCCGATTTTGTCAACAACTCGGTATATGCATATGCAAGTCGTACGATTTGCGTGAACGTGTCTAGCGGCCTTAAAATTAATTGAAACAATTTTTTGCGACCACTAGCACGTTGCAAAGAGCACATTTTTCTCAAGTTCTAATGGTAGTCGCTTGCTTCGAAAACACGAATTTATAGTTTTTAAACCTTAGACGGGTTGAGTTGAGCAAATTAATCCTTGTATACGTTTGCATTTTACTCTGCTATATAACTGTACTATCTTATTAGAACAGTGCTTGGTATTTTAGTTATTTTAGTTCTTCCTTTTATTGTCCCATCCCCAAAAATCTTCATACCAAAAATATGTGAAATTTCTGTATACATCGTGGACCAAGAACATTTTTCCATCTCAAAGCTTTATTCTAAAATTACAATTTAGTTCAGGTTTTTGGTTATTGCTGCATACAGACAGACTTATGTAGATACCAAGAAGACTAATAAAAATTTAACAGAAAAATGAGATGAAACAGAAAAATTCCATTAAGAATCATATGAATGCGTAGTCGAGTGCTAGATATATCTCGAGGAATTTTTAATATTCATTTTATTAAAAGGAAACATGTTCACATAGAAAAGCAAGAGCCCGTAAGGGACAGTTTTTATTAAACAGTTCAAAAGAAAAGAGGCACATCAGCTAGAAGATTTTAATTCTCAGTGCTGGATGTAAAAACCGAATACAAAAGCATGCTCTCAGAGCAACAGGTGATATTTTTTTAAATTTTTTTTTTTTTAATAAGTGTAAGGGTTGCAAATATCTCTTGATTGAGTGAGATAAGGTAAAAAAAAACATGGTGCTGTGATTTAGTCCCTATGTTTATTTTTTTATTGTTATAGTTTTATTCTATGACAATTAGGAACAAAAGTGACCCAATTGGATATTATGACCTTTTCTGACGGATTTTCTATTCTACAAGTCAGAGGTGAGCTCTTCTAATTATTGGTTTATTATTTTCCTTTTGCGAATACCAGAGAAGTTAATATTTTTAAGATTATCACACATAAATCAATGACTTAACTCACTTAAATTCTTCGTCAGACATAAAGCTAGATAATAAATATTTGTTTGTTGTCAGTTCCAATTACAGAGGTAAAGGATGAAGCTAACATTTCGGCGGCATAATTTGGACTGATCCTTTATTAGTTGGGTTGAATTTATATTTTTATATAATGCATATATAATTTATTTACAGGTACAAATTTTATGGCATATATATGCTTTATATTATATTTATCATCAATTGATCTTTCTTTGAAATTCTGTTTTCAGAATGGAACCGGTGCAGGGGAAGGTAGCGGCCGTGGAAATGGACATCCTGGGGATAATCCATTCTACAGTAACATCGACAGTATGCCAGATATACGGCCGAGAAGGAAATCGATACCACTTGTATCAGAACTTGTAAGTTAAGGTTTTCTTTTTATAATAATACAATATGATTACACGTAGGCTATGTTGCTTGTCTCTACTCAGTATAGATCGATCAAATCTTGGAGATTTCCAGAATAGCCTAAATAAAACTGATTTAATCAAATTTGTGAGATCAGTTTTTATTTTTTGGTTGAGTAGAACCTGATAAATCTCATTATTACTAATAGCAGAGACTTTACTTGGTTTTAATACGATTGAAATGCAAATAATTATTATCGAAAATCACATAAACTATAGGAAAGAAATTTTATAAAAATTATCAAATCTAACTTAAGAAGTACAGAAGTAAAAGAACTTGTGCCAATACTACTTCTATTTGCACTTAACGAAATCTGAAGACAGATTATTTGAAGATTATCTGAGCAGGCATAAGCAACATAGTCATTATATTCTATATTATACAATACTAACACCTATTACGTTACCATAATACGTAATATACATTTGGCCGTGTTAAGAAAGTATAAACCTCGTAAAAAATGTTTTTTAATTTTTATTTAATTCGGCTGATATTTGTATCGATTTAAAATTAATTAATTTTATTTATTTATTTATTTTTTTTACTTTTCAACTTCTATATTTATCTTGAGTTTTGTTTTTATCAGTATGTTGATACTGATATTGATATTGAATTATTTTTCCCCATTTCAGTGTCAGTATATTTTTTAATTTACATAAATGTCAGCTCTGTACTCAATCTTTCCTAAATGTCTTGGTGTATGATATAAATAAAAATAAAAAAACAAGAAAACAAAAACAGGAGATTCCGTATAATATTATTAAATGCATTATTTCAAAACGCGTAGAATAAATATAAACAGACCGGTCCAAATTTAGAAATAATTTCCGGCACCATACCCTACATAATCGTGTAAAAAATATGACGCTTTCTTGCATACACAATCATAACTTCGGAATATGATTTTAAAATAGTTGGAATATAAAGTAAATTTGAGTAAATGTGTCAAGTTAACTCTCTTGTAAGTAGGTTTGACCAACAGTTATTTTTGTAGCCCTAACCTGTCCTGGTCGAAGCAGCACCTCTGAATTGCGAAGCATTTTCCAGACGGAAATTAATCCACCTCAATCATGCGTTGCCTTCACCAAACTACATACATGTGGAACCGCAATCCCAGAATGGCTCTGGACTTTTTAACACAGTCTTAACCTATGAAGCTTAAAAGAACATATTATCCCCTTATCTCTGGATTAATTAGACTGCGTTCATCAGCTTCAGCACAAAAATTCGAGATATTAGTCGCTACGACGTTTTTTCTATCTTCTTCCTACGAATTCTTGGTCCTTTTTTATTCAATACGATTTCGACCCAAAAATCTTTTGTGTTATGCCTCTACCCTGTTTTGAGATGGTTATTTCATTATTATCATTATGGTCAGTTTTTCGGACTTCTGATCGGGTTATATAGCTTTAGTGGGTTGAAGGAGAGTGTCTTCAGGTTAAATTTCCTTAAAATGTGACGATAGTGGTTTTGCTGGGATTGACGCTTAGACCCTCGCTTCCTGTCAAGCCAGACTTAAATTCGAGGGCTCTTACCACTGTCCGGGATCGTACCATAATTCTGCTTGCCTCTTATTATTTTGACGTCATCATCAGCGTACTCCAGCACAGCATATCAGTCGTACGAGAGATTTTCTAGGAGGATGTTTATCACCTACGAGCATAATTGAGCCATTAGATTCCCTCCCTCTTGGCACTAATGTTGGCAGATTGTCTTCCCTACTGAAGTTGGTACCCGCCAAAATTTAAGCATGGCGCTTATCTATGCGACTGTCGATGATTTGCAGCCTTCCCTCAATGGTGGTGCTCTTTTTATTGAGGCAAACAAACATTATGTTGTCGAAAGCTCCTTCGATGTCGAGGAAAGCACAGAATCATATCTGTTCTTGCAAAATTACCTTTCAATCTTGGTGACAAGATTGTGTAACGCATGTGTAGTTGATTTTCCTGACTGGTAGGACTACTGATGACGGTCAAGTAGCTTACCCCTAAGGATGCTGTTTCTAATGTGCTCATCTGGTATTTTTTCCATAGTTTCCAGGAGAAGTAATGTCAGAGTGATCGGGCAGTATGATTTTGGTTCCGCGCCGCTACATTTCTCAGATCTTGCAATGAAAATTACTTTGGCGTCTCTGCGTAATTGAGGAATATTTGCCAACTCATAAAAACATGAGCTGATACTAGTTCCTCTAACTTCTCTGATATAAAAGCTGGCTAAACGCCATCTTCCCTTGGGATCTTGCGTAGTTTGAGACCGCTTATTATCTTTTCAGCAGAAAAAAATGTATCTGAGATACTTCTATTCTATCTTCCATGCACATAAGATTCCTCTTATGAGAATCATACATTTTGGTTGCTTCTTCGTCTACACGCGATCCTAGAAAGTTTATCTGCATAAGCACTGTTTCTTTGGAATTATGGGTGCATGATCTATCTTGCCTTTTTAGAAGTCCTATTCCATTTAAGTGATCCTTTGCTAAATCGTTTTGGAGTCTAGCTGCTGTTAGAGAGTCCTTTATTCCATCACAGTAGCACTTCCAAGTCTTTTTTTTTTATTTTCTTACCTCCTTGTTGTAGAAGGTTAAGGCCTCTTTGTATTGATCTCAGCGGTTGGTCCATATTTTATTTTTTATTTTTTAATTATTAACCCAAGCTCAGGGGATAGCCTATAATGCAAAGCACAGCTTGGCAAGAAGGAGATATGGAAAGGACATCAGGAAAGTGATGGAGGTGCTGCTGGATGTCACTCTTGAACCTTCGAAGATTGTAAAGCAAAAGACATCCAATATTGCGGCGATGCAGATATAGAAGCCCTTCTTTGTTTGGTAGGACAGCTATCTGGGCATTTTAATATTTTACTTCGGTTGCATATGCTTAAACTGGTAGTTGACTCTGTAATCCACCTTTCGCAACTTTTCGCTGAGATAGGGTCAATTGGCAGGGTAATCTGAGTTAAAGAGCCTTCATGGGGACCTTCCACTCTTTTGCTCTTTGTCCCTCATTTTGGCCAGGAATCATTGCCAAAATCAGGGCATCATGGTTTGCGAACGAGGAATGTCGCTCTCCTCAGTCACTTACAGGTTGACTTCTTCCCAGGGCTTTAAGTATTTCCGGCATCATTGATTTTAATCACTGCGCTGTGATCTCGGAGTCGCATGTCAGTATGGGCCACTTTGGTTTGTATGTGGTTCCAGTTTTGCATGTGGTATCCCTTCACTGCATTCCACTCCTTTTGGTCTAGTATCAGGAGCTCATCTGGAAATATTCTTTCCAAAATGTTTAATTTGACGCTTGTCATAAGTTAATGAAACGTGAGTTTTGGTCTCTCGTTTGCTTTGACTATATTTTGAGATTCGAGTCTCCTTTTGGAACTCTTGAACTGTTTCATCGGTTTTAAAGTGAGCTCGTGGGCTCTTTCTGGGTCCTATTTCGTCAATATCTGTTGTGTGATCAGTGATGTTTCCTAAATCTTTCTTTCTTTCGTTTATTTTAATGGATTGCGCTTGGAACTCATCCTGATCAACTCTTTCTGCATCTATTTTCATCTCATAATAGACCATCAGGGCCATGATTTTAACCAGGAATGACAATCGGTTATGGGAGGGCCTACTTAATATGACAAGCCTTATTGGAGACATGGAATGGGCTTTCTCTGTAATAGCGAGCTTTCTAGAAAATAACGATGGGTTGCCGTATTTTTCTTTTATTTTTACCAGCCTGATGAATTACCAACTTTAGTGATTGCGTTCTTAGTCAAAAAGGATGTAGGAAATACAATGTTCGATGAACCTATCCAGTTGTAGCAGACAACGAGTCAAAAAGAAAGTTAAGTGGTTGGCGACATTACTCGTCCCAGCTCGCTTTCCACTAATTTTTTTAAATAGATGTCGTTGATAGTTTGTAGAGATTATCATCTGCAAATGTACGAAATAGGGTAGTACATTGTTCGCTTTGGCCTCCGTGAACTTCTGGACTATTGATGGACATCAGTGTGATCCGAACCTACCCATAAAAGTACAAATATTTAGTTCGCCGCTTAGATTCTCCTCGCTCCGGTTCATTGAAGGATTTTTGAAAAGACTTTGACCTCCAAAAATATTATTACGCTTAGATATTGCGAAATTTTATTTTCCTGCTATAAAGTTTTTGAAATACGTGTTCTTTCTGCATTTATTCGTTACATTATATAATATTTACGCATCCTGTTGTCCTTTTTAAAGCGTTACGATTTTTGTATCATACTCCAAATGACACAAATTTAAGTGTACTTCAACATGCAACTTATATCAAAAACATACACAAACTATTCTCTACAGATTTAATCGTGCAAACATAAAACTAATAAAATATTTTCATCGAAGTAACAATAATTAAAGAATTAAAAATTTCAAACTTTAGTAACAACACGCCTTAAATTTCATGAAAAAAAAAATAAAACAAAAAGTACAACAATGAAATCAAAGCAATTAATTGTGTTTGTTTGTGTGTCTTTTTCCAATGGACCCAAAGGTGCTCAAGGTATATGTTCGGTTAAATTTTTATTTACTTTTTTCTTACTATCTTTTACCTTATATTGTATGCTTTTATAGTAGTGTGGCTACGTTGGGTGCATATATGTAGATGAATTTTTTTGAATTTATTTTCTTATTTTATAGAATTAATTATGTTTACAATTTATATTCTGTATCAAAATAAGACGCCATACAAAAACAGTTGAGAACTTTTTATCACTATTTTGAAGCAAGTCTTTTGAATTTTGTGGAAGAACGATTCGACGACGTTAATTACGTTTACATATCAAATTTTATATTCTGCATGTTGTCTTTAAGTGCATGTTTAAATGCTTTTTCAAATTTGGCCACAAATGCGATAATTTAATTAGGAAACTTTATGAAATTTCCCAATTATTGCTGTAGTCTGCCCTGCCTCAATCTGTGGTGCAAAATAGATATTTCATTTTGCCGAAATTATGTTATGTTGTAACAAATATTCGCTGCGTTTGATAATATAGTTAGAAAATTAATTGTTAATCTTCCCTGATTAAAATATACGAAAAAGCGTTCATTTCCGACGCTTTCTTCTGACCATGTGACCGGACATGCCGTTTGAAAAAAGTGTTTGATTTCAAGTAAATTCCATTGAAAACGCATTTCAAATGCGTTTGCGTTCAATATAAATGTCAAATATTCTAATGATAGAAACGTGCTAGTACTTGCTCAAATTTTTAGCGAAACTTCAGGAGATTTAAGCCTATTACTAAGGTCCGCCCTAAACTAAACTTTCATACAAAATTTAGCGCGCTAAGGGCTATTGGCGAAAATGTATCCTGGATAAGTGCGAAACAAGTACTAAAGTAACACGCTAAATTTTGCTTGATGTTCTTTGAAAAACAGGTGCACCACCAGCGTAAGTTTCGAAAAAATTTAGCTTGAATTTATCCGCCCGAGCTGTTCTTTAGCACGCTAAAAATTATTTTCAGATTTCAGCGAAATAAGTATATTGTAAATAATAGAAATATTTGTTTTTTTATTATTTAAATAAGTATTTTATTGTGGTTCCATTATATTAATTATATTAGTACTATTACAAAATCAAAAATGGACGCCTATGAAAATGAGCACACAGTTTTTTGCCTGCCTTGTAAAATTAGCATTTTTACAGATCCAACGACGATATTGGAAAAGAGTGAGTAAAATAGTTAAATGATTCTTCTTCTTTTTTTATTATATTTCTTCTAAGTCTCCGTCGTCATTTTTAGCTGCTAAAGAACGGCCCGATAATAAAGACTTGCTAAAATTTAGTTTAGCACGGACCTCAGTACTAGGTTTTACCGCAAAAACTTTTGAACAAACCTGATCATGATTTGTTTGCACAATTTCTTCATCATTTGAACTGTCATTTTGTTTCCACAATTTATTTGCATAGTGAAGACGTTCGTGCTCAGTTTGACTTATTTTCTCGCTGCAGAGTCTCTTTACGTTTTCGCGGGCATTCCTTATTTGCTCGAGATTGTTTTTGAAATATTTACCGTACATCGAAGCCCACCAAAATGTCGCCTGATTTAACTGAGATATACCTAAATGATGAAAATAGTGGTTGGAGTTTTTACATGTCGCCGTTTTTTCAGCTTTTCATCAGTTAGCTATAATATGTAAATGAAAAGATAATCAAAATTGAGGTTCGAAGCATATTACATCCCTCTTCTTTTCTTCTAAACTGGATGAAGGCACTCACATGCACCTTCCATGTTAGCTTCAACTCTTCGAGAATATATGAACACACTCGTGAAAGAATAAAATGGCCGGGATTTTGTCTCCTGAAAACAGAACTGAGATCACTTCCTCAAAATAACCGTTATTTCAAATTTATACAGCAGTTCTTGACATTCTTAAGAAGTACCTATAAATGTTCAAGCAATAGCAATCCTAGACTTGGTGATAAGCACAGTGCACTCGTGATAAGATAGTGACTACCCAACACCAATCTTTGTATCCTTCATTTTAAATGGTGGTCTACTCAGGGGTCCCCTCAATATTTTAGAAATACCTCTTGAGGGAGCAACCCTGAACATTGTCTCCTGAACGAGTTCAAATAGTTCAAGGGAAGAAGCCTTAAAAGTGTCTCTTTTGATATTTTCATTGACAAATAAACCTCTTCAGATACCTCAAGATAAGTGAGATTAGAGATACATTCTGTAGCGATACAACATGCCGTGAAGATATTGCACCCATTTACCGTTCCGCCTCCGTCTTTACGTCTCAAGCTTTTCGCTTATAGTTGCTTTTCAAAGTATTTAAATTCACTAGAACTACAATGTTATTTGTGGTATGCCCACAGCCACAAGAGAAAAAAAATTCACTTGAATCTAGGTGTTTTAAAAGTTGTGGCTGAAATTAACATTCCCGACATAACCCATATTAGCAGCTGTAGAGTAGTCATCCTCTGTGCAGTGCAGAAAATAGTTGACAGTAAAACCCCGCAGGTCTCTACTGTCTACTCCCAGTATAAACTGTTGCTCTACGGGCCGTTACACACGTTCATGCAAATCGTACGAATTGGCATGCACAAACCAAGTCTGCAGAAAAGCATGATTGTATCGGAACTTGAGTTGAGACTGATATTGGCCATGAATGAAATTATCAAAAACTTTGCGTACAAGCAAACCTGATGACAATTCGATAGCAATGAATTGAACTAAAGTCTGAAAGAATTTCGAAATAATTTCGTTCAAGTATAGGCGAGTTATGTTGCACGACATCTTTTCCTGTATCTCGAGGAGTACTTGAGCTAGACTAAAAATGTTGGCTTTATCTGAAAGGTAGCAAATCGTAATAAATTAAAGTCAGTACTTATAAGAAATAAAACAATACCAAAATGGCGGTTCAATAAGCAAAATGAGCTGAGTTAAAGCCAAAAAAGGGTTGCAAAGACATTTTCGAAAAAAAATAAAATCGCCTGTAATTTCGAAAAAAATTAATATAACATTTTCGATTGCAAATCACCTCACCTTTTAGAGGTTTCAGTATTGCATAGGCAAACTGGAACACCCTGTACATGTGGTAACTATTCTTGAAAACGGATTTTCGTATGCAAGCCATTCGTTATTTATCGTATACGTTAAGAACGTTCGGCACTCAAAAATAAGGCTCCTGGTCGTAATTTCTGTCCTACTAACATTCGGTATTGATTCAGAAGAACATTTTTCCCAGGCCAAGAATTTGCTATTTCTCCAATTTATCATGAGACTCAATACAAATCTGTACAGGCGTACATCTTCGTTACATGTACAAGAGTATCTACATATAGGTACTGATTTTGTACAGATTACCAAAACCATTGATTCTTCATATCATAAATAATGACTTTATTTAGAATCATTCAAGGTAACAATTATTTGCAATATGTATATACAGTTGTTAAACATTTCGCAATTTTTGGGAATTTGGGTAAAAAATCAGGCGAAAAATGAGATTTGTAAATACGTGTGAGTGATTAGTTCCACAATTAATTAAATTAATTTGATTGACTTACCCTGCGTTTCGGATGTACAGAGATGTATTGATTAGTGGATGGGCTCAATTAATAATAAAAATATTGCACTGAATAAAATTGGCAAAACTAGTAATATTTTTCGTCGATTTATTGTAGGCATTCAATTTATTAATTTTGTTCTAATATTGCTATTTAACTATTACATAAACTTTTCCATTTTAAAGTCATACATAATTGAAACATAATTAGTTAGGAAATAGTTTTGCTTGAATTTTCTTGTTTCTTCAATATTTTTCAGAAATTTTGCATGAATTTTTAATTACTAGAAAAGCAACGATATTTTTGCTCTTATATAGAAAGTAAAACTACAAATAATTTTTAATCTTTACTTTTACTTTGTAAATTAAAAAAAAAAAACAAAATAGTTTTTTTTAACTAGACATAACTATTATTTAGACTATGGCAGCTACGAAGAGGAATGCCGGACTGACATCAGCTGTGCCAAGAGCAACCTTAAATGACGAAGAATTGGTTAATAATAAAATAGCTGTCTTGTTGAATTGTTTTTGTACGGTATGCTTTTTTTTGCAGAAAATGCACGTTTATAAGAAGTCGTTGCAAGCATTAATTTATCCGATTTCATCAACGACACCGCATAATTTTGTTTTATGGACAGCAACGTCACCAACTTATTGCTATGAGTGCGAAGGACTTTTGTGGGGCATTGCCCGACAAGGTGTTCGTTGCACAGAATGCGGAGTGAAATGTCACGAAAAATGCAAAGATTTATTGAATGCGGATTGTCTACAGCGTAAGTAGTATTGAAAGTTATTAAGGTTCCTTTTGTATGCCAATCCTTTTGCCTTCAAATTTACGTTTGAAAATTGTTCGTTTTTTCAAAGGACGTGAGTGTAGTCTCTGATAGTAATAGTCCGGGAGGTAACGTTGCAAATGAAAAAGTCATAGTATGTCAGCTGATTCTGATATCGATAATTGATCTCGTATACCTAATCAGTGAACCGAACGTCAGCTACTCAAGTAGCGGTGGGTGTGGGTGTGGGAGGCTGCAAAAGTGGTAAAACAATGTTCTTTTTTTAAGTAAAAGTAGACCGGCTGAAACTTTTTTTTTTATAAACAGTTGACATCATAGTGAGGTGAAAAAACATCCCCAGGCGCATCGTGAAAGAGGAATTATGCGTCAGTTTCTAACATGAACTTGAAAAAACAACATGTAAAATAAATTAATAGTAATAGCCTGACAACTCATCAACGTAAAGACCTGAAATTTAGTACATAGTGTTTCCATAGCAATAGTAAATGAAACCTTGAAAATAAACTAAATCGGGCAACTCCTTCTTGATGTTGCCATATAAAAATGTTGATCTTTTACGTATATGAACTGCGAAAACGATCAGTTTTTATTGTACTGAAAAGTCTTCAGAATATGAAATCCTATGAAGTTTATCATAATCATTTCTGCGGTACGACGAATCGTTTTAGAAATTTAAGCGAAAAACTACTTCAAAAATCAAATTTGCACAGATAGGTCACCATACGAAATTACATACGGGCATTCATTCTAGAACATCATAAGAATTGGTCTTACATCAATTCTAGCTTTTTTAACTTGTTCTTTGATGTTGTAATATTGACGAATCTTTGAGAATTCCCGGAACCAATGTGCATTGAAATTTTTAAATCATTCTGACAAGCACTCATATTGCCGAGCATTATGATACCAATATCCGTGTCTGACCAATTCCTAGGATACTCCTAGATGAATAACCATATGTAATAACGTATGGTCAGCAATTTGAGCACTTTTGATTTTTGCAGTGGTTTTTCGCATATCTAGATCTGACAAAATGATTATTACCAATTTTATAGGATTTCATATTCTGAGGAAATTTTTAGTACAATAAAAATGTTCAGGACTGATCGTTGTCACAGTATACGTAAAAGACCGAAATTTTAATATGTCAAAATCAAGAAGGGGTTTCCGATTTAGTCCATTTTCGGGATTTCATTTACTATTGCTAAATTTACATGTATTTTAATTTCAGCTCTTTACGTCTACGAGTTGTCAGGCTATTACTTTATTTTACGTGTTGGTTTTACTAGTTCATGCGAGCAGCTGACGCATAATTCGCCCTCCACGATGCAGCTGACGATGTTTATTCAATTCATTATGATTTCAACTGGTTAATAAAAAAAAGTTTCAGTCGGCATACTATTATTTAAAAAAATTTCTTTTTCCATTTTCGCAGCCTCTTATACCCACATCCACCGCGGGTTCTCTTAGTCATACCAGATCTATCGAAAATGATAATAATCGATCGGCGTAAAAACACTACCTAAAATGCAATGCTACCTCCCAGACTATAATAAGTCTTTTCCAATATATCGCAGGATCAAATTTGAGCAATTCTCCCAAAACAGAAAGAGAATTACTTCAATATCTGCTTTATTCAAAATTTAGTAATAATTTTATGTTATGCGAAAAATGCGAAAATTTATGTCATCGGTGTAAGTTTACGACTAATACAACGAATTTGTATGAATGAATATTTTTTAAAGAATTCAACTTTAAGGCTCAATAACTTAAGCGTTTGACCAAAAATCGTAATATACTGGATATCTTTAACCCTTTATTACTACCCATAGTTTCAGCCCTGACTTTCCTACCCTAGGGTCGATAAAGACCCAACTGTGAAATTACCCAATCTTACTAGAAAATTCAAAAGTTTTTTTTTAAGTATAAAAGTTTTAGTAGTTTTCCCACGAGGAACTTCCAACTCTTCAATATGTTTTGCCTTTTCAATTATTCCAGCAATTCTGTCCTTAAGCCAAGAAGGTAAAGTGCTGCGTTCAACACGTTTCTTTAAATATGGTCTTAGAAGACATAACGCCAAATTTTTGTATAAAAAGTGCGTCTTTTTTCATCAGATTCTTTGTTCCTTGAGTTTAAAAGACGTAAACGAGTTTATTCCTACAGCATTTAATAGGCCATAAAATACACACATTGGCCACCAAGTGCCTACACGCCCTAAACCGATAAGTGAAATAAAACTCAAAAGTGTGAAATAACACCCACAAATTTTGGACAATATTTCACTTTTGACACGTTAAAATTTATATGGACGTGAAATATGTCACTTTCGGGCGTTATTTCGTTGGGCGTTATTTCCCGGAGCCACAGCTTATCTTTGTTTTATGTACATAAATATTTGATAATTCGAAAACAAAATACTATGTAGTTACCAAACGCCTTAGATTTATTTTCCTGGTTTCTTTGGATCAATGCAAGCTCATATTCCAATGCCCAGATCACTATGGGGCCAGAAGAGATATCATTTACACGAAACAACTTAGGCTACTTCTAATTCAGTTCCAAATTATGTTAGGAGTGTCAAAAAAGACGGATTCAAAATAACTTTTCCCTGCGACTAAATGATTCACACACTGATTATCCAAACTCATTGGGCATTGGTTTATACACAAGTCCTTGGAATATAAATAAATAATAAGTTCATAACTAACTTCACAGAAAGTATTGAAATACCAATAAAAAATTAGTGCTTTCCCCGTTTTCCTTACACATATTTTAAGGTAGTATCTATCCACTATAATTCGAAGCAAGGTTATTCGATATTTGGTAATACCGTGTCCTCGATTATAGTTTGGCGAACTTTTTATGTCACTACATAGAGCGATATAAAATGATTGTGCGCCGACATGAATTGGTACAACAGGTGGACATTTCTGACGGAACACTTTGATGAACTTTTTGAGGAGGCAGAAATTGATTGGACATTGATCTGTTCATTAACATCCTTAATTTTATATATTATATTATGAGGCTTATTAAACACCTTTCCGATAAATATATTTCATTCAAACATCGACGCATTATCAGTGCCCAAGTACCTTAGTTTACGATAAGAATTAGGCAATTGCGAAGAAATAATGCATGTCGGAGATGGCGTTGTTTCCGTACACCTGATTGCTGGGATCTTTTCCGGTACGCATATAATACAGTTAATAATGAGATATCCCATGCAAAGTTTCAATATTATATTTCAAAATTAAATAGCAATATTCCATCCAAAAAACTCCGGCAGAATCTTAGAAATATTAGAGTTTGGTGATCTTGCAGTTCAACTGTATTTATAAATCCGAGTGAATTAAATCAGATGTGCGTATCTGCTTTTTATAACTTAAATTTTCCGGACTCTAATATCAGTCATTATCCCAATGATATTTTTAATACACTTGAACTTTTTGATGGGCTTTCTTTTAGTCGAGTTAGCGAGGCAGACATTTATTCTGCTGTTATGTCTGCGAAATCTAACGCTGTTGGACTGGATGACCTTCATCCCAAATTTATAAAAATTCTTCCGCCTGTAATACTCCCAAATCTCACTTACTTTTTTAACAACATAATTTTAAGATCTCCGATCCCTTGTATTTGGAAGTATTCTAAAATTATTCCCATCCCCAAGAAGTCTTATAGTTCAACGCAGTATTGCCCTATTTCCATAATGCCTTTTCGTCTAAAGCCTTTGCAAAAATTCTGCAAATTCCTAAATCACCAGATTTTTAGATAGGGAGAACCTCCTATGCCTATCTAATCTTCAATCGGGCTTTAGATGCAAGCGGAGCTGTACTTCAGCATTGCTTAATATAACAGATGATATTAGGAAATCATTTGATAGTGATAAGTTTACAGTGATCGTCCTCCTTGACTTTTCCAAGGCCTTTTGCACAGTTGACCACATATTGTTGTTAAGTAAACTGGCTTTTAAATTTTAAATTTTTCCAATTCGGCATGCATGCTGCATTGGTTTTACCTTACCTGTAGTCTGTTGTTCGAATTCAAGGTCTGGCTTTCTGCCTTTGCGGAGTGGAGTCCGTGAGGGCTCCATTCTGGGACCGTTAATATTTACCATTTTGATTAATGATTTTTCAATGGTTTTGACAAATTGTCATTACCATATGTATGCTGATGAAATTCAGCTTTACATTTCTCAGCCATTGGGACTGTTAGAGGATGCTATATACCGTATGAACGAAGACCTCGCAGATGTGCTTGATTGGGCTGTTAGTATTGGTTTGAGCTTAAATGCCTCTAAGTCTAATGTTATCGTAATCTATAAAAGTGAATTGGACATTTCCTGTTTTCCGAAAATCATACTGAACAATGTAATTATTCCTTATAGTAGTACCATAAAAAATCTTGTACGATAAACTGGACCGATTACATTAATGCCCTTGCTTGCAAGGTTTATGGAACGCTACGTAAACATTCTGTCACTGCAGGATTTACTTTTGTTGATGCGCGGATTATGTTAAATAATTCACCAATTATTCTCATGACTTATGGTTGTGAAATTTTTCGTGGTTTTGATTCAACTTATTTTCCTTTAATTCTACTGTCGTCAGTTTTTTGTTCAATCCAAAAGATTTTTGGAACTCTCTTCCTCTTCACCTCAAAATGAGCAGGGACAATCACAGTTTTCGGAACAGTGTAATTGAATATTTAAGAACTACATAACTATTTAGTTGATTTGGTTTCCTAGTAGTAAAGCAATCTGTATTCGAGGCACTTTATCATTATTATTTTACTTGTATAGCGCCAAAAAAAAAATATTATTTGAATTTGAACATTAATTTCGTAGATATTTCTAAGGACTATAATTGGGGCTGTCGTGCTGCCTTTTTAGCTCCCCACTCCTCTTCCTATTTGGTTTGGCTATTGATTGTCTGCTGGAGTAATACGACGCGTTGCATTAGATGGCTTTGTTTACGAGCTTCGCCTTGCCTTTTCTGTGTTTTTATCAATAATCTGCTTGCTGTCATAGTCAATATAGTCTTTCGATAAAAGTACCATTCATTGACTTGGGCTTGGTCGACTATCCTCAATACCAGTATAAAATTTCTTCTTAAAATTCAACGCTTTTAAGTTGTTGGTAATTTTGAGAAATTTTGAGAAATGTTGTGTAGTTCTCCGCTGGCAAAATCTACTCAAGGCCTGTTCGAATCTACGTCTTCGTCTTGTTATAACAGTCAGAAGACGAAGCTAACGAACGAGAATTGAATTTGAATTAGTTTGCTTACGTTTGCTATTTCCTTTGTTAAGCGGTACCCAGTCTTGTGTCCGTCATTGCCTTTATGTCCTGGCACCCAAATCAGAGTGATTTTATTGATTCAGCTAGTTAATTTAAGGCAGTCTCACACTCACTACCATAGACTCACGTAACGCTTTCAGTACCCTGGGCTGTTTGATATTATAATTTACATTTTAACTCCACGCACAATTTTATTGATGATTTTGCGAGTACACTGCTCTTTGGCGTTAATATCTCGAGGCTTCCAGTTCTTTAGCGAGTCGAAAGCCTTCCACGGACCTGAATATAATTTAATCATTTTTTACCAGGTAAGGTTTATATTTGTTCAAGTAGGCCTTTTTGAGATTCTCCGATACAAACCAAATGCAAGAAAATGAAGGAAATTTTTTTTATCCTATCACAAAATCATTTTATTTAGGGCGATAAAGTTTCAAGTCTTGGTTCGACTCATCAACAGGTTCCGCAAACAACAAAATAGAGTGACTCGAAGAACAAATGAGAATGGAAAAATATAGATAAAATAAGAGGACTAGAAGGCCATTTAATAGATATTCTTTTAAAGAGTACATCCCCAGAATGCCACTGCCAACGAACCCCTAATATCACCTTGAATGGTGCCTAAAAGATAATATTTTAGCATAATAGTTGATATGCAATACAGCTAGGTGCAGCAGAACTAGGGCAGAACTAGGTCGAATATAGCTTCTAGGGTTGCGTTCGGGAAGTACGCATGAAATTAGTTACTTCAAAGCATGCAAATCGACAGGGATTGCGACTACTTTCTCGAGACGATGGTGAAAAGCAATTTTAAATCCAGAATTACATCCCGGGGAAAAACTGGAATTACATTCTGTGCTCCAGCCATTGGCAAACACTGTTATCTATACAAATGGCTTCGAATCCGAAGAAAATACCGGGGCAAGCGTTTTCTCCAAGGAGGCTCACATGGAAATTTCCATACACCTTGAGAGCCATGTCCAGGCGGTAGTCAAGGCCATCCCTGAAACGGGGGAATGTATCTCCTAAGCTAAGACACTGAGAACAAGGAGATTGTCATCCGCTCAGTCAGCCAAGCAGCTGTCAGGGCTTATCTAAACTCTTTACAACTTCCAAACTGGTATTAGAGTATAAAACAGCCCTGAATCCCCTCTCTCGGAATAACAGGGTACTCCGTCTGTAGGTGTCAGAGCACAGCAATATCAGCGAGAACGAAAAGGCGGACAAGCTTGCAATTGCTCATAAGTCTGGAGTATGAACAATGGGCCTTCCTCTGGCGGGGCCCCAACCTCTCTCTCAATCCAATCCAAACATGCAAATTGTTGTAGTGTTTGCAAGCTAGCTTAAGCAGTGTTTTATTTTGTTTTTGGCCAGAGGGTAATTTTTATTCTGAGTCCAGAAGTGCTGCCGAAAGACCTGTGATACGTCCATATGGCTGCTGTAGCTTTCTTTGCAAGTGAGAATTATATACGTTTTCCATTTTTGACAGTATCATCCCTTAACACAAGAAGAGTAGAGAGTTGGTTGAGTATTTCTTGGAATACTTGGACGGTTAGCTGTCCTGTCATATTACAGTAGTAAAACTATAAATTCCCTGAGCTGATCCTAATAATATAATAAAAAAAAAATGTTTTTGAGAAATGACTTATTCCTAGGAGGCATACTTTGGACATTAATTCAATGGAAAAAATTTTATCAGCGCATACCAGTTCTTTTTAGCAAAAAAGTGTGTTCTTATTTCTGTTGACAGGAGCTGCCGAAAAGAGCTCGAAGCATGGAGCAGAAGACAAAGCTAATTCCATTATTACAGCAATGAAGGAGAGAATGAAACAGCGAGAACGTGAAAAACCTGAAATCTTCGAACTAATAAGGTATGTAATTTTAGTTCTTCATTTCTATTAGTTTTTTTCTTATAATTTTTAATCAATATTTTCTGAAAGAAAAGTGTCTTTGTTTTTCTTATACATACACTTTAAAAATATTTACCTGAAGGTCAGTGAGCGAAGTTTTATGTGGTAATGGAGTTTCTAGACGTATATAGTTAAAAAATAATTTGCTTTTTTTTCATTGATAACTTGTTTTCTTCCAACAAGACTTGAGCAAAGATGTATATTATCTTTCTAAAAATTTCTATATATATTACACAACCTACAATTAGAAAGACAGCAAACCCTTAAACGACAAATGAATATATGCTTTTTTTCCTTATTTAATTTAAAAATTTAAATCAAAACAACAAAAAAGAAGGAAATATTTTTGTTATCAATGTCATGTTATTGTACATGTAGAGCGGTATTCGGCGTTGAGGAAAAAAGTCATGCGGGTCATATGAAGGCAGTGAAACAAAGCGTTTTGGATGGAACTAGCAAGTGGTCAGCTAAAATAGCAATAACAGGTTTGCAAAAGAAACAAATAATATATAATATAAATAATATAAATGATTAAAAAACATAAACTCAAAATTATGAATAAAAATAATAATATACAGAATACAGAAATAATGAGAAGAGCCTCCTCCACATTTACTATATTGTCTGTCAACAATTTACCAGGAGCTTTTGTGTTTTGCTAGCTTTTAATTCAATGACAAAAAACGTTTCGTGTAATTTTTTTTGTGTATCTTTCAGTTTCATACTTTTCCATACGTTTCATGTTTTATTCATACAAAATCCTCACTGTCAAATATGCGCGGATATTTTAAAATTTTTTTAGGTTACTTATAATTGGATTATTTCTTTGATCAAATTTGTACCCATCATTTTATGTAACTATTTTATTTATTTAAAAAAGCTAAGATATTTAGTGTAACAACAATAATAATAACTGTAGAATAGTATAAAAATTCCTATGCGATCCAGATCACATTTATATTTCAATGTATTTGGTTGTTCAATACCCTTGCTAGGTCCTTTTTTTTCCTATACTTTTATTATACTTACTTTATATAAAGACAGTTTTAGTGCAATCTGATTGCTTATACCAGCCAAGCTCTTCAAAGCATACTCAAGAAGCTCCCTACCTACTTTTCTTTATTGCGGGACTTAAAAGATGACAAAGGTAAACAAAGCAAAGCACGGTTGAAGCGACTATTACGAAATGGTTGAAGTAAGCTATGCGTTTGATTTTGGCAAATATCAAAGTTGAACCAAGAACTACGAAATGTTGCGAAGAGAAAATCAATATTCTCTCTTTCGGCTCTTTATTCCACATTAACTTTATAGTTGAACTCTTCTATTTATTTGAATACAGCTATTTCACTTGCTTTGTCTGTTTACTCAAGACCAGTTTTTTATTAAGTTGCAGGGGTGCTGCTAATATGAGTCATATCGTTCTGCTTCACTTAGTCCACTGTCGCATCTATTATGCCCCACAGGTAGGAATCTATATCCTTCTGAAGTCAATCCTAGATCTACCCTGCTTCCTTAAGGAATCTCAGGATATATCTAAGCTCTAAACCTTGCAGCCAAGATTTTCTTACACGTGTAAAAAGCTACACTGGCATTTTTCACGTGTTCTTGTATATTACAACTTCACCAACTCAGCTTAGAGTCTAATATTACCCCTAATAAAACTAATGGAGAAATTTTTAACGTTAATAGAACTTTAATTTGCCTAACTTCAGGCATAATCAAGAATAAGATCATTCCTAGTGTAGGCAATTTAGAACGGTCCGTTTTTTTTATTTATGTTATTACAGTAACATCAAAGAGATTATTTAAGTTAGATAGCTCTATATTTAACATAGAACATGCAACATAACCAAAATCCAGCATATTTGCACATGATGACTTAACTTTTATATTGGTAGAGTTCTTAGAGCCGTAAACACCAACCAGAATAATCCATATTCACGTGTAATACACAAACACCAACCAAGATTACTCAAGATTTAATCCACCGGCGTAATATTTTATCCAAGATTTGCCGGGGATGCAATTTGTATTCGAGGATTATTCCGAATAGGTGACGAATGAAATTTGAATTTATGCATTGCTAACAGGAAATGGCATATCAAGTGAATACAGTGTACGTAAATAACCCGCTCTCTGATGTTCAAATCTCACTTAATAAGTGAGATTTTGACGTTTCCGAGAGTTCAACGACTTTTTCAAGTTTATTATTATTAATAAACTTTAGAAATTTGAAACAGCTTTGTTTCTAAAACTTGAAGTATATATTTCCATTCAATTTTAGTGTTTTGTAAAATTATTGCGCACTAATACATTTAAAATTCCTGTCAACGAGTGGTTTAAATTTTCACTCGATATGCTGCTTCCTTGTAAACCTAGAGTTCGGGCAAAGTACAATTTTACGCGGTCTCTAATTATTTCACATCGAAATCGCTGTTAAAATTTTGACGTCTGTTAATTTGGAGAAAACAAATTGACAGATGTCAACGATTTTTATCGCATAGCATAACTCCATGCAGCTGCCCTGGCTTTACCGTTGTGATGACGCTTCTCTTCTAGCTTCCAAATTGCCAGTTTTTCATGGACCAAACCTGCAGGTTGTATTTTGCTGGCCTGTGGTAAATGTCTTGCATACATTTTTCCCTTTTATTGGAACCAGTTTCAAACTCTTTTTCAATATTGGAGTTCTAACTTTAACTTCCTCTTCCAAAAATTCAACATCTGTTACGTCGTCGTCGTCGTCGCGAAAGTAATTAATTTTTACATATTGTGAGAGGTTTGCGGTTGTATTTACTAAGGTCTTCTGATAAACTTAGACAACGAACTTTTTACTGCTACAATGCAGAAAAGGTCTTAAAATATTCAAAAAATTACCCTTAGACATAAAAAAGAAATGTATTTTAGATTATAAAATGATCAATCAATTAAAAAATAAATCTGAAAAGTCTCCTAGAAATTAAATCTTTCAATCTTTCAGAAAAACAATTTGAAAATTGTCATAAAAACAGGAAATGTCAAAATTTTACCCGAATTTTAATGGTACGCGCATTAAAAAGGTCAGTTAAATGAATAGAGACTTAAAAAGCGCCATCTATATGATAATAACGAAAATATCAGTTTTTACCAATGAACTCCGTACTACACTAGTAAAATCGTCAGTAAAATGTTTGCTTGTGATTTTACCAGAGCTAAAATTGTATGGAAATGTCACATTTTACTCGAACTTGATACTAGGCTTTAGTTATTTATTCAATGAATTTAAATGACAATGACAGCAGACAACAAAGAATAGCACTCTTCCGTGGCAACGATACTTCAGTTAGATGCACTGATTTTAAATTCATTCTCTACTTAAATAATTGTTCTAATATTATGTAACAAAAGAAAATTAAAAATTAAATTAATTTTCTTCATTATATTGCCTATTCAAAATTTAACTTTTTTTTTTTAACATAATACTTATTTACTTGGACATACCGAAAATATCCGAAAGTAATGCCACATAAACAAAAAACACATGGTTTTACACGAGTTGGTGTTTACGTCCAAAGCAAGCGGATAGGAATAATCTTTACACAGGAAATAGGATTATCCTCGTTGGTGTTTACGGGGCCATTGATTATTATACTAAGAAAAAAAAAAACGAGAAAATAAACTATCCATTTTCCGAAAAACATTTGTTATGGCTTATGCCATAACCGGCAAAAAATCTAATTAAATGTCAACCTAAGTCGCAATATATCGCAACAAATTCTTATAGTTATCCCTGGATGGCAGATTTGTAGTGTCTGATGAAATGCGTACCCGCTCTAAAAGTAATTGACTTTTTAGAGGTTCCTCTTAACAAGTTCGTCGTTCTAAACTAAATTGATTTGCTGATATTCATAAGTTTTCCAGATACAAATGTGACTTGGATCGCTGCTCATTGAACTTTTTACATATTTGTCTATTAGTTTTTTTTTCATCTTTCTATTGTTTTTGTCGTTTACAGCTCCAATTAATAAAGCTCCAAAATTTATTTTACTCACGATCGGAGATATTTAGTTTTTATAATGTTTAATAATAAAAAACAAAAAAAACATATAGATATCTTCCTAAATGTGTTTAACTGGTTGGATTTTTATGTCTGTTGTATTTTCGGTGTTTTACATTGTCGTCCATAAAGCAGTTTTAGATTGCAATATTTCTTATTTGTTGTTTTTGTTTTATCTTTGCATCATTGTTTATTCTTATGATGTCAATCGATGTACTGGTGTGATTTTTCGTGTAGTAGTATTGTACCTAAAACTGCTTGCATCGATGTTTAGTTTTAAAGTTTTGCTCCTCCTGGACAATACGTGGCTGATATCCAAAATAAACCTTAGAGACAAATTATTCTTTATACTTTGAAAATCTTTTTCGTTTTCATTTCATTTTATTTTCGTACAAATTTTAGATGCATACTATTCTATACATACTTGAAGAAGCTATAAAACAACTACGAAAATATGAAAATTAAGTGCCATATTTTTTAAGTATACTATAAAAAACCAGAAAAAAAGTATTGAATAGTTTAAATGAATTTCAACCTTCTTTTCTCCTCCTTACAGCCAAGAACTTTATACAGAGTAACGAATCTGTTCCCTTATCTTGTGCAGAATCCCAAAACTTTACATTAAAATAAGACAAAAACCGTGTTAATTTATATCTGAAACCTTGATTTCAGTATGAAGCGTATTGGTTGGAATTAATTATGAAACAAAATATCGTCTACCTAAATAAAATACAAAATATCTTCTTCTCGGAATGCGTAAGTTTTCTGAAATTTTTCATAATTTGCTCGAATATTTCGGTCCCAATATCGCGAATAATTATAATAATAATAATTGTTCTTGATTTTCTCAATTATTTATTACACTTTTAACGTAGTCACACAGTCGTTAAATTTTGGCCAAGAAAAATTCACCTTTTCGGGATATAACGGCTACTTTTGATTTACTCGAGGCTATAACTCCCCGCATAGCCATTCTATGTAAAGTGAAACTTCCGAAGTTTTCCCCAAAATACGCCAACCTAGGACCCATATAAGGAAAACGTAGATATTTAATATTTAACCGGCTGAAGTTGAGTGAGTTGAGTGTATGATATTTAAAAACACTGCAACCTATAAACGTCTACCACTAATTTCATCCTTAGAAGTGTCAATTTCCTTCAGCATGTAAGATGTAATTAATTTTTAAAATAGTCAATGTATAGCCTGAACTGGTATTTATTTCAGTTCACGCCCCCAGAACGATCCAAGGATAATCTCAATGTAACTTTTTAACCTTTAAAAATTTTTCCATCAATTTTCCTTCCGAAAGAGTGCACTTTTGTACCGAATATTAGTTTTATTTATTTACATTTGACAGCATTATGCAGAACAGTTCCCAGGCAAATACGTCTCTATGGCATTGATTTTTGCTTGGTAAATACAGAATATTAGCGCTTTTTGTACCATATGCAATATGCAATATGAATATGTTGCAAAATGGCGTTCCAACAATTACTCTGTCCTCCTTTCGGTTATCTTCTCCTGTTTTTTTTTAAAATTGGCTTATTACATTCTGACAGTAGTTCAGAGGAGAAAATATACAAAATGTGGTAGGCCCAGTTTCAGCACTTAATACGATGGAGAACAGAAGAATTTTAAGAACTTTTATTTTTAACGATTCTAAATCAAATCATAAATACAAGAGGATAAAATAACCGTCCGGGGTTTGAAGTCGGGACCTTCCGCTTTCCGGACGACTGCTTTTACCATTGAGCTAACGAGCTAATGTGCGCTTTCATCGTTACTGGTTAATGCCAGCTGAAAGCAAACGTTGCTGAGTAGGATAGCTACAAATGAAGAAATACAAGAGGGAAAAATCATCTTTATTTAGGATATTCAAGTTGAAGTTTGGTTTTTTTTTTTTACAGCCCTAAGCCGATCCGTCCTACGAACGTACTTAAGCCGACATTGGATTTTATATGTTAATAACATTACATACCAGTAATAATAACATTATAGTACTAGATCGACAAGGTGTTCGTTTCACAAACATAGCGTCTCTTCATCAAATCCTGACGGTGCGGCAAGAAATTTTTCAAGACTTATATGCAAAAACCAGCTATACACATAACGAAATTGCCTAATCTCTATAATATCTGGGCCTATAAGAAGTGGATCACGAGTGTGTATTGTTTCATTAGCACCTATATCCTTCTCATCGGTGATGTAATGAATAACGCCATTGGCGACTGATTCTGTACAGATGAGTTTGAGCTCCACTGTATGCCACCATTAGCTGAAATATTATGCTGACAATACAGAATTTTGAATGTTTACTATACTTACAAAAAATCCATCGGGATATAAGCGATATTTCAGGTTAGTTTAGAGTTCATCAAAAATTGCAAGTTCAATTAGATCATTTAACCAGAAAGATGAATATTACTATCCTGCTCATACGGAGAACTTAAAGGAGCATCTTGATTGATATTGAGATCTATTCTTTAGATATGTATACAAAATTGGTACAATGTCATTAGAGACCCCACGAAATCATTTCTATTATAAATAAATAAACAAAGTTAATTGGATTTTTAAAATTTTTCCGCGCAAAGACTTTTTTAATTTAGCTCTAGTCACAAGAAACTCTACGTAATAGAATTGCTGTGAAATTCAATAGACACCCAATACGCGTTAGTAAATGAAAATAAATGAAATGCTGAGGTTGAAATTTATTTAAGTACCGCAAGATATTTTTTCATTTAATCTAGAATAAAAACATAATATCCAGTTGAAACAGTTCTACCGTGCCAGAGAGAGAGAGAGAGGTAAACTTAATAAAACAAGAATCTACGAGCTAAAATAAAGCATATTACGTTTTACCCACATTTTTCATTATTTTCATTTAATTATAATATTAATAACATTTAAATCTGGCGAACATTCCGAGAAGAAAATCCACATTATGTATTTTACAATATTATTATATGAAAGCATAGTGAGCACGGCGTTTTATATAAAAACACTGCTAATTGTAGTTTAAACACGAAATTAGTGGAAATGTCTTTTTAGGGGCTGAATTTGGTTGCAATTTTCCTTTAATAGAATTGCATAAAATAATTTCTAGATAAAAATGCTTTACTTGCTTTAATTTTTATGATTTGTTTTCTTTTTTTTTGAGTAATATGCAAAATATCTTGTATATATGAAGGTATAAGAAGGAAAAGCAGAATATAATTTAGGAAAATTCAAACCGACAACCATGAAATATAAGCCGATTTTAATGGCTGTCATTCGTTATTTAAATTGTAACTATAATAAATATCTCTTTCGGTTTAAATATTTCAAATGCCCAGCTGTGTTATTGTTTATCTCACAATAAATTCATCTCTAAAGTTATTTATAATTAAAATAAAAAATACAAACTTTTCATCAAGTTCAAAACTGATTAATACCGTTCTTAAGGCCATACCGGAATATCTGCAAATAATTTTTAGAACATTTTGCATGTTCGATCAATAAAATTCTGCTTTTGTCAATGTTTTTTTTTTTTTTAATAAGGACTACAACACTGATGTCTTTCGCATTGACTTTTACGATATCAAAACTGATATCGTTAATTAATTTAATCCTTCAAAACACATAAGTAGGTTATTATTTGTATTCTTCTAGGATTTAGAAAAACTTGGACGTATTTTATGCCAGTTTTTACAATATTACTTCGATTTAAAATCTTTTAGGTAAATGACTGGCGATTAATTATTATTTATCATCTGTTGATTGCAATATGCATTTTCAATTGATAGAGTTATTGCAATACACACATTCTTTTTATTTTTACTGTAACAAAAAATATGTACGTACCATAGATAGTACTCAAAAATATTATCTGCTTTTCAAATTGGAATTATATATTTCAAGCAATTTAGTTGAATTATTTTAATTAAAATAAAATTATTATCATGGGTAAATCATCTGAAAGAACACTTTCAAAAGTTATATAGGCGATTTCGAAGAAAAAAGTCTTCGAAATTTTTATAATTATTTGTTTAGGTTTCAATGATTTTTATTGTGATATACAATGCCGTTTTTTTCCTCATCATTCTCATCACTAAAAAATTATTTTTTGAAAAATTTACTATAGAAAAGGCAGACAGTAAAAACTTATTGGTTGAAAAATTTATTATAGAAGACGCAATCCTCGTTGTATTTCAAATTTGCGACAGTAAAAAATTATTTTTTGAAAAATTTACTATAAAAAAGGCAATCCTCGTCGTATTTAAAATTTACGACTTTACTTAGCTAGTTTCCAACACTTCTCGATCGTTTATGGTTTCAGGTACTTACAGGTATATTGCCAACTCAAACTCTCCAAAAGTCCTCTTTTTCCGATACAGATATTATCCAGTTTTCTGATTCTGGCTATTCGTGTTCCTGATAACTTTGAATTTTCCACAGAATATTACTTATCCCTAAGTGACTGTACGCCTACGTATTTTCTGAAACTTAAATCTTGATACGTTTCTTACACACAATTTAATCATGGCAGCCAAATGTACATGTTTACAGTGTTCCGCATAGTGCGACCAGCGGCACATTTGTATACCGTAGGCATAAGTTGGTGTGCCGCGGAAAAATGGGAAGTTTTGTTAGAAAGATAAGAAATATAAAAGTAAATTATGTAGCTGATAGCTATGCGAGCGAGGCGGTTTGTTGCGTGAGGAACGGGATAGTCATAGCCGCTCCGCGCCGCATCGCCACATTCTCACACTAACATCGCACTACGCTCTGCTTCTTAGCTCAATCGTCGTGGCGCACTTTAATAAACAAAGCCAAATCTCTATTCGCCAGTAACTAGCCGCTAGTTCGTGATTGTATCGTCGCGAACGTAATAACCACTTTTTTTCATTACAAATAAACAGACCATGTTACGTGTAATAATGATAAATTCGCTAAAAGTATCGCAAGTTTATCGAGTGAAACTAATGATTCCCAAGAAGAAGCGGCTTTTTATTTTTGCCAGAGAAAATAAAAAGCCTTTCCAGCTTGGTTTTTATTTAGCTTCAAATTATTATCGGTCAGGAATAACAGTAAAGTTGGCTTTTTTCGTGAAAAGTCTCATAAATGATTCGGTCCCTACTTGATCGGAAATTTAAAATTTTCTGAAACAGAGCTAGCACTTTTTTGGCTACATATAAAATATGAGTATCCACTGCTTTCAAATCGAGCTATTGCAATTCTCTTACCATTTGCCGCGACCTACTTATGCGAATTGAGGATTTCAACTCTCAACTACGGTTAAATAAAAAGCCTGAGGACAATCGACGAAGAGATGAGAGCAGCCTTATCAATGATTGCTCCAAATTTCGATCTCCTATGCTCAGTTATGCAGGCTCACATTTCTCATTAAACGTCTTTTCATATTATATTGATTTTAATAACAAATAAATATTTTTCTATGGTGTATCTCTAAAAATTTCCTGATTCGGTAGGTGTACCTTGAACACAAAAAGTTTGCGGAACACCGCTTTAGTATACATAGTTAACGCTCTATTGCCTAATACTATTCCTGAAATACGATAAAACCTAATAGAATCATTTGAAACAATTCTGTCGTAGAAATATTTTGTCAAGGATTCTTACAGAACACGATACTCAGGCAATTAACACCCCAACAAAAAATATAACTAGGATTTTTTTCATTCCAATGATTGCTGCTCAGTAGTTAGCTTTCGGCGATGGTATACATACAGGGTGTCCCGTGAGCGGTCTGGCACTGGAAGGCTATGGATAGGCCATACTTAGTCAAGCAAAAAATTTATATGGAAATCCTAACCGTTTCCGAGATAACGGGACTTAAAAACATTTGGGTATGGTTTTATCGATCACCCTGTATCATTTGAATGTTACACGCTATGATGGTGATTTAAAATTTGTTAGACTTATAATCTTTGGACCTTTTTAATGATCTACATATAAACTTTTTCCCTAAAGTTATGCTCAATAAAATTAAAATTTTTGAATTTTAACTAATTTTGTTTTTTTATTTAACTACTATTTTTATCAAAAACCCCGTTATCAACACTAATTTTTCATATCGGATTTAAGAAGCCCAAAAGATTGATTATACTCTGTACCCAAAACATAACTCTTTCTGAGTTTTTGGAACCTTTTCGTAAGCAAATTCAACGAAAAAGTTTAATTAGTGCCAGAAAGTAGTCAATTATTTTTTGTGGACGAGCTTTTTATAAGCCATTTTCATTGGAAAACGTTTTGGGTACAAAGTGTGAGAAGCCATTTTATAGCCAAGCTTTTGGGCTTCTTAAATCCAATACAAAAGATTAGAGTAGCGTTGATAATGTGTTTTTCGATAAAAAATTGGAGTTAAATAAAAAACAACGAATTACACTTCCGAAATTTTAATTTTGTTGAGCCATAACTTCACAACCGATTAGAGGCGGAAAAAAGTTTATAGACCATTGTAAAGGTACAATGATTGTCTATTATAAATCATCATCATAGGGTGTGAAGCTTACAGGTTACAGGGTGATTTATAAAAGCATACCGTTATCTCAGAATCCCGTTATCTCCTTCAATATGATTTTATTTCATCATCAGAAACTTATGTGACGGATATCTTAGCATCGTTAGGTCTACATTAGATTAATGGAGCTCAACTGCAGGCTAATTAGGAGTTTCACTCTTCTGAGGGACGAAGACCCACAATACTGTAATCTTATTATTTTATGCCATCTGTCAAGTATGATTTCAAAAGTAATTTTAATTTTCATAATATTAACTTTGACTTTGACTTGATGATTATCCTTTAATTTTGATTGGAGTTCAATATTAAATTGTAATAATATTTCTGTAGCTCTGAATCAATTATATGCAGCACTTTTTAATGGTTTTATCATATCAGTTCCATACGGTGTGCTTAGGGGCTCAAAAACTAATTTTTCTAAGAAACTAGCTGTCACTTATTGACAGTTGATGGCTCGTTGGACGCGCATGAGTACTGACTTTCAGATGCATGATTAGTACGATAATGTTATTCGGCACATAAAGCGCTTAAAATAATGTAAAGCCCGGAGGAAGTATTCATTTACACAGTCTCCTAAGGACTATTTATCTTTTCTAATTTATGGTGGCTATTTTATCAACAGTGTACTATTTCTTATAATGCTTATTTGGTACGTTTACAAGTGTCCTTCCGAATTGAACCTAAGTCATTTTGGCGAAACTCGAAAAGAAAAATTGATGGTTATCCGAATACTTTGAGGTGCGAACATGTTTCTTGTCATGATTCTGTAGTTATTTGTAATTTATTTCATAGGGATAATATTGCGATTGACACTGATTATTTTAATTGCTTGACAAAGCATCCTTGTACTACTATTGCTTCACTTTAGCTTGTAATTAGTACTACCGATTCAGTAATATCTTCTATTTTAAAACTTGATGATGGCTGTTCACCTGGCCCCGTTAGTATCCCACTAATTATTCTTAAGCATTGTAAATAGTTCGACAGCTCTGTATTTCCCAGCGCGCCTGGAAAAATTCTTTTTGATACCTCTTCATTAAAAAGGGTGTTGTTTTGTTATGTCCAATTATCGTAATATTATCAGACTTTCCTGTATTCCTAAGTTATTTGAGGCTGTGATATGTGACATATTGCGCTTTTATTGCCGTTGTATTATATTACCTTGTCAGAATGGGTTCGTTGAGAGGAAATCGACAGTCACTACCTGGTGCAATTTAGATATTTTTGCGAACAACTTTGAAAAAGAGGAAGAAATCGAACTGTATATAAATTAACAAAATTTTAACCTTTTACCTGAAAAAAAATTAGAAATCCGCATCATTCGGTTAAATACTCAATTTATTTTAGAAGCTTTTATCTTTAAAAGCATTTGATAAACGAATGCAGAAATTTGCTTACCTATTAACTTATATAGTGTATATAGTAAGGTCTTTTGACAAGGTATTTTGACACTTGATAGGTTTCCCTTCCCTTCATACTTCCTATGGAGTGCCCCAGGGTTATCACATTCGTCCTTTGCTGTTCATTTTATGCGTAAATGACCTTAGATCTCATCACCATGCACTATAGATGGTCTAAGTGTGGATGGTTGTACATGCTCTTACGACGGCCGTCACTCTAACGTAACATTAGCTCTGTTGTTTCTATCTCAAAAATGCTAATTTATGCAGACGACGTTAAAATTTTTCGTTATATATCTCAAATCTCTGACTGCTCCGATCTCAAAGATTATTCACCTGTTTTTTCACCTGGTGTAATAAAAGTACCTAATCCATATCAGAGAAATGTAAAATTTTAAGCTTTAATAAACGAAGAGTACGGACCATATTTTCTTATAAATTTGGTAGCGCTTATATACCGAGAGTTTCACAAACGAAAGATTTGGCAGTTGTTTTGAATATGAAATGAACTTTATGTCTCATTTTAATGAGCTTATTAATTATTTAATTAATTAATTATTAGAATTTGTTCAGCGAAGGCTCTTGCGTATTCCACTTCGGTCCGTACCCCGGGACGATCCTATTCATCCGCCCTTTCACCATATTACCAAATGTTAAATCTTATTTCCCCAAGAAACACACGAGGGGCGTCGGAAAATTGCTCAGGCTCTGTTGGTGTTTCAAGTGTTGCCAGGTTATCCAGGTTATCTATTGATTCTCCAATCCGTGTCTTAAAAGCTCGAATTTTTTTTTCAGCAACCTCCTTGTCTTCTTGTCCCTTTTCTCCTTTCGGTACGAACTCATATTATATGGAAATTATATTCCATTTTATATCTGGTAACTACATATGTAGGTTTTAGATAAACGCCATATTCGATCGAGAGTAAACTATTTTGCAATGAAAATTATGTGATCAGTACAGCTTAGTTCACTAGATATGTCAATGTCAGGAATGTTAAGGTATGAGGAATCAGGAATCGATAGTCCACCGATCAAAAAGTGCCTTAAATCAAATGGATATTGAACATGACTCGATTCACCCTGCCAAAAGCGAGTATTTTGATAATGACATTTTTCAATGGGTCAATCATAGGTGTAGAAGGTGAAAGTTGAGATTCAAAGCTTTAAATTTGGTCAAAAAAGCTGCATAGCAAACTCTATCTAAGGCAACTCCAGTTTTTTTTTTAAACCTTTTCTGCATATATTAAGAAGTTGAAATAATTTACACATGAGTTTAGCTAAGCAGAACGCACAGAATTCAAAGTTATACTGGCCTGCTCCACAAAAGATTATAAATGCTGTGACCTTATTCTTTGGTCAAACTTTTCTCTCAATACTTCGAGTGACTCGGACAACAGCGATAAGATAAATTCAAATGATACACACTATAGCGAATTAAACAACTGGAGTAGTAATCGAATTCAACATGGTCGAAGAAAAAGTTCATTTTGCTAAGACGAACTGCTGATGAACAAATAAATGCGCTTATATACGATAAAAGTGGAAATAATGTAATGCAAATATCGAATAAACGTTTGATGAATAATACGAAAAACGAATGCAATGATAAATTTATTTATCCAAACAATGATCCTTCAGGTTTAAAATCATCCATTTTATCGGTTGGGCATAAGTTTTAGCGGTCATAGGAACTTAAATACGTTCAACGACCTAATAATAGGTACTCATCTATGCTAGGCAATCACCCACATATACCATAGGTAATTTCGCTTTGGGCAATTTGAAGTTCCAAAATGTCTGCTCCAAATTGAATGTCCGACTCGATAACAGGTTTTGATTGGTTTACACTAAGTAGCTTAAGTGGTGTTTAGTTACTGTTTTATTTAAAAAAATTATGTTCAGACCTTAATTTAAATAAATTGATGTCAGTGAAAAATTTTCCAAAAAACGAAAAACTGTTTAGTTTAATGTCAGAAATTTCCTTAGTAATTTACTTAAAAAAATCCCTCGAATTCAGTTAAACTTATTATTATGTCGAGAATAAAGTTCGGAAAAAAAACTATATTATCACAAAAAAAATTGTTTTAAAAATGGAAAAATTTACGTGAACTTAAGAGAAAGTCTCTAAAGCTTTTTCAGAAATATCAACAAGCAAAACATTTTTAATTTATATTTATTTTTGCTGGGTAGAGAGAGTGCTATTTGTCTGCAGAATTTATGTATGTCTTTGTGTTTAAAAAAAAAATAATTTTCTGGTCTGAATTGTTGGGGAAATGATGAAAACTATATCCAAAATATTGGACAAAACAAGAATCCAATATATTAGATAAAACTAAAGTTTGCTTTTGTTCTTGTCAGAATAAAATCTAATTTACTCAAATTACGAAATTATTTCTAAACTAATGATCCATGTGAATAGGAGCCATTGATTTAAATAAATGAATAGGTAATTTTAAAATATAATATATTGAGCTCGGGCAATAAGTTTGAGTATTTTAAACATTTGCTTAGGAATTCATATAGTACATACAACAATGGTTTATAACGTCAAATATTATGTAAAGGTTAGTAAATAAAAACGAAGAAAAGCCGCTATCGTCTTTTACATATGTAGTTGCTGAAGTGCATTTTATATGATATGTGCAAAATCAAAACACAAACAAAAACCTTTACTTTCACTATTTAAAATTCTTATATTTTAAGAAATTCAAAAGATAATATATAATATTCGAGGGATACACTACACTATAAACAAGTATGTTTATTTTTTTTTGTATTTTTATCGAAAAATCTCTTATTTAAACCTTATAATATTTTTGTTAGGATTGTTGTGTCAAACTATTTAATAACAAAACTATTCCTGCAGGACGACTTTGAACCTAGAATCAAAGCTTTCAGAAAATAGATATTTTTTTGAACCGTTTTAATTTACTGAATACATACAACATATGGAAGAAATATTATAATATATTATTTGTATTTTTCATTATTGTACATAGAAATTATATGAAAATGGATTTTATTCACATAATCAATATCAGAGATTATCCTAAATAAAGCAAACTTCAAGTGTCGTCACCCTAACAATTTTAATATGACCAGGAAAAAACAAACACACCACTGATTGTAATTAATTTTCTTAACAAAGTTAAGAAGTAACCTACAGTAAAAAAAAAAAAACAAAAAATATAGAAAAAAGACACACAGAAAAAAAAATATGATTAAATTGAAAAACTTTTAAAGGATGACATTCGGTGTGGATCCAGATACACACATAGATTCATTAGAGCAAGCCGAGCAAGCTACCGTTGAGGGAACATCTAAATGGTCAGCCAAATTAACTATTACAGGTACACATCAGAAGAAATTGATTTTTTTTTTTTATATATAAATATTATATTTATATTAATTTTGTCACACGTAAAATGGATACAAATTTCTGAATAAATATGATCCGAAAAGGCACCCAAATACACAATTCAGCAAATTTTTATTCATAAATCATGGCACGACTATCATTTTTTTATTCAGAAATCAACGTACCATCAGTTTTTTGGCTTTTTTTTAATTTTATTTATTTTATACACCATACAATTACCATAAAAATTGTTAAAAAATTCATAACTAAAATATATTTTCTATTATAAGAATTCACGCCTCCATAATTCGTTTGTAATCAAGTCATTATTACATATACATATATAATTAGTCAATTTACATTCTGTTTCTTGGGTGTATTTATTTTTTTAATTAAAATTGTTCGACAAACATCGATTACAACAACCATTTTTTTGATTTTAGCTTTACTTAACTTTTTTACTATTGGAGCTCAGATAAAGATGATTCTAGATGGTATGATTTAAGCCTGATGTCCTGAGTTCACCCAGCTTTCTCAGACATGAATTATACCTAACTCAAGGTAAAAATTGATGAAAGCAAAAACCAGGGCCTGGAGTTTTATTGTCGTTATTTACCATAGTTAGAAGTAAATGAAGTTTGCCCTTATTTTCCGTCACCCCTCTATACTTTTGACTTACCCTTCACAAATAATGGTGTAGATGTCTGCATCAGGGAATATTGTACTCTTCTAACAGCTGCGTAAGCTTTCTTCTGCAGCTTTGTTGAAATATGAATTTCAAAGATTTTGTTTTGTCTACTTCCTGGAGAGAGTAACTATGATCTAAAAACCAACCTCGATAAATTAATTGTAAGGTTTCGGCAGAGATTGATGAGATACGACATATTGATATTGAACGAGATTCTCAATCACACTTACCTTTTAATTGAGTGCAGACCGGTTTCAGCACATCGGCTGTGTACTGTGTACTGATGATAGCCGATGTGCTGTGTTCCCTGGATAGAATAGGCTGATTTTATCTTACAACGCGTGTATAGTAAAACCATCATCCATGCGATACTAACGATCTATTAGTGGCTTTTAACTTCGATTCAAACTGTTATAATAAGTCAAGATCTTTTTTTAATTATAACCAGACGAAGGCGTGGATTGAAATAAGCCCAAAAGCAAATTTTTGGACCATCTTAAAATTTTAACGACTCTCATTTTATCATTTCATTTTCTTACTGGGAAAGAAACTAACCATGATATGTCCTAATTCTTGCTCGCAACTACTTTTTGGAAATTATTGTTCCTTCAATCCCTCCGGTTATGTATGCATAACCAGTCAGAAATATTTGTATCAATTCTTACCGATGAAGACCCGATGATGACATAATAGTCGTATTATGATAACAATTGAGCTATTATCTTAACTGATAAGTTCGGCAATGTTAAAATTTTCTTCATAGAATGGACAGGCAACAGACCACAAAGAACTCGGATATCTATTGAGAAGGATAAACCTCTTGATCCTAAATTTAGATCATACCCTAGACTAGATGTGTAAATGTTATTTTCTGAGACATTTTTCATTTGGTTTGCTCTCTGTTTGTACTCTGGTAACAAAACTTCTTCCTGACAAATTATTAGAAGGAAACCAGGGAAAATCATTATGGAGATTATAAAAATCAATTAGACACAGATGATTAATTTCAAGTGAATTTTACTGATTTGATTTCAAAGGATTAAATCAGTTGATTTTGTGTAATTTTCCTTTAAAACTCAATGCTCTTGGTTGCAACACTCAGGAGGCAATCAAAAATACGTCTACATATATGGATGCAGATTGGTCTAGCAACTGATGGCTATTTTAAATGTAATATCCCAGCTAATATTACGATTAGAAATTGAATCGGAAGCGAATCGCTCAAACGAAGTTTGCCTTCGATCTCGACTCGATCCCGAGGCGAAAACGAAAGGGAAATGAACGCTAATTCGAATCGAAATGACGATTTTTATTTTCTCAACACTCACTTATAATTGAAAAAGAATGCCGCTTACGTTGTCATGTACAATCTGAAAAAATCGTATACCGATAATTCTTTTGAAACACTTCGTAATGTTTCGAGAGAGATCGTAAAAACGACAAATTCTCGGATTGTTCCTCTTCGAAAACTTCTCGCAAATGCCAAAAAACACGAAATAGTTTGCAGGGATCTGGGCAACCTGCTGTCGATACGACAGATCGCACGAGCTTTGGATGTTTTCACATTGGTTTCGTTTATATTCTTGCGTTAATTTAATTTATTAGGGGATCGAAGAGGTGATCGAGAACATCCAGCAATTATTATTTGAATTCCCTGACCCGAAGATGGAGAGAAAACTCTTCCTCGAACTATAGTTTTGAGCATTAGCATAAATCAATTTATTAGATTTATAAAGAACTGTTCTTAGCTCAAACTTCTCCCATCTCACCACTATTACATAAACCATCTGAGTATGTGTACGATCCACAATATGTAGTATATCATAGCGTACTGCCATTTAAGTAAAACAGGATGGTCGTTAGACTAATATTAGTCACACTGACCTCACCTTAACCCCTTAACTACTTTTATTTAGGGAATATGTGTCCAGTTTTGATCTGTTCCAAATCCTCCACTGTGGTTTGATTATAGTTTTTCTGAATTTCTTCTGTTGTTGTAGATTGTTCGTAAGCTTTTCTTTGTTTCGGCTTCAATTTACCATTAATGGATAATTTTATAATTTCAAATCGTATGCGATTAAAGCTTTATAACCCGCTGCTTTCTCACTTCCTTTATGTTTTGCGCAGTGGCGTTAGATTTTGCATTTTTTAAACATAGAAAATATTTCGACGTAATCAGGTAAAAAGTTTTAAATTTTTCTGACACCAAGATCCAACTACTATATTTTTGAAAGTTTTCACATTAAGCGCTCTCATTGTGCATGGCACAATTAACATCAATTTGCTGAACATAGTGGACACTTAATATGGGTGGTTAATAAGTTCGCGGAATGAGTGGGGTTGAGGGAGTAGTAAATTAGACAAATCGGTTTTTTTTTGTAATACACTCATCAGAGCTCTTAATTAATAATGATTTCAAAGTCTCTGTAAAATAATCTTTATACTTTTCATCAAGAGGAATGGCTTGAAATCGCTGTCTTCAATTCATCCTCAAATATTTTTTCAGAAAATATTCATACGATGTAGGTTAGGTTAGAGTGGCGGCTATCAAAATATCTAAATAACTACGAACGATGTACCACACTTAAGCCATCGATTGTGATGGTGCCTCATCTGGACCATACCTGAAGCTGATTTCTCAATTTAGGAGGAGTGCGTTAAAGCCAACATCAAGAGTTATTGAACCTTACTATAAGTCCCCCAACTATTCTTCTACTATTTCCCACAAATGTGAATTCCCTTTATGTTACGCAAGCCTAGAGCATTCCAGCAGCAGGAAATCAATGCTCTCAACCTCCCCCGCCTTCATACAAATTCTGCATGCGTTTCGCATATTTGTCAAAATATGGTGTCCTGTGATAACTTTGGTAATAATGTACAGAGTCATCATTACGGTTCCTCCATGGCTTAGGCTCTGTCTTCCTACAACATATCTTGATCCATACTGTCTTTTATTCGTACATGTGGTTAGTTCCCAACAGCTTCAGCTTATAGGCCCATAAATCTAAGCATATATTCACAGCTGAACCCTTTCTCGCCAGAGCATCAACTTCCTCATTTTCCGGTGCATCACTATGGTGGTTAGCACCAAATCCCCGAGCTCAACGTTACAACGCTGGACTAAACACGATCTGTGGTCTCCGAATCCAGAGCTTTGATTGCAGCTTGGCTGTAAATGCAAATCCTGGTGTTTCGATAACTAAATACGTTGTAAGTTTTTTTCTAGTAGGCTGATTGCTTATAGCTAGAACCAAGACGCCACAGTAGTCTGGTAGGCGATATTGTTCTTGTATTTGAAGGGTTGCTGAGTATACCCCGGCCCCCACTCCCACTTGAACCATCTGTAAAGTCACATATTAGTGTCATTTGTCGCGTAATTAACTTCCCCCTCCTGTCTACTAAGAATGCTAGATGAGAAACCTTTTTCAAAGTATTCTGCTAAGACCAAGGTCTGCGGTTATCCAACAGCCTGATTCTCTTAGTCTCACAGCACTCTTTGCAGCTATATATGTGCCATGAATGGAGAACGATGTAAGCGACTGTGGTGGGAAGTTTGGCAGCATGAAATTATAAGTCTTCATGCTTTCTCAATCGTGTGAGCTTGTACGATGTCGTGTAAAAGCAGGGCATTTTTTTCATGGCGCTTTTATTCGCGACATAGAAGCACATCAGCGATCTGTAGAATACTATCAGTATTCCAAAAGATCATCGGCCTGATGAATTTCCTTGTACCACTGTAGAGTCTGTAAACTCCTAATTATGAACCCAACTTTCACCGCCAGTAACAAGTCGGATCTTGGATTATCCACACAGTGCACTTAATGCCCTAGCTACAAGGTTACTGTTGACAAATCTGATGGGAAGTCAGATACCTGAAAGGTAATAAGCATTTCTTGAGAACTACTCCCCATTGCATTTCTTTAAATGAAGAGCATGTCCTCTTCCGAGAGCGCAATTTGCACTCTAAGCCGTGATGGAATTTCAACTTATAAAATTAGCCCTCCTGAAATTGCAAATTACAATGAAAAACAAAGCGTTGTAGAGCTTATTCTTTAACAAATCTCACATAAAAAACAAAAAGTAATTTTTGGCATTTAGGTATATACGTATGACCTTTGCACACACAATCACAATTGATACGCAATATGCATTACCTACAACCAAAATCGGCCTTTGTCTAATTACAACAAATGTTTAAATATTGATTTACTGAAGGGACATAAGCATCCCCCTGTGTCAATATTTCTTAGGTATTTTCGCTATCAAAATTTGCAAATTTCATGAAAATAACTCGCTAAAGCTGTAAACGCCGCGCTGGCCAGGGGGGAAATAGCTATCAGATATTTTATAAGATGAAAGCATTCTGTACGTCATTGGTTAAGGATTGGAAAGCACTTCGCTATTCGCATACTCAAAGCTCAGAGGTATTTTGAACTTCATTGTTAAATGAATGTGAGATGAGTTCCAAAATATTTTCTTCGGTTTTCTCGGGGAGGCTGTAGTAGGAGTACATATTATGTACGTTCACAAAGGATACATGCCCCCAAACACAGAACAATTTGAAATTACATAAACTTACCCACATCTTATGGCTGGTTTTGATCTTTCCATCGGCTCGAAGATAATATTGGGCAAGTTGGAAAAGTTGTTGTGTGGAAAATTTCTGGAACCATTTTGAGGAAAAAGGGTCTCAACCTTAATTTATTGTGATGTTGTTGCATGATTAATATTTTCTGGGAATACTAATAAAAATACTGTTGATATTTCTGTTATGCTAACACGGACTATCAATATATTTTCACTACATTTCTACTGTATTTCTTAAGTCAGTCAAACATGCTCGTTAAAACTCAACTAAGTTCAAATATGTAAATTGAATGACTTAAGTCCAGAAAAATTACTCGTTCACGAAAAACACACGTTTGTGGATGGCTTTACTACATGAGGTGCTTGCTGTGATACTTAAATGAACATAAATTTGAGAGAGCTCTGCCTAGTGCTCGAAACGTTATAAATTCGTACAGAAAATATGTGTATTTCTTAGATTTCTTTTCCTTATATTTTTTACTTACATACTATCATCATCATCATCATCATCATACTACATATTGCTCTTTTGTTTTTATTCATCAAATAAATAATACAGTTTTTTACACCTAACATAAAAAATTCAAAGAAAAATTTTATGGAGAAACAAATAAATATAATGCTAAGCATCATAGTTTGTCAATAATTATTACTAAAATAAACTCACTCGGAAATTAGAATGAATGTACATAAAAACATGTTAATTTCATAACTTTGACTGAGAAAATTTAGATTTTTCCCTCCACCTTTCTCTATCTCTCTCTATCTCTATCTCTTTTACACACAAACTATATTCATTTTGTTGTATATTTTGCTCTTTTATTTTTCACGTAATATATTAATTATATTGAAGAATAAAACCTCCTTTTTACTACTGTGGATAATTTTAGTGAGTTTTCTTCTATTGTATTTTTTTTTTTTGTTTTTTTACTTTTCTTTTTACATTAGGCCGCTTTCCCATAGGAGTTATGTAAACTTTTTTGGAGTAAAAATTTCAAAAATTTTTGATTTTAAATAGTAAAATAAAATTTATTAAAAGTAGGTATTAATAATATTCGATCATAAAATATCTTGGGATTCTTCGATTGGATCTTAGTCGTACGCATACATATACTCGTACATACTTACTTGGCTTTTTTATTTATTTTGTAATAAAGTTAGTAGGTACTTAAAAACATTTGTTTCGGTATTTACTGTGTAGCGTCATTTTGATCTGACCAGCTGAAGCAATACGAAAACTATTAAATATCATACGAAAACTGCATATATGTAGATATTCAGATTCTAATGGGAATTTGAATTTACCACACGAACAGTGCAAAATAGTCGATTATTGAAATTTCAAACTTTTATTTTTGGAAAGTAAAGCCGTAGTCACACCGAACGCGGCGCAATGCCCGGCGGTAAAGTAGAGTGTTCACTTCGGGAGCGGCGGATTGTTTTCAATTGTATGGTAGTTCCGATGAAGAAGTTCTCTTATTATTATCTCTGATTCTACGAATACTTAATGCCAAAAGTCGAATTTGACGAATTGCCCGGACTTATTACGAAAATTAACTGATTGGTATTTCGCGTGTACAGATATTCAATTGTTCGCGTTACGTTAGTCGAACGGCAGATAGATTAAAATAGTGATGCAAAAAGACAGAATCAATCGTATGAAGTTGATAACGAAATTAGAAAGTATTGACTCCGATATTACAGCTTAAAAGCTTTCTACATCCGATATACGCCCGAAAGATCAATCTCGCAGGAACATATTTTACAATCGCGTTCTTGAAACACCTGTTCAAATCATTTCCAACTGCCACAGCAGCCTGGATTTGTCGTTCGCGATAAAGACATTATCTCCTCGTTTTAAATTGATCGATGGACAGTGTATATAATGTGCAGACCACAGCTGGTGAAGATATTCAGCTATCAACCTACATTGGAACCTATTAACAAACTGTTGATGTTGCCTCCAAAGGAGGTTAAGCATCCCTCTATTCAAACTCGTTGTTGACTGTAAATTTGGCAACAAGGTTGAAGTCGGACCTAGCAATAAATTTGAAGGTGTTAAGTAATGTATGTAAATCCTAAAGCTCATGCAATAAATATACGTTAAAGGGCGAGAACTTACAGTAGCTTCTACCGCCACAATCATTGTCTCAAGTTGTTCAAATGTCAAAATCTCAACCGATATAACCTTTAAAGCATTTTCACAGTTCTTACTAGACACTCCCACCATCCATCCCACCATGGGGCGCTTACAACTATGTATTTCCATCTTATGCCATAGCGTGCAGCAATGACGTTATTTTTTTCGCATTTATCTGCTTGTATACTCGTAGTTCTGCTATTTCGTAATCGATGCGCTTCAATTTTTTTGACTTTATCCGAATATACAACTCTTTGAACTCCTCGTCCTCCTCCAAAAAAAAGGGCGTAAAGCCGAAAGGTATGACTCTGTCGTTAGAGTAGATACGAGCACTAAATGTAAAGCTCGTACAGAAGTACATATAAAAATCGTCAACTAAACCTTCATCGAGTTTTTGTTTGCGAAATGCTCCGAAACCGATTTTCCAAACAACCGTCTACAAGCATAGTATCCTTTAGCAGCCTTCTATGCAATTACTCTACTTTTAGAGAGAGTTCAGATACGAGCTTTTCAATTAAAGCATTGTAATTTCCTTGGGAAAGTACCGGTATTGTTAGATGTGCATGTGAATCCAATAAATTTGAGCTCGCTCTATCTGATCTGCACTAAATTCATCTTGAAGTTTCCCATTCCGACTTTTAGCCTTGTGAATAAATCGGATAATACATGCTGTAATACGCAGCAATCGGTGTAAGCTTCTAAATTTTTCGATGGAGAGTATTGGTGTTTGATATGTTAATTCGATCGTTGAAACAACCACAACCACAACCAAAACAATCATGTTAACAATAGATGATTCTCATGAAGTCTGCAGGGGCCAATAGTGTGGAGATTCAGCCAACCAAAATGGTCCATATTTCCAAAGCTCTGAATACGATGATAAAATCTTCGAAGCCATCGCTCGTCAACAACGCCACATTAACGCTCGGCGTAAGCTTCTCAATACTGTACTCTCTACTTGTACAAATGCAGATCTTACGAACGGAAGTAACGATTTTAGCATGGCATCAACGAATCTGAAAAGACTGCAACTAAAAACCTTCAATGGCAACTTTGATCAATGGATTCCATTTTCGCAGCAGTCTTGTCATGTGATAAGCGGCATTTACCACGTTGACTGGTGAATTTTGTCGTGAAATCAACAGAATGTCTGTTGAATTAGTACCGGCCAGTCAGGGCAGAAGGATCAATGACGCAGTGTCAACCGCAAATCGTCGCTCCTGGTATGACACCCACTCTCAGTCGAATTCTCTTACGGTTTCAAAACATTTTAATATATTAATGTATTCGATCTCATAAAAGTGACGGGAAAGATAGTACGATTATATATATTATGAAGCTTATTTAACATTATGCCAACATTTTAGACAGGACTGGAGTTATCCCAAATATCTAATAAGCTAGTAAGTAACAATCCAATACATATGTACATTCCAGCATAGACCCCAAGTAGTAGAAGAAGCATCTATCATTTCAAAATCTGTGAGAAACTCTATGCACAAGTCAAATAATCGTCTCTGACTATAGCGATTCTTGCTTCATATATAAGTGTTGCCAACACATTGACAAAAGAAAAAAACCATCTAATAGATTGATAAATTTGTGCTAAAATCTAGCTAAATCGGAATATTCTAAATTTAAGACCTTACAACCAGTTGACTGCTCTCGAGTTGGTGGCTGGAGTCCTTTGATAGTTATCAACAGTAAACTCAAATAAGTGATTTCGTCACAGATTGTTTATCTCATGAAATAGTTCAGTTTGTCATGTTTACTAGAAAAACGCTTAAACTTAACGTCTCTGGTTTGGCATCTATTCAGTTATCAACGACTAGGGAAATCAATAATCAATTTCCAATGTCAACTAGCTGATTCGTTAATAGACTAGCGAGATGCTTCCACAGATCTTATTTTATTTTTATGAAATGCCCTTTGGAGAATTTATTTCTAGAACGGTTCCCCTGAAGACGTACAGACGAATATGAAAAATCAAAATAACTTTTACTCTACTTTTACTCTACCAGCATTATTTCAATGCGTTACAAACGGAATGGAGAGCTTAAGGTACGGTTCCTCATTTCAACTTTTGCTGCAGCGCAACTCGAGGGTTGCAATGAGTAAATACCTCGGAGACCCAAAAAGTTGCTGCCATACTCTAGAAAGTTGCAATGTGCAGATGAAGTTGCAGGCGCAGTATAAAAATATTATTTTGGTTGATACTTTTGCTGCGGTTGCGCGTGCAGTTTTTTAATATGTTGCTTAAATTTGTGTGGTATGTAACCAAATTTTAATTCGAAATTCTTCAAAAATTTATTATTATTTTACTTGTAGTTGAGCCATAACAGAAATCAGTGAGTTTGCTACGAGCTCTTCTCCTACATCACTTTGTTAGTATAGCCGCCGATATTTCTTCTCTGTGCTATGAGATTTCATCTAGGGTATAAAAATGGTAAGATATGGCACATAGATTATGTCTTATTTAGAATATGTCTATGGGGAATAAAAAGGGGGATCATGAATCTATGAATGAATATAGTATGAACTCACATTGGTTTGCTGTACATTGATTTCTCCAACTTGAAAATGAATTAAATCGAAAATTAAAATCCCGATGCTTGCATTTAAAATTAATTAACTACGTATAATCCCAGAGCATATCCTAGATATATCACAGCCAGTAAAAGTCCAAAAATGTATTATACAACCCGCCGAGTAGGGATAAAGCCTAGTAGCTTGCTCTCACAACTGGAATGTGTTTAATGCTTAAAAAAAAAAAAAAAAAATTCAGTTTTATAAACTTAAAGGAACGAGTTATTGAAAATGTACCCATAATAATTAAGGGTAACTCAAGCGGATTATATTATAGCGAGATGATAGAATCAAACCACCTGTGATGCGTTTTAGCCCTAGCGTGTTGATTCAGAACTGCAATGCCGACGATTTTGTGTTTTTTCAAGGTGATCAAGATTGTATAAATGGCCGACTTCACAAATTATGCGATTTACATAGACTTTAGCCTCTGACGTACTTACTTGCAACATATAAACAGCATAAATATTTATCAATATCAAGCGATATACAGAGTGTCCCATACGTACCGCATTTCTTTTATACCACGGATTCCTTACTCAATTTCCAGAAATAAATTGTTTGGGAAATACACGGTGTGGGCGGTAGGGGGGTTTTGTGATTTTGAGTGCTTTTTATCCTAATACCATATAACTTTCTTGTTATACACCCTATGAAGGTCATTTGCATCTCAGGTGATAGTAAACCCTCTGCGGTTTCCAACAAATGCCCAACCACCTCTCTACTCCCTTTCCATAGACAGTTATAGGATGTCAAAGTCAAAAAATTGGATAATTTTGCAATTTCTTTTTCAATTTTAACGATTTTCCCGCAAAAATGCATAGTAACTATACAGTTTTATGACAACATTTAAAGACCCCGGAATATTACCATTAATTTGACTATGCGCATGTACATACCTACCTAAATGCTACCGTTTTTGAGATATTCCCGTTTTTATGATGCATAATTTCATGAATTTTGCTAATTTGAGTGGAATTGCATAAAATTAGGCGCGATTTCACCTTCATAGGGTGTATACCAAGAAAGTTACATGGTATTAGGATAAAAAGCACCCAAAATAACAAAAACCCCCCTACCGCCCAGACCGTGTATTTCCCGGCTCTCCTCCCATACAATTTATTTCTCGAAATTGAGTAAGGAATCCGTGGTATAAAGGAAATGCGGTACGTGCGGGACACCCTGTATATTCATCAATTTACAGTTTCGTTTATTATAGATAATTTTCTAACATTTGTGAATTTTGGACCAATATTCTAAAGAGAATATCGTTGACAAACAATCGATAACACCTTTAGAACCGCCAAAAACAAGTTTTATCTTCTAATTTGAAGGTCCAACTAGAGGTTTTTGTTAAACATAATCATGTCATTCACGGCTTTCTTTGAATGCAACATTTCTTTAGTCCATTTCAGCTTATATTTTATTAATTCCTGAACCAAACAGCTGGTCATATTAAAATTAGTTAACCTGTATACCTACACATCATTACTCTGAATGTACAAATGATTTTATTGAACCAATAAGAAGAATCTCAAGTAACACATACAATCACCACGTCATGTATTTATATTTCTTTTTACAAAAGTTGGAACACCGATCGAAAAACCTATTCTTTACCATTTTTAAGCACTCCGAACTTTATACTCTGTCTTTTCCTTTTTACTGTATTTGCCTCTGCATCTAATTCTTCACCTTCTTGATTGAGAATAAGAAGAAAACTAAATCTTTCTTTTATATTAATATTTTAGGCACAGCTACTAACTATCAACAGACATTTTCTATTGAATTGTCTTAATATAGAATTTTGCAATTTCCCCATATATAGTAATTCCTGGAGTATTTTCGTTTGTGTTTTTCTATAAAAGTCCATTTTTAAGTTATTCTTTTTGAAAAGATTTTAACATACATATATATTTTATTGTTCATAGAACTTTTATACATTATGTTACAAACAAGAAAAAATATTTGTTTATGTTTAATGTGGTACGAGTTTGTACTTTTACTATAGAGAAAAATTGAAGAAAAATACAAAAAGAAAATAATAAGCTAAAAAATGATGGAAAATATAAAAAAAAAATTACATATGTTCTTATTGCATATTATTGGAGTGTTTTCACCGTCACGGGCTATTCTACAATTATGCATGTGGGACTATTGTATCCCTTCCTGTCTTATAATCGATCTACATCGTTCGCAGCCTGCGGAACCTAACAGAATAAAATTTAAAAAATCGAAGCAAACAGTTTTTAGAAGATAAGCGAGTATAATTACAAAATTAAAATTGAGGACACGCTTTTTAAAAAATACCGCCCCTTTGGCCATATTGTTTTCGTCTCTGTAGGAAATTCAATTATATCTCTCAAAATATCAATCAATAATGTTGGAAACAATTGAATATTGCATTGCCATTGAAAGTATACATAAATGCGAAAAGTTTCAAAACACTATCTAGTCGGAAAGTTTGTGGAAAATTGATAACTGAATTTGAAGACAAAAAACCAGACGTCAAAATTCCTTTATTAGCAACGTGAACTGTAATTTGCCATTGCTATTAGAATGAACATTAATTGGTTAGTAGAATATACTAACTCCCATCCTCTCACGGGCGAAATTCCCCATATATTTAATAATTTCTAGTCTCCATCTTTCATATTTCAAGTTATATATATTTTTAAGCATCTGATGTAGCAAGAATTACAATATCAAAACATCCATTTATATAATCCAATTGATCAAATTTTGGTTAACTTTTTATAGATTTATAAATTTGTTCTTTTCGCAGTGAAAACACTCCTTTAGAACATGGAAAGAATTTGAAAAAAAATCAAATATTGGCAAAAAAAATGACAAAATAAAATTAAAAAAAAAATAATAATATCTGTAACAAAATTGATTTGAATATCTCTCGTATCTATACATAAGAATTAAAAAGAGAAAAAAATCGATTTGAAGTAATTTTCAAACAACAAATAGTGGACGAAATAAAAAATTTTAAGAAAATACGAAAAACGATGTTACATATAAATTTATAAATGCAAGAACATATTTGCTCTATTAAAGCTACAATTGAAATAAAAAAAAAAAGCACTAAGTGTTATGCCCCTTGTAGTCATCAAATCAAAGGATTTTGATGAAATTTGGTAAATTATTAAAAACGCAAATGTTTATATTTATCTGTAGCATACAGGCTTACATGCATGATTTTATTTATACAAAAGCTTTACATCCTGTACATGTTGTTTAATGCCTCATTGTTGACTTAATATTCAGATGTTTAATTTACATGTTTATTATCAATAATATTCTTACAGTGGAATTGCAATTTGTAGATTCCACAATAAATTACCAAGAGTTACGTGTAACTGAATGAAAAACTATGATCTACAATAAGAGTATTTTCCAACATATATTTAATTTAAGATAATTTTTTATTATAAGGAAATTAATCGAGGAACAAAGAATACAAAACAAGTTTCTTCAAAATAAAAATTATTTAAAAAAAACAAAAGAATTGAGTTAACTTGCTGCAAATTATCTCACTTCAGCTTGTCTTGGCTAAGCATTAAAGGTACTGTCCTTATTATTTTAATACTTGTAGAAACATCTATTTAATCATAGTCCATTTTCATATTTATTTTTCTTGTGAATTTCACAGAAATATGCTCAAAAATATCAACAAGTATAGTGCTTCAAAAAAAATCGTATCCTTTGGTGTTTCATCTTCGAGTTTGTCAAATCCTTATATATTTTAGAACAATAAAACTTTGAAATGAAACTACATTAATTATGCTGCAATATTACTGTTGACCGGTATTATTATATACATATATCTATGTACTTACTTATGTGCAATGTAATTAAAATACCTATTTATATTTCTAATAGATTTTCTATTCGCAAGTGTCAGAAATGGTTTCTTTAAACCTTTAAGTCTCAAGTTCTTGGAAGCATTGAATCTTTCGAACAATCGAACTTTCTAAGCCTTAAAATCATTTGAATGATCCGACCATTCGAAACAAAATTCAGTGCATTAAATAATGCTGATATCATGCGTATTAAAATTCACATAAAAATTAATAATCATTGACGAATGGTTAAGTGAAAATAATTGTTCATTTGTGTGCTTTCAATGAACAAAATTAGCAGGCCCAAATGAAGGTGTAATACTTTACAACCAGGGGAATCGTAAATGAGATTATGCAAGAACAACTCAAGACTTTTCTAATTAGTATAATTATTAATTAACATGAGGCATTACACTTAAAAGTACGCTTCTATACGCTGTGTTTCTCTCTATGTGAGTGTAAATTATTATACACACGTACATAATATAATGCTCTCCTATGCACTAATTTTATTTATATGAATTTTATAAATTTACTCGTAAAATATATGTACAAGCTTTTAGATTCGATTTTTTTATTATTATTAATTTAGTGAGTTTACATCGCTGCATCAAATGATAAAATTGATCTTAATGGCGTATTCGATTATAGTGCTTTTTTGATGTAGTAAATAAAGGTACAAATATACAAGTATTATTATAATGTGCGGTGTTAACACTAAATGCATGTAGTGTCAATTTCATTGATTGAATCAGCAATGTAAGCTTCAATTGTATGGACAGCATGATTAATTAATTATTCTCTTTCTTTAAATTCTAATCAGGAAAATTTACATTTCTAAAACATTTTGCGTATACAAGCGCTGCTACTGCACATTATATTTAATCACACTCAAACATTATATAAACAAGCATCATATACATAATTCAATTATAAAACGCACACCCACACATGCAAACATACACATATTTGAATATATAAATGTATTTTAGGAAACAAAATAATTAAAAACGCAAATGTTTTCAAACCATAAATATTTATAGGCATAGTTTGCTTGAAAGACTACATTTTTTTGATTTTATAATAACAAAATCTAGGTATTCTTTTACATATGTTTCATAAAACAAAATTTTAATTATTATTTATAAATCCAAATGTTATTAAAATGTAGTCCTTCTATATTTAATAAATATATGTATATAATACATAATATAGAAAGCTGCTTTCCAGAGAGCGTTATTCTTATATTGTATTCCATCAATATTTCTCAAATTTGTAAAAATTTAAAAGCTCTTATTTATTTGAAAAGTTATATAAAAAAAAAACTAAAAACAGTATAACAAAACGCTGCTCTGCCTTGATGTGCAAAAAAATACATTGATGTTAATTTTTACTCTGTGTATCATATTAATGAACGCATTTCTCTCTCTTTTTTTTTCGTTTCATCGTGTCATTTATTTGATTATCATCATCTCATAAAAAGTTATATGCGCCCAAGGTCTAATAGCGAAAGATAAAAGCGGTACTAGTGATCCTTATGTAACAGTTCAAGTGAGCAAAGTGAAAAAGCGGACGAGAACAATGCCACAGGAACTGAATCCCGTCTGGAACGAAAAATTTCATTTGTAAGTTATGCATTTGCATTTTTATCAATTTTTATATGGTAAGTGTTTACAGCGGATAACTTAGATTTTAATATAAACTCATTATGATAAGTTTATGACGTATTACATATTTTAAGTAAACCAGTCATGAATATGAATATTAAATGCTTATTATTCTTTATCTATTTATTTACTAACTGAAAATTATGTGCTTCGATCTTAACTAGCTCTCGAACTTCCAGAAAAATTGTTTTTTCTATCTTGCTGACGCTCTAACATCTAACGTACAGTTTAGTCCGCAGTAGCATTTCTGTTTAAATACACAGTTCCAGTTCAATAACTACATTTCCATAAATGGAATATTTATATAAAATAAATTTCGTATTATTGAATATTTCAAAACTGTCACTGCTCCTGCTTTTGAATCACTAAGTATATTGCGCTGATGAAACGGAATTGTAAGTAGGATTTTTGCGATTTAACTCGTCACGGGAACGTCTACTGTGAGATAATGTACACAAATATGGAGACTTATTATTAAGTGATATTTATAATATAGGTATATTTTTTTTTCAACGGTATTTTTTTGAAAACTTTCTCCACTTGACGTATGTGCCAAGTACAAGAAAGTGTACTAAAAGCAACCGTTTTACTATTTCGAACTCGTTTGTTCAGCATACCACTTTCGTAAATAGAACAGAAAAAAAAGTCCGTATCTATTCCGCAAGGTTTTTTTACATGGGCTTTAAAAAGGAAATGGAATTCCATCTTTTTAGAGTGTTAGTCACTAAATATATGTATATAAATGGACTGCTCGTTGAACCAAAAATTCATGAAAGCAACCAAAACAGTTTTGTTAAAAATACTTCTTTTGACTCATAATTAAAATTAATTTAAAATTATAAATAGTACTTCCAAATACTTTTGTGGTAAATTCGGTAAATCCTACTGATATGTATATAAATAAATCCTTAAATAATTTAAATATGGCGCCAGTTTACGACACAATTGATCCATATATTCTTCCCCGTTTATAGGCCGCGATACGTTTACAGTGAGAGTCAGTTCATATATAAACATGGCAGTGATATTAGCAGATTGACAGTTTCACATATCACCTTTGTATTTAACGCTATCTATCGGACCACCATCACCTTATTTAACGCTCCTCTTAACTTCACTGATAAAGATTTCTAGTGTGAGAGCACAGTACAGGTATAAAGTGGCAGCAGAAATCCAAAATGAGTATTCAGTTTATTCCAATAAGAGTGAAAATTTGTTACACACTACAATTCATTCATCACTCAAGCTTCCAGTTATTACTTGTTTTTTTTTTAGCTTCTCATTTGCTCTGCATTTTTCGTCCTTCGTTATCACTTACCCCTTCAAAATGTTATTAAGGGCTTTCGGCTTCACTAATGTACACAAATTTTGTACGATACCCGCATTCTTGTTTATTATGTGCTCTACGGTCCCGGGAGGTCCTTCCATCCCAGTTGAGCTCTAGATTGTATATACATATATATACATATTTATTTTTAATTTTTATTTTTTTGTAACCAACAATAACAATATATTTGACTTATTAAATAAAACAGCCGCTGTGAACATCGCCAGAATAATAATTTAATGTAATGAGCTGTAATGAAAACTAAATTAACTAAGATATGTATATCCTTTATATATTTTCCTCTATCTTTATCTATCTCTCCCTAACTACAGCGAATGCCATAATTCATCAGATCGAATTAAAGTTCGCGTATGGGATGAAGACAATGACCTAAAATCGAAATTGCGACAAAAACTGACACGTGAATCAGATGATTTTCTCGGCCAAACCATAATCGAAGTTCGAACTTTATCGGGTGAAATGGACGTTTGGTATAATCTCGAAAAAAGAACAGACAAATCAGCTGTTTCAGGTGCGATTCGACTTCATATTTCCGTTGAAATTAAGGGCGAAGAAAAGGTAGCGCCGTATCATGTTCAATACACATGCCTTCATGAAAATTTATTTCATTACCTATGCGAAGAAAATACTGGAATGGTAAGATTTTAAATAAAAAGAGGTGGTTAGGTCTGTTTAATGTTTGGAACCAAAAAATATATACTTTTTTTAGCTTAATAAAATTAATATTTCTATGAGAATTCAATACAAGATTTCTCTTGTTTTGCTGTATGTGTAAAATTTTGGATGACTTCCTTTAACAATTCCCTTTGAGGAACTCCGAAGCATTTCAAAATACAACTTCTTTCTACTCTTATGATATTAAGGAACTATATGAAACCTGTTAGAAATTTTACATATATGGTGTCTCGATTCAAATAACAAATATTTATATCGCGGGTAGATTTCAAGTTACATGCGCTTGAAATTTAGAAAATTTCACCACAGGTACAAAAAGATGAAAATAATTCTTTGGGATTCATAAAATGCGATTAATATCTCATAGAGGGGTCGAGGCAAATTGATAGCGGATGTAACAAGGATAATAAATTTTACCTTTTGGCTTTTATCACAAAATTAGAGAAAGTGCAAAATTTTTGATTGTAACGCATTAAAAAAGTTTGGATAGAAGTGTTGCAGTAAGGTGTAGCAGAACTTATTAGTATGGTTAAAGGGTGGTTTTCTTGAACTGTCCATACTTGACTCTGCTGCCTTTCACACATAGAACTTGTTGAAGGGTATGATCGAACACCAGGAAACACCCCCTGCAGGGGGTGGGATAAATAATTAATGATAATAATAATAATTCTTTATTTGGCTAGGTATAAAGCTACATATGCTATCTTAGATTGTACAAAGTGCAGTGGTTAAATTAAATTCATCGTTACTATGGGACAACTACGACCTAAGCAATGTAAAATAGAGAAAACACAAAAGATTTGATAATGGAAGTAGTAAAAATAAAATAAAGTAAATAAAATAATAGTAGAGAAGAAAAAAACACAAAGACCCCAAATGTGCGTCACCATTACTAAATAGAAAGGTTTGCATATTTAATGAGCCTACAAAAGTTTCGGTTGGAAGCCGTGCGCTGAATATAATAATAATAATTATATAATAATTGATACTTGGATCAGGACACCCAATATATAAATTTTGGTCAAATTCGAATCATTTCATTCGAAATTATATCCAAAACACAAATTTATATTGACTTGCTCTCTTTGTTTCACATAGGAAACTTTCCCAGGCATTAAGCAGACGAATTCTGTGTTGTTTTTACTGAACTTTTGATTTAATTGTTGTTAATTTTTTACTTTTTGATAATATACAGGTCAAGCTACCACAACAGAGGGGCGATGATGCTTGGAAAATTTATTTTGATGAGATTCCGGAAGAAATTGTTGATGAGTTTGCAATGCGTTATGGCATTGAAAATATTTATCAAGCAATGACACATTTTCATTGTTTATCAACAAAATATCTGTGTCCAGGCGTACCTGCTGTTATGAGTACACTTTTGGCAAATATTAATGCCTATTATGCTCATACGACGGCATCTAGTGCTGTATCTGCTAGCGATCGTTTTGCTGCCAGCAATTTTGGGGTAAGTACTGTAATTTTTACTATTTTTTTTTTCGACCTATTTATTATAAAAATTATAGGAATTGTTTCAAAGCATAGTGCCAATACATTTTGTAATCATTATTAATTATGTTTAGAATAATTGCCTTTATTGAAAAGGGTTTATTATCCAATTTTTGTAATTTTAATTTGTAATGTAATAAATTTCATTTAAGTTTAAAGCTAAATTTAAGTAAAACTTAAGTCGAGTTTGTTTCAACTTCAGGTTTTCCCCCACAGAAGACAACATTTTGTTCTGTCAAAGAATTCATTTGAAGCAAATATGCCATCACAGGTTGGATCCATACCCAACCAGAAAATTAGCAATTTCTTTGTGAATACTTTCTTGGGCTCAATATGGAATTATGCAAAAATTTAGTAATCATTCTCATTAATAATGATTTTGAAGTAGTATAGTAGTAATAGTAATCAAAGCAAATGTTTCCGGATCCACTCTGAAATTGTTCGTTTGAGGAGCACATCTAAATTTCAAACAAATTTATCTAATATCAAATAAGTGAATTTTAGCGCAGCAATAATCCATTTATATAGTTTTATATGTAAATACCTGGATCCTCAAGCCTTTTAGAGACCTGGTTAAAACAAAACGGATGAAATGCAGTGGGGCCACTCACTATAAAATTTTTACCTACCAGATCAGTGAGAGTTAATGCTATATCTGAAAAATATAAGTGCGAATAAACTTTAAAATAATACTGAGCTAACTCAAAGTTATACGTATGTATATATTTATTGTGCGTAATAAAAACAATTTTGAGTTCAATCCTATTTCGCCTGTCAGAAATTCAATTGTTCTCCTTACGTTGATCGAACGGCAACTCGATTAATATTGTTCAGGCATTAAGAAAGTACAGAACAAATCATATGAAGTTGGTAACGAAAATTAGAAAGGACTCGCTCCGATCATACAGTTTAAGAGTTTTCTACAATATCCAAAGCTTTTGTTAAATGCTTCCCCATGCGCAGGGCTTTCACGGGAGTCCCATCAAACCTGGTGGATGGGAGTCTAACTAGTCTTAGACAGATTGTGTTGAGACTATTTAAAAAAGGATCGATCATATAGTTACCACTTTCTTGAAAGGAAAGCATAGTTCATGGACAGAGACTAGTGACGAAACTCTACAACTGCTTAGGTTAGCCACTTGTTGGGAAATTCGATTGCTCTTCCCAACAGTTGCGGGTTTTGATGGAATCATGCCTAAAATGCTTATATCCAGAACCGGATTGGGGCCACGGGCAATCTGGCTTTAGCCGGTGGTCGTTGGGGCCAGATGGTCACACGTATTTACTTTTTTTTTTTTGTTAAACGCTGCGACTGCATTGGGAGGAGGGCTATAAGCTATATTTTTGGCTCAGAAATATCCCACACCCTATAAACACTAACAGTACGCGGAGCCAGGTAGCTTGTGAGTATTGAAATGGCATTATATATGGCAAATCAGGCATTCTCGCCGCTTCAAAGGCATTAAGATATACACTATTCAGTACTTTGCATTACCGTAATTTATTTCGTCAAGTATTTTTTTTTTTGCCATGAATGTTAATTGTGAAGCCAGTGAGCAGAATTAGTACAATAGCTTCTTATGATCAATTTCCAGTGTTACTAATATAATACGTTATTATTGTCAGTACTGAATGACGAAAGTCAAAAAACTTTTGATTTCCTCATTAAAATTGGCACCCTCGTCCGTCAGTAACCGTTAACAACAAATTGATGAAAATTGAAAGTACAAAAATATTAGAAAAAGTCTAAATTTTTCTAAATTTGGTGAAGCAGTGGCATTGTTTTTGCCATGTAAATGAAAGGACGATTGAATTTCTAAGCGGTTACAAAAAATAAAAATAAAAGGAATAGAAAGCAATGAGTAACAGTTCACTTCTTTTCTCAGTTTCTCACGACTAAAATTGTTGAGCTCTTGGACACTATTTTCATAGAGACCCTGATTTAGTTTTATGGGTGAAAGGGCACATATGTTTCTGCTCGATTCAGCAAGAAGTCAGCCTAGGGGTTGCTTGTCTTAGAAAAAGGTTAATTTGGAGTACCAAAAAGGGCTGGTTTTTGGGTATTTTGCGCGGAACGGTTCGAAGACGTAGTCCAGCCCTGCTTACATCCCTCGCGTGTGTTAGCAGATCGAACTGTTCTTTATTCCCAATGCTTTCAGAACCGGATATATAGCTCCTAAGCAATTTCGGTCTATCAGCCTTATAATGTTTTGAGAGAAAACGCTTGAAAGGCTTTTAGAGACCTTGTTTTTTTCGAGATTTTCTTAAAGGAAGGACGATTTCTAGACCACACACGTATATACAAAGATTAAATCAATTGAAACCTCGTTACGCGACATAAGAGGAACCTATCAATCAAAAATAAAGACAGGTGCTATTTTTGCAATCAAGCGGAATTGAAAATAGCCCAAATATAGGCCATTTATAATGTTCTGAAAGATCTAAAAGGTAAATCCTGAATATAGATGTTTTTGGAAAACCGTGTGCAGAGAATTCCTGCAAGGAGAAATGCTTTCACTTTGAATTTAGTTAATAGAAATAAATATAATACTCATCTCACCGTAAAGGAAAATCAGTATTTTTCACGAAGAAAAGTATTCCAACTTGTGAACTTCTCAAAGCTGAGTTGGATGATAAGAATAGATGTATGCGAAAAAATGGCGTTCATCGCTTTTATGGCAACAGGAAGTAGGACTGAGCACTCATATAATTCACTGAACATGCACCTCTATTATAACGTCTTCTATTCCCATACGACAGGATCTTGCTGTGACTAAGGTCTCTACGAAAATATGCTCATCTGAAGAGTCTTATGAACACACAAGATGCTGCTTCCTTGAGTATCACAAGAGTTATGTGCACTACTCCAAAATCGCGGCAATGGAAACTCTACTTCCTGCCTCTGGATTTTGTTGGTAAATGTATAGCTATAAAAAACGCCCTAAAACTAAGAGTCCAGACTACGTGACTACCGCAAACCAGGCTCACAGCAGGATATTGAAGATTGCAAACGGAAGATCAGGATTATATTTTATTTCCAATAAAGGATTCTCTAATAGTATTGCTAGTATAGAGTAATAGTGGGTCGTTAATCGCCTGGCCAAAGAATGGAATATATAACAGATTTAATAAATGCAAATCCCACCAGGCTCGGACTCTAACTATGATACCGTAACAGTGCTGCTAAGGGTAATTCCAAATATATATCACAAGATCAATTTAGTATCCCCTGCATATCATATCTGTCACTCAGTACGTTTACAAGAATACTTGAAGTATGCTGGAGTAATTAAAATATCATTAAAAGGCACATTCAACGCGTAAATTTCAACTTAAGTAATTGGAAAATTAAATTCAAGAATAATTCAAGTCAAGTAATTGGAATTAATAATTCAATCAACCGTCCTATCTGACCTTCAAGTGGGTTTCAAGTCAAGTACTCAAGTATTCATGTAAACGCACTGATTGTCATTCGAGAATTCGAGATCCGAAACTCGTTCTCTTCCAATTTCAAGACAATATGAGCTCAAAAAAATAAAAAAAGGTTCAGCGTGGTGTGGCTAAAGAAGTTTTCACTTCAAAAATGCAAAACTTTATCGGAAAATATTTTGTTGTCTACATTAGAAATATTTTAAATGATATAATTATGTTATTGAGGTTAAGATTATATTGAATTTTGCATTCAAATTTGCTAGTAGTGAAAATGTAGCATCACTATTTATCTTAACGTCTTGACTTTATTTATGTGAACGTATATTGTAATGTACGGAATTAATGTAATAATTAAGAAGACAATACACATATGTATGTACATAATATAAGTAATACATATGTGGTGGGAGTTCATATAAACTCACCTGATTCTTGTTTATTTTTTGCCTTTTTCTCTTATGAAAAACTCTTTTATACTTAAAACAAGCTGTTATTATAGATTTTATTAAATTTACGTTTATAATTTATACCTAAATATTTGAAATTTGCTTGTTTTTCTAGAGGACCCTAATTTTCCGTGGAAATTCGTATAAACTCACTTTAACAGATATTTCTAGAACAAATTTGAAACTTTACCTTCACAATTGTCCATTAATATTTATTTTTTATAGCCTCCTTAATTTTTAATGCCCTCAGTTAGTGGTTTTGGCAAGTTTTGCAGGGTTTTCGTCAGTATAGCTTCCACTACAAATTTGATAGTAGTTTTCAACTCCATTACTAAGTTTAAACTGCCTCGCCTTTGCGTAAACTTACCTCTTTCTCCAGAGGTTCTCTTCTCAATCGAGTTAAAATTAAGAATTCCTGCAACTCAACCGAGAATGAGTTTTCTATCTGCCATTATCTTGTAGAAAGATAAAATCTTTCGAGCACAATTCCTCTGCTTTTCGATCTTCATGGTGTTTAATTATTCTATGTAAAGGCTGGAGTCCATTCTTCGGAGAACCCATGCAATATGCGTCCTCTCGACTTCCGAAAACCAAGCCGAAATATAACGCCAGCCACCACAAGAGGATTATGTGTCATGCAGGCATCCTCTTGAAGTCTTTTGTTGTACTGGAAACTATCAGGATCGTTCAGTTTGAACCTCTTTTCGTCCCAAAAGAGGATGACACCTAATCATTACGCCAGTGCATATGTTTTTCAGCTAGATTTAGCCTAGCCATCTTGTCCCAGTTATTGGTGATTTCTTATAGTTATTTCTTGAACGTTAGATTTTATTTTTCGACAGGATTTATCGAGCACGTCAGCTAGTGACTGGAAGATCTAGTTTTGCCACAATTTGGCTAGAGAAGAAATGATTCCTGCTTGCTTTGGTGATAATCATTTGTTATGCCTTGGGGAAATTTTTTTATTATGGTCTTATTTTCCCGCTTTTCCATAGGAATTTCTTAATTTAAAAAAATTACAAATGACAGTTTGAAATGTTCTTCGCAAGAAGAGATTTTTCCTCTTGAAATTATTAATTCTAAAAAAATTCAATAGTGAAAATGCAGAAAATTTTATCCATTCTAACTTAAATAACATAAAAATGAAGAAATTACCAGACAATTAACAATATTTTAACTTAAAATATGAGAATTAAATGTTATGTTAATTGAATTCGATTCGTAGGAAAATCATTTACCCATCGAAAGAATAAGAAATAAAAATAATAAATGTAAATTTCACTCCAGAGAGTTTATAGAAATTTCCACCACGTATATGTCAATTATTTATATGATATCTTTTGGATGATTTTTGAAAATTTGAAAACTGATTCTTGAGGTATTAGTTAATTTATATTTTGGATGTCACTTAATCCGCTTTTATGTATATTTATGTTGTATTGATTTTAACATATATTTTGATTATTATGTTGTAATTACAGAAAGAGAAATTCGTAAAACTATTGGACCAATTACACAACTCTCTGCGAATTGATCTTTCTATGTATCGCAACAATTTTCCAGCATCCAGCCAAGAGAAACTGATGGACCTTAAATCTACTGTAGATCTCTTAACCAGTATTACTTTTTTCAGGATGAAAGTATGTTTATGCATTTCATTTTAATTATTTATAATACTTACGGATCTATTTTCTTGTTCAGGTTCAGGAACTCTCAAGCCCTCCGCGGGCTAGTACAGTCGTTAAGGATTGCGTGAAGGCCTGTCTTAGATCCACCTATCAATTCCTGTTCGAAAATTGCTACGAATTGTACAATAGGGAATTCCAGGTAATAATGTTTAAATTTTTATTTATTTTTTTTTTCATTTTACATATATGTATTTACAATTTACATGAAACATTTTCGTATTTTTGTTTTTGGATATGTGATACTAAAAACAAAACTCATAGTCTAGGATAGATAAATAATAAACAAATAAAGGGTGTGGTATATATGCCCTAAACAAAAAATTCCTTATAACAAAATCCTTAAAAAACAAAATCCTTAAAAAACTAATATCTAATGCAAAAAATCCCGAATTCAACATTGTTGAAAAATAATTTGAATTTAAGCCGCGCGCTCTAGTTTTTACTAGAAGTATTATTAGAACTTTCCTAAAAAGAAAATTAATTTTCTGTAATGGAAATGTTTCGACTTTTTTTTTTAATTTCCCATTATTACGTTCTTTTCGTGGAATGCGTCTTAAACCCATATGATTTAGTGTCTCATTTAAGTGAGTCGGTTAGGGATTATTTATTTAGGGATATTGTTTTTCAGGAATTTTGTTTTTAGGGATTGTGGCGTACCTAATCCCAGGCACACAATAAAAGGAAAAGCCTTTAATCAGTTTTTGCAAGTATTTCTGTGCGCGGGTACAAAACATGCACTATTTTTCGTTTATAACAGAAAATTTCGCATATAGTCATTCCTCGTAACACATCAGCTGACTGATTTTTACCGTTATATTCCACCTACCTCACCGTCCAATTGTGACAACAACTTCATGCCAGTAATCTTCGCATAATGTGGGCATTATATATAGCCATAACCCAGCGGGAAACGGAATACTCCAAAAACTATAAGATAGCGCTCCTATGGAAGCATTGAGCGCTCGCTTTTCGTTCCTCTCTGCTTATCTTTTTTAACATTGCATGTCCGCAGCGGTTAGCAAACGGCACTTTTTTTAGCTCCCATAGGAGTGCTACAAAAAAAATCTTAGGGAGACAATTCGAAACATAGGAGAGCTTTTCAGAACATCTGCAACACAGAAAAAGTAATGCTAATGATTTTGGTAATGGTAATAGACGAGCTTTTTCAGAATATCTACAGACCATCAAATACACTGTGCACAACTCAACTAGAAGATTTGAAATGAAATTGCCAAATAAGTAGAAAAATACCTGGATTTTATAGTTAAGTTTACGAGAGAGTTGCCAAAACTCCTTTAATCATACACTTCAGCAATTTTAGAGCACTTGATGCTTCTTAAAGAGCTACTGCTACGTTCCATTGGAGCTAATTGGAAGTGATCCAAACCGCATTACTTTGTAGCGCTCCGCACTTTTCCAGCTGGAAAATTATACAAACTCAACTTTAATGTTTAATGTTACAGCGGAAAGCGCAGTTCCAAGAAAGCAAACATATCCCATACATACATAAATGCATTCATAAATATTTCATCCTAAAATTTTTGAATTTTCATTGATCACAAATTTTTTTCTATTTAGGTGGATCCAAACGAGGCTAAGCGTGATCCAGACGATCATGGACCAAAATTGGACAACGTTGACTTCTGGCATAAGCTAATAGCACTAATTGTGTCCGTAATTGAAGAGGATAAAAATAGCTATGGAACGGTTCTGAACCAATTTCCTCAGGGAGTTGAATATTGGCCAAGTAAAAACCGACCTACAATATTACTAGAATTCTAGAAAATTTACATGAAATTTTGTGCAATTTTAACGAAATTCCTTACAGCTGTCTGCTGCCACCATGTGGGGATTATTTGCTGTGGGACATGAAAATATGCTCTAGAAGAGCATGAACAGCATCGTCTTTGTAAGTCTTCAGCCTACTTGAATCTACACTTCAGAGTTAAATGGCTATACACAAACTATGTGAAAGAGGTTCCACATATAAAGGAGCCGTTCCTGAATATCCTGCATGGTTTGAACCTTTCGTGATGCAGTGGCTGAATGAAAACGATGACGTATCCCTAGAATATCTTCATGGGGCATTTAATCGTGATAAGAAAGATGGAGTAAGTGAAATTTTAGATAATGAATAATCAAAATTATTGCATCTAATATGAATTTTAATTTTTTTTTTCTTTTATTTCAATAGTTTACGAAAAGTAGTGAACACGCACTTTTTTCGAACTCTGTGGTAGATGTTTTTACTCAATTAACACAGTGCTTCGATGTTGTTAGCAAACTCGAGTGTCCTGATCCAGAAATATGGAAACGATACATGAGACGTTTCGCTAAAACAATAGTTAAAGTGCTAATAGCTTATGCCGACATAGTCAAGAAGGAGTTTCCAGAGCATATGAAGGATGAAAGGATTGTAAGTATAATATTCTGCTGATTTTTCTTTGTTTTATCTCCACCTACTAAGATCAATAGAAATTATGTTCCACATTATTTTATTATTAATATAGGCGTGTATCCTGATGAATAACATCCAACAGTTGCGCGTACAACTTGAAAAAATGTTCGAATCTATGGGCGGTGATAAACTTGAAGAAGATGCTGCAAACATCCTAAAAGAACTTCAACAGAATCTCAACTCAGCTTTGGATGATCTTGCATCGCTATTTGCCATTAGGTTTGCTTATAAATTATATTCAACAGCTAATTCCTTAAATATTATGAAATTGTTATTATTTGACTTTTCTTTTTTCTTTCTTATTTTTTTTTTTTTAAACATTAAAAACAATTTAATTGTTCACTTTTCACTTTAGTGAACTTCTCTTTCAAACTTTTTAACTAAACTTTTGAGACCTCTGTCGACTTAACTTCCGTTTTTATGACTTAAATCTTAATCGAATGGACTTGTGATGCAACTGATACAAACAATACTAAAAGTGAACTTTTGGAAAATATGTTCAATATAGAGTTGAGTGATTTGCAGAATTCAAAATTTTGTGTGGACTGGTGTTTTGAAAATGTCCCGAAATAAATCAGACATATATTATTGTGCACATGGAAAGACAATACCTTTCCCGTTAAAATTTTCTTTAGATTAGACAAGAATTTTAAGTTCTGTATTATATTTGTTTTTACATAAATCGTTTAATATGCTTTGGTTAAGTTGTATTTAACATTTAACATTATTTTTAGCGTTGTGTTTCAAATTCAGAACAACAGTTTGGATTTTTCCTTGTGTTAATGTGACTTATATATGGGAAATAATACGTGGTTACAAGTCGTATTCAGCATAAATTTTGATCAGGCACATTACAGTTTCCTTAGAGTTTTTATGTAACAGGCAAAATCAAACTGGGCTTCCAAAGACGATATTAACAAGTAGAAAAGCTAGAATTGGTCTAAGATCAATTCTTATGATACCCTAGACTAGATGAATGGTCATTTGTAATTTCGTATGGTCACCCATCTGCGCAGATTTTTGAAGTGGTTTTTGAATATATTTCTAGAACGGTTCAAAAACAATTATAACCAATTTTATAGGATTTCATATTCTGAAGAACTTTTCAGTACATTAAAACCGTATAGGACTGATCGTTTTCACAGGCTACGTAAAAATCCTATATTCTTATATGTCAATACCAAGAAAGGGTTGCTCTATTTAGTCCAGTTTTGAAATTATATTTACTATTTTTATGAAAAGACTGTGAACAAAATTTCAATGCTCTAGGTTGACGTGTTCTCAGGCAGTGTCCATATATGTAGTGAACAATTTAAATTTTGTTTAGCAACCCTACGAAGGAGTTACCCGATTTGTCCCATTTTCGAACTTAATTTTACTTTTTTTTTTTTAAACGCCCATAAGCAAAATTTCAGCTCTCTTAGTACACGTGTTCTCGAGTTATCGTGATGACGGATAGACAGTCGGACGTACAGACGGACTGACACACGGACTGTGGGTCAAGGGTACCCTCGTACTGAGAGAAATTTTGTACACGGTTTTTTTTATATAAAAATGATGATGATGTTCGAGATCGACCGAAATCTGACAGCTTTCAATAGACCAAAGCTCGAAAATGAACAAAATCGTACAATTCCAACGTGGGATACAAAAATCCCGAATTGGTACGCAAATTTGGCTGCAGTTTGATTTTGTTTCTAGGGATTTTTTGTTTTTTTTTTTTTTATGGAATATTTACCAGACCCTATGACCAATGAGTACTTTTACAGAAATATAAACAGTGTAAAATTGACTCTTCCTTACAGAATGTCCTCAATCTATAGAAAAGTCACATTAACATAATTATAGATAAAGATATTAATAAAGCTTTTAGAACCCCTAGTTAGAGCTGATTGGGTTTACATTTGAAAAGGATATTCCGACAGTTTAAAAAACTTTACATTTTTCTTAATATTTTAATTGCTGGCCTTTTATAACGCTGCAATATAATAATGCAATTGCATATTGAAATTTATAAATGGCTTCTTTTATAGACAATTAATTGATCTGTAGAATTTTATTTTCCAAAAATAACCAAAAGTTAATAAAAAAAAATCAAGATTTTATAAAACTGCCTAGTGCTAGTATTTATATAATTCATCTAATTTCTTCTATTATTTTTGTTTGTTATTTTGCTTTTCCGCTTGAATTTCAAAATAATAATTGAGTTTCTCAATATTTTTAATATCTTCTAATAACTTTAACGTGCCTCTATATATTATAATAAAATTTTGAAACACAATTTATATCATTGAAGCTTAAAAAAAAAATTTTTTTTTCAACCTTTGTTCGTATAACGAACTTAATGAAAAAACCAAAAATTTCCGGTGTAGCCTTGAACCTCGCATAACGCAAAGTGTTCGTGAACTTGGAGACCTACTTCTTGCTATTAAAGGCGGAGGAAACCTTTCCAATGTTAATCAGGCCGCTCAAAGGAATGCTGTCGCCGTTGAAGCTGATGAAGTACTAAGGCCTCTAATGGATTTGCTTGATGGTTCATTAACATTGTACGCACAATCATGTGAAAAAACCGTGCTCAAACGTTTGCTCAAAGAACTCTGGAAGATTGTGATGAGGATACTCGAAAAAACGATTGTCCTACCTCCAATGACTGATAGAACTGTAAGTCTTAAAAAATATATTATTTCAAATATTCTGTTTTATTTATTTATTGTTAATTTTTTTTTTTGTATTTTATTATACTCAGATGATGTTCAAAAATTTAACTGACAATGCTAAAAACCTTGCCGCAAATGCTAAAATTGAGGATATGTCACGACTGTTTAAAAATCATATGGCGGGTAAACAAGATGTTAAAAATGCTCTTAGCGGTGTTATGGATATTTCAAAAGAAGTTGAAAAGAATCTTTCGCCAAAACAATGTGCAGTTCTGGATGTTGCTCTAGATACAATAAAGCAGTACTTCCATGCTGGCGGAAATGGTCTTAAAAAGACATTCTTAGAAAAATCACCTGAATTACAAAGCCTTAGATATGCATTGAGCTTATACACACAAACAACAGATACGTTGATTAAAACCTTTATTACAAGTCAAGTTCATGAGGGTAAGTAAATTTTTCTATATCTGATTTTTGTTTTATACTATATATATATACATAAGAGGGGGGAATGTTGGAATAATAATTATGGATATGCAACAACACTACTTGGTGTCTTTGACGTATAAAACGTTTCACCTCCCTCTAGATTCAATAAATTATATCTAAATAAAACGCTTAATTGTTGAACTATGTATACCTGTTTTTCAAAATTTCTAAATTTCGCATGCCAATAGTGACAGTTATAAAATTCCGATAATGAAAATCAATGTTTTCCTTGATTACTGGTAGCTCTACGATGATGGTCTTATATGGTAATCCCGCAATCACATCATGCTCGCAAGCAAAACCTTCTAAAACTTGTTATGTATTCGAATAGAAGATCTAAGCCTTATAAGCCGTTAGAGTTGACATTGGATACGTACAACCAACTACGACTGACTTCTGGTCAAGTCGTAGCACCAATTTAATTTTCATTACATACGAACTACAATGGTAGTCGGTCGTCTCCGTTCGGTCTATTTGCCGAAACTCTGTTAAACTCATGCCATAGTCTGTCGTTTAAAGTTATTGCAATAGACATTTAACTTAGTCTTGGGCTGTAGTTATTTCACTCAGGATTTCATTAGTATTCTGTCGAAAACAGGTCAAATTGACACTCTTTGTAAATCATGAAACCGAATTAAAGTTGCCTTCCCACATTCATTTGTTTTATTTGCTATCCTGCAGATATTCATATCTACCCATTCCGAATATCTAGATATTAAAGGACATCTGACAGACATAAATGGGGGCATTGATGTGACAAACCGTACTTTGACATTTCAATTCAGTTAACAGATTTTTAAGCGTAAACAATTTGGAAATGGAAGTAGCAATTATATTAGCTGTATAAATATAAGACAAATTCAAGATTTGGAGCGCAAAAATTCCGCGGAGTTTAATATTTTCCTTTTTTTCATTTTTTTTCTCGGGAAATGAATATTTTACTCGTTTCGATTCGATGTCGGCCAAAATATTATAACTAAAAAAATATTCAAACAGACGGAGTAAGAGTAATTTTATAAGGACTGGTCTTATTAGTAAGAGTTGTCTTATAAGTTAACACAAAAATCATTTTTCCAGCAACTATTAAGCCGCATTCACAATGCAGAGTGAAGCAGAGTGAGCTTTGAGTCTAGAATCGAAATTCGATCTTTGAAATTACCATAACAAATCGCCATAACAACGCCAAATGAACAAACAAGCAAGCAGCTATCGTTTTAAAAACAATAAATTCGAAAAAGGGGACACCTATTGGCACCATCAGATTGCTTTTATAGCATTTATAAAAAATATTAAATCAAAAAATAACATTAAAACATGTTAGCTATGATAAAAAGAAGTATGGAGCTTTTTTCGCCATCTACATTCTAGTAGTTCGAAATTGCAGCGTGTAAGCTTTCGGATATGGCAGCGTGAAAATGGAATAGAATCTCTTTGCAGGAAGCTCTACTCGTCGCTACTCTGAGCCAAACAGAGTATGAAAAAAATGCCAGTTGGCACTCTAGGCTACTCTACTCCACTCTGCATTGTGAATGCGGCATTAAACTGACAAAAAAGCCCTGTTATCTATGACTTATAATAACGATTACATCCAAATAGTTGCCTTAGAAACCCAAAAGACCGGGGGGCGGGGGGGAGTTTTTCGCACATTTTCGGCTATTTCACAAAAAAAAATACTTTTGAATCCTTGAAAGTATCACTTTCAAAAAATACAAAAAATAATAATTTTTTTGGAGGGTTGCAACCCACCCCCATTAAAAGATAAAAAAAATATTTTATAATATATAATCTGTGCACCACAAATACAATATAACATTCTACCAAATTTGAGTTCTTTTTCGAGAAAAACATCTGTTAGAGACAGCTAGAAGGGAACGCTCGAGCAATCTTATAAGGGTTCCATTTATATTCCTTTTGTAGTACGGAACCCAAAAACAAACAAAAATAATAATTACTGTGATTTTTCAAAAAATCGGAGTTTTGTGACTGTATCACACATGCATACATATTATGTTCCCTAATATTTTTAACGAATTGAATAAAAACTGAAAACCTGAATGATGAGACGCAATAATGTGATCGATGTTTTTGCATGCCATCAGTGTTGTCCGCAATTTATATAAATATAACTTTTTTTATTTTTCAAAATTCTCTTCTTATTCTTGTTTATTCTACTCTTTATTTTTATTTTATTTATCTCATTTTTATTCAATTTCTCCCCTTTACAAACACCACAACAAAATATTTACTTATATATATATATCCAAACACTTACTAATATCAGCGAAGAGACGTAGTCTTACTGCAGATGAAGTCGAAGGATTGAGCCTTGATCCCAACTTGGAGGAACCGCTTAAAGCCAAACTCAAGAAAGAATCACGACAAGGTTTTAGTTATAAAAAGGAATCACAATAACTTTTTTGATATTAATTTTTTTGTTTACTAAAAGGAAACAGTTTTCGTTCTTTGCATTTTAACATACACAATTACAAAGATATTCTAGATTTTTAGTGTTTGTTAGTTTTTATTATTTTTTTTTATTTTTTTATTTTTTTATTTTATTTTATTTTTATATTTAACAAAGCTGACGACTTAGTGTTTCATGTATAATTTTATATTTTAGTTCCTGTATTTTGAAGCTTGCGTATGCTGATGTGTATTTTATCTAATATTACCGCCAGATTATGAACGCTTTCTAGTTTTTATAGTTTTCTTTCGTGTTCATACAATAATGGAAGTATCTCCATCTATTAGATTATTATTTTGTTTTTGTTATAATTAAGTAGTTCATGGTTCATGTAGTGGATTTGAACCAAACCTGTCTAAAATGTCACTACGAATCTCTTATTATTTGTAACTGTAATTAAGCAAGTTACTTACGTACGACGGCCTGCTCCTGCCACAATCATGAAATTTGTGCCGTGCGTTATCCACGCAATAAATTTCGTACCAGAATTCTAGGCAAGCTATAATATTCCTCGGTATGTACTTAATAGCGTTTTATTACTATTCACATGTAGGTAAGGAGAGTATTTTTTATGAAAAAGGGAATAGTGGAAATGAGGGAAAAATCATTTAAGGAATTCCAATTAATTTATCTTATTTAACTTGCATGCCACATACATATATAGTTCAAAATTGAAAAAAAAGAATATGTGACAAAAGTCAAAAGGTCATTAGAAGATCATCAAAAGGTGATTAACAGAACTTTTTTTTTAACTAATACTGTAAACTGTGGACTCTCCTCTTTAATATGGCCTGTTACACCTATGCGCCAACTGCAGCCGTTAAAGAGTTAATAGCTCATAACCTATTCAGGTCATACCGAAATTAGATGATATTTTTTAAAGTAACGTGTTTGCAGTCACTACGGGAACAAATTATCTTGAAGAATAGCTTTGAGGTGTAATCGATCAAATTAAAGAGGAGAGTCCACAGTTTACAGTTTTTGTAGAAAAAATATGTTAACCACCTTTTTGTAAAAAAAAAAGGGGGAGAAAAAAGGTAAGAAAATCTGAAATTTTTAGTTTAAAACACCATAACTCCGAGAGGAGAAAATTACGGCCGTATGCAAAATTTCAGCTCGCGAGTTATCTTCAACAATTTTTGATAACACCAGAAAATTGTCTTGAAAGAAGAATTAAAGTATATCGTAAGATAATGATGGAGGAAGGTTTCTATGTCAGAATTGAATCATTTCCGGTCTATTCGGCGTTCTAACATGAAACCAAATTCACTCCACTACCGGATTAAAACTATTCCATTTCAGTTGGTGTTCACATGGAGTTTTATAACCCGGTCCAGTTCGGTACGTGTGAACAATACAAGAACAGATACATTTTGAAATCTTCAATAATATTTATGGCATATTTATGCACAAAACAATCAACACTTGGAAAATATTTAAGAAAGATAAGTGATGAATAATAAAAGAAAATTTGTGAGTAATACCTTTTTAAGCTACTTACTTTTATTGGATATTTAGTTATCCTGCGAAAATAACTAAAACCCTTCTTAGGATGGTTCAAAAGTCATACTCGCTTCTTTAAAGTATGTGGAGCAATTTTTGATTCATTTCGACTTTTTTATTACAATAATATTGTTTTGTTTTTAATACTTTTTGTGATAATAATAATAATTATAATACTAATATACTCATATACAATATGATAGATATATGTAGTACAGCATTATACCGTTCCATTCTTATTATTAAGTATCGATTTAAATTTTGAAAATGCATACATTTTGTTGCTAATATTATTATTAGTCGCAGTAAAAGGGCGCATGCTGTTTAATGAATAGTAACGCAGCATTTGTTACGTTCTAATTCGTTTTGTATTTTATAGATATTTTAAATTCACACATGTTTTAATCGAATTTCAATTAATTTTTGATTTTTTCTTGTCTTTTCGTCAATTAGACTCCAATAATACTGAAGAAAGTGTGGGTGAAGTTTCTGTGCAAATCGATCTATTTACACATCCAGGAACTGGAGAGCATAAAGTTACTGTAAAAGGTTAGTATTAATATAAGAATAATAAAATGCGAATACATATTTAGTAACTGGAATATACTAATGATGTTGTTTTGTGTACAGTTGTTGCAGCAAATGATTTAAAATGGACAATTCAATCAGGAATGTTCCGACCTTTTGTTGAAATCAATTTAATTGGACCACACCTACAGGATAAGAAGAGAAAACACGCAACAAAATCAAAATCAAATAACTGGTCGCCTAAATACAATGAAACATTCCATTTGTAAGTACAAAAATTAATGTTTGTTTTTGAAATTATTTTTTTGTTTCATTAACTTTTATAAATATAAGAAAATAAATTTCCACAAAATGGCGAAGATTAAGGAATTAAGAGGGGCGAGTGAACTTTACACTGCAGCCATTTATTGGCTTATTGTGCACCGCTTTCTTTATAGTTCATCTAACAATCACACACTTCTTGGGAAGAGCAGTATTTCTTTTTCTTCGAAGTCGGCTGGCTTTAAGAATCATGAGCCAAAAGCCTCGAATCTACAATGTGCAATGGCATTCGCATAGGACATGCTCCGATTTTTCATACTCTTCGAGATATAGCCTATCAGTATATACCTGTCCGATGCATGTGTTTAGTTTGCAGTGTTTGGTTAGGACTCCTGTAATGATTCTGAGTTGATTCCTAGACAACCTCAAGAGATCCAGGCTGTTCTTTGGTCTATGTACCCACCTTTAGAACTATGTACCCATCGTTTAAGGACGTTGTCTTGGCCAGGGTCTTTCAATAAAACATTTTTGGATTGTATTCTATTGTAATGAATCTTTTGGCTTATCTGGAGCCTATCACTGAATTCCATCTTTTAATTACTGGTACCCAGGTGGTTTTTTGTGCCAAGGTTTGTTAATGCTTGAATACATTCCCCCATATTAACTTCGTTTTGACCTCAAGTGATGAGATGGCTTTTAATGTCACTTGGCTATCTGTATGGATATAAATTTTTTTGTTGGTGTAGGATCGACTGAGGTTGATAGATATAAGCTCTTGGCTTTGAAAGATTCAATCTTATATATAGTTATAGCAAAATATGTTGCCACGTTAGTGAAAACATCCCATGATAATCAATTCCAAGTCTTTGAATGCAACTGTTCACTACCTTTCTTAAGTTAAAACGCCCAATACTACCATGTAATGTTTAACAATGTATAACAATAATATTTATAATAGCTCTTATTACGCTTCGATCTTTAACATAAAAATAAAATGTTTTCTTCTTTCATAGCATGATTGGTAATGAAGAGCAGTTGGATTTCTTTGAATTGCACATCTGTGTTAAAGACTATTGTTTCGCTCGTGATGATCGACTTGTTGGTGTAGCCGTTCTTCAGCTAAAGGATATTGTTGAAAGGGTTAAGTCTTGCCATTTAATATAAACTATACAAACGAAATTATATTAATTTTCCTTATTTTCTTCATCAGGGCTCTTGTGCTTGTTGGCTCCCGCTTGCAAAACGTATTCAAATGGACGAAACTGGCTGGACTATTTTGCGTATACTTTCACAACGAAATAATGATGAAGTTGCAAAAGAATTTGTAAAATTAAAATCTGAGATTCGCCAGGAACCAATGATGGGAACGCAATAAAGTCAATTTTAACACTAACAAATTATTATCAAAAGATAAGGTGAACATTTTTATTATTATTTTCATTTTTATCACTGAAAAGTTCTGAAAATCCAAAGACACGTAACATAAAAATCACGAAAATAAGAAAATGTTAAAGAAAATAAATGAAAATCAACTAACATAAGAACGTAAGAATTGAAAAAAAACAGAGCAAATATGACTTGGTGGTGTACGAGATGCTAAGATAATACAAAAGACAATCTTGTTAACTATGGATAAATTAACAAGATTTATATTACTTACGACATGTAGCTTAAAAGTAAGTTTTTTTTTATTATTATTATTATTTTCAAAACAATTTTTGTAATATGAACGCTACTGCAGAAGATTACAACATAAAAAACAAATGGATAAACAAAGACTTAAGTAAAATTTCTAAATATTGAAAAAAGGACACACAAACGTAAACAATCATTAAGCATTACAAAAAAAAACAACATATAGTTAAGTATTATTAAATTAATATTAACAATAAAACAATTATATAGTACCAAAGCACTCTTATAAGGAGGTCAAGATAATATATAAATTTAACGAGATAATGCGCAGTTAGAAAACTCCCAGATTAATAAATATTTCTTTTCCTTTAAGAATAATATATATGTACCACAGAAGTAAAAAAAAAAATAATTAAATAAAAAATTTAATAAAAAGTGGGACAAGAACAAAAAATCCTATAAAAACTTTATTTATATTTTTTAATATAAAAAACAATTTTTTATGAGATTTAAATTTAATTTTCACTATAATAATATAGTGAAGTAAGCGATTTTCCTATTAATTAAAATAAATTTAATAAGAGTATACATATATAATAATTGCATAACTCCACTTAAAGCTTTTAATATCTAATATTAACAACTAAATAGAATAAATTGAATTTATTATATAAAGCAAACTAGAATTTATCAAAGACGATTAAATAGAAATGTTCAAAGTATATTAACGAATAGAGTAACATACATATATATATGTACACATATAAATATATATTATTGCATATATAATATTTATATATATATATATACATATATATACACATAATAAATCTATTAAATACTAAATTAGCTTATTGAATAAAAACAATAAATATTTAAATATAACATTTAAATAATTAGCTAGAAAATAAATTTATTAAATGAATTAATTTTTCACTAATCTATATAAACATAAATTAAAATATTTATTAAAAAATAATAACTAACTTAATGATTCAAGAAACGGGACAGACCAGAATGATAAAACAGACACAAATGAATACACATAAGCACCCTAAGCTACACAGCTTTATTAAGTGAATTAAAGAGAAAACATTTTTTGTTTTATAAAGAAAAAAATAATTAGAATTCGTAAACTATATTATTAGATTTTATTTTATTTCTTTTGAAATACAAAAATGACAACAGAAGACAACAAAATAATTATTGTTATTATAAAAACAATTTATTTATGTACAAATATAATAAAAACAAGTGTGCAAACGTTTTGCTTCAAACATGACATGAAAAACACTTTTGAAAACTCCAACTTCAAACAACGTAGATGGACTGCTATTTTTTGCAACTGTGTAAACGCATTTTTAGTTAAATACACCGCCGAATATTGCACTTTTCAGATTAAAATGAGAGTTGCAGAAAAATGTTTAATAATTTTCTTGCCGACTGCGAGAATGACATTCATACATACATTCCAATATTCAATTTAATTCAATTTTGAATTGTAGTACACAAAATTTGATAGCTGTGTTTTCAATACCAGTTGTAAGGATATTTGGCAAAATATTTATGGGGCTTTAGTCAAAAATGAGTTTTCGTTTGGGATATAGTAATGAAAAATTCCTACGACCTGACCTCATATTAAAGAGCTAATTGAGTAGTCATTATTGTTACAGTAAGGGCTCAGAAATATGGAGGAAAAATAATATTTACATTCATTATTGTAATGTAATATTTTTGAGCGTATTTAGCTATTGGGCCTTACTATACATACATAAGAGGTTTTTTCATCGTAACTATCATTGACCTCAATTTGCTCTGCCATTTGAAATGTATTTCATTATTGTACCAAACCAAAATTTCTTGAATAAAGTGACCAACGTATGAATAATATAAATTGTAAAAACGTTTCAATATCATTTTAATGATTTTGTAGATTTATCACACAATAGCTGAGTTTTTTTATACTGAGCTGGTTCATTGGAAATTATTTCAAATTGATTTGGTCCTGCAACGTGTATAGGTAGCCAAATATTTATTTAAACTTATTAAATTTTTCATAAGCTATGAAAAATGGTATCCATTGCCTTGGGCAATGATGCAAATTTGAGCTCTTTCTATGACATTCTTTATCATATTATCTAATATTTGTGACTGTAAATTTTCAATTTTATGCTTACTATTTGTTTTTTCAAGTCTTTTAGAATTTGTAGCATACACCAATGACATCAAGTAACTTTAAAGAAAGAAATCTGGAACGGTCAAATCTGCTAGTTTGAACGACCATGCGATATTGCCAAATAGTAGATTAACCCGGGAAAAGCTGTCCTTAAAAAAGTCGTTCAATTTCGATATAAAAAACTGTTACTTTCTACAATTGCACTCCACACTGAAACTCCAGGCAACATCCAAAAATTAAGGAAAGAATACAATAAAAAGTATCAATAAAATTTTCCTTAAACATGCCACTGGGCAGAGATGTAAAAAACTCAAATTTGGAATCATCTCATCGCTCAAGTCAAGAAATGAGTCCGCTGAATTATTTACTTGGCTCAATATTTGAGCAGTTGTTCAACGCTTAAAACTTAGGCGGACTCACTAATTGAGCGGACTCAATTCTTAACCGGACTAAGCATTTGAGTTGGGCAGACTCAAATCATTTTTTAACTAAATCAGTGAAATCTGATATTTAGCCTGCTAAAAATAATGCTTCCGTTCTTTATGTTACTTTGATACTGTCGTAGCTCTATTATACGTATTTAATGAATTCTTTGATGAGTTAACATTTATTATTTTCCTTATACAGGGTGTCCCGTAAGTCGACGTCAAGCCGGAATCGGGTGATAGACCAAATCATAATAGTTACCAGAAAAATATAAAACAAAATCCAAGTCATGCATTTTTTAAATTATAGACATTTCTTTTGTTTTCGAGAAAATCTACACCCTATGATGGTTTTTTAGCTCATGTTGCTACAAATCTTTACTTTTTTTCAATTTTATTTTTCTTATGTAATCCCGAATAGCGCTTATGTAACCTGTTGCTTTGAATTCTAAGCCAACTGTTTCAGGTTGGAAGAAAATGTCACATTTTGCCGAACCAAGAATAGAAAATTAATACTTCACCCAACTTTAACTGACTGTACTGAAAAAAAAAATGTACTACGCCAGTTTGGCAAAGTAACATTAAAAATTGACGCATTTAGTAAGGATTCTAAAATGGTATAACACTTGCTACATTATTTCTTAGAAACCCATGGTAAAAACAAAAGTAGCAAGATATAACTACGGTAAACATTTCGGTCGGTTCGAATTCAATCGTTCTTACCAAAGTGTAGTGTGAATATTCTAACTGGAAATTTCTTTGCTTTTCCACGAGCACTTTTTCACTATTTCCAAAGCGATTTACACTTAGGAAGCGGAAGAAACCAATGTTTTAATTAAATGCTTTCAAACGGGTGAAGCTTTTAAGCTTAAGTTCATACAACACAATAAAACTGAAAACAAATTCGCTTATAAAAAACACAACAAACAAACCAAATAGCACTGATTACTTTTGGGAAGGTCATACCTACCTTGTTAATACCTATATACCTATGCACATATTTACTTATATCATAAAAAAAAAATTCATTACAGTTTGAAGATAGTGACATTGTTACTTGCTATAACAATTTCAAAATTACTTTGTCTTCCTGAGATTAGTTCCGATTTTTCTATTTTTCCATTGTTTATATTATTATATATTCAAGCGTATTTTTACACTTTAAAATATTTATTGATATTGTATTATATAATATAAAGTATAAAATTGTAAGATAAATCATAAACTGTTTATTTTCGAACAACACTGTGTGTAATGGTGTCAAATTAATCTCCGTCTATGAGAAAATCTTATAAGGAATGAATAAATATGAATTTTGTTTTCCACCTAAGAAGGTAAACTATTCTAACCAAACATTTTAACTTATTGGGACCAAGAAACCTTCAAGGCGAGAAAAAAATTTATTAATTTCAAATATATATTTCTTTTCGATGTAAGAAAAGTATTTGAAATTATATTTATAACCGGGCGTCTACTTATATCTCCGTTTGTCATTATACGCCAATTTAGTGCAAAAAAACAATTGAAATAGATTCGTAAAATTTGAAAATGATGCATGCTTTATATACCTAGTTACATAGGTACAAATAACCATTCGAGAGTGCGAGAGGGAGATTTTATATTTTTAACATATATGACCAACATTTAATTTTCACATTCAAACACTACTGCGCGATATGAGTTTAGGTAAAAACTCAGATCCTTTTAAATTTGTAAAACTTGCTGTAGTGGGACTGACGAACATTGAACCAGCTATAGGAAAAAGCACTACCTTCGAATGTGTTTTATCAATAAATCGAAACTATCTCGCTTTTCTCTTAGTTTTAATTTTAATTCTGTCCTTACCAGAAAATGCTCATCGATTTCGAAAACCCTCTTCCCCTCTAGAGGGTATTTTATGTATACTATTACTGTTGCATCTGGAGATGGCAGATATATATGTACTATGTGTAAATGAAGCTTTCTGATGAGCCTTGCGAGGAACATTCCATGAGCGTTTTCGTACCTAACATTCATTTGAATTTTCATGAAATTTCACAACAAGGTTTTCAGTTATGACGCATAGTTGGAAATCGCATTAATTTACGGAAAGTTGTGTAAAGTGCTGTGAAGTGCATTGCAATCATCTTGATCCTCTAATCTCTGGTGAAAAAAAGAATTAGTAATAGATGCTCTCTTTAGCTTATTCTTTTGAGCCTGCGATAGCCTTCAGCGCACTTCAAGACGTTCTGTTGTTGAACCTTCTGTTAAAATGGTTTCCCTTCTAGTTGCTTAGGGTCTCATTTTCCGACAGGTTCTCTCAGCGTCATTTAAAGCTTTGCATAATACTCCTCCTATCATCTGACCCACCACTGGTCATCAAAAACGAGAATGTGTGCTCTTCCGAACATGCGGATGTACAATAAAATGATCGTGCGATAACTGCCTTATATCAATTTATGAATTTATTGATGATAATGGCAGTGAACATTTCCTTTTCTTTATAATAATTTGACTGATGAATGTATCAGTGAATATTTTCATTATCTCAACCAAAAGTAATGTAACAACTAAGCGATCTGCTAATCGAGTGATCATGAAAGCGCTCATAATAAGCTGAGATACAAGGAATGCGACAAGAAATTGTCGAATTATTTTAGAATAATTTTCGAATGCATGTTGCGACAAAGCAAATGATGCAGCACGATAAAGTCGTCAAAAAAAGTTAGAGCAAATTACTAAAATTTTCGTTGTGCAGTGCGACATTTGAGTTTGACATACATCACAAAACGCAAGACCATAACCCCCGGAATGTACAAGCCATGCCATGCCTTACTGCAGGAGTTTTTCATATAAAAGTAACTTGTTTTTTCTTAAAGCGCTAGAATTTCCATTAATTTTTTTCTACATGCTATTTTTTTTAACCATTTTAGAAATAAAACATATTTGGTTACAATTTGTTTTAACTTCATTTTTAGACTTTAGCACCACTTTAAATGAAATCTTAGTTCTTCCTTCATGATGAGTGTGCAAAAACAGTGAGAGTGAGTCTGTAATAGCGCTAATGCCTTTTAATGTGTTATTCCGGAGGCTACGGCAAAACCCAACTCAACTTTAATGAAATGACAACTACAGTGGATGCGTTCACCCACACGATCAATCTCCCTAAGTAGGTACTGATTGAGACTATCCCAATCAGCATTTTTATTATGCCAGAGAACCCTACCCGTAGGTGGAGAGGTAGGGCGGCACAGGTTGAAGATGGTAAATTGAGCCGTGATTAAACAGTAGTCTGAAATACCAAGGGGAGAATCGACTGAGATTGAATATTTCTCGGGGTTAGATGAAAGAAACAAGTCTAATAAGTTAGCTCTATCGCCAGCTGCATCAGATACTCGCGTTGGTGCATCCACTAGTTGATGCAAATTAAAAGATTCACAAAAGAGTTCAACGAAACGCCCCGCAGGACTTGTGGTAGAAGAATGTCTTAGCCATGGTATGTTGTGGACGTTGAAATCACAATCAAATATGATTTCAGAAGAGGGGAGGCAGCTTTTAGATGCTCCTTACAATATGTTTAATTTTTTTTAATGTGTCATTTTAATAATAATTATTATAATTCCTATTGATAATTTTTTGAGACCTGAAGAAGCGTTGAAATACAACGGGAAACGTTGTTGAAAAGAAGAAAATTTGTTTTAATATCCCACACCAGCTACATTTAAATTATTAAACTTAGGGACACTATAATTCCTCATACTGTTAGAAATATTGTCTACCGTGTCGTCATCAGACATATTTTATCTGCGATACAGGAAACAGAAATAAATAATGTGCCTGTGGAGTTTAAACCGAATCCAGATGTAATTAAACTCTGGATTGACGGAAGGAATGTCCTTAAGGATGGTAAAGACAACATCATTCCATATATATAATATGATCCCTGTACGTTAGGAAAAAAGAGGCAACAAGCTGTAACCAGAGACATGATACTGATTATTATCAGTATAAGAAACGACCTTGATTTCACTTAGTGCAAGAACTTCCGGATTTTTTTTATTAAGTTGGCAGTACACCGAAAAACGATTTGCTCCCAATCCACGAATGTTGCAGAAATCTAATATAAAATCCAGAAGAAGAAAGAGCTACACACAAAACAGAAATTTGGGAGCCACCAGCAGCAATCAAAGACACACCGAGGTAAAAAAAAAACAGAACAGAATACCACGCACAAATGCAGTGATGAAGTGTCAAAATCATAGCCACCAACATGGTGAACACAATTTCAATGAATTTTGTTAACTGTATTAATAATAAATTGACACCACAATATTATTATTTTTTAAATTTTCCACTGCCATAATTAAATTTTCTTCGCAACTATTTTAAAACAAACAAAATATTAATCAGCTGTGAAATGTCAACGCAGCGTAATTGCGGTAAAATTGAAGGAAGGTCGACCAACTTCTTCGTGGTGGCTACGATGCCTATGCCTATGTTCATTGCGGTGACTTAATGGCTTGCTTTATAACCTACTTCTGCGTGACAATTTCCTGCATGGTGGCTACTTTCATTCTGTTCCCGGAGGTGTACCTATTTGCTGCTTTCAGTACCTCAGACTCGGGTAGGGGAAGCTCAGTGCAAAACTAGTGTTGCTATAAAAGTGGTCCCATAGAACATATTCACCGCAATGAATGAAATTAGTAAATCAGGTGAATGATCAATGATGGTTTTCGTGAGAGTTTTCAAACAATGATATAAAAAAGTTTTGAAATTTTGGAATAAGTTTTTTTCCCCATTATCACTGTTGAGTGGATTTTAGGATCAGTCGATGACTGGTAAAAAAAGGTTCTATCTTAGGTATATTTTCTCTTGTGTCAAAACCTTTTTGATCAAATCTGTAGCTAGATGTGCAAATCAGTTATTCCATAAAGGAATCAGTACTATGTCGTCGTTTAATTTGATTGGCTAAAATCTTATATCCATTTTAATATCTTTGAGGCTGAGTGTCAGAAAATAAATCTCTCGATATTCCGAGCTTCCAAATTTAACTAAGTATTACAGAGTCCTATTTCACCAACCATATTACACTTTTCACTATCCATCTTTGCAATAAGACAATTTTTTCCGAAGATAAAGTCCTAGGTACGTAAATCACAAATACTTAAAGAGTTCCCGTACTTTGCAACTATGAAACATTGCCACTTGTTGCAAAGCTCAAACTGCATAGCCAAACAAAAGTAGACTTTTGCAAACTATGCCCACAATGCAGCCGATCATCGCTGTAAACAAAACAAAATTAAACTTTCAAATGTTTAACCTTTATCAATCGACTTCTTTAATCTTTTAAAATTTCAGTTCGATAAAATGAAATTTACAAAGTGAAGCACGTGTTAGAGCCGTATCCATGGCCGGATTTAGGGGAGGGCAACCGGGGCTCTAGCCCGGGGCCTCCACAAGATAGGGGCCTCCACAACCCGCAATAGAACTATCTAACTACACAGACGAAATACATCCATTTTCATCCACAAACCTCGAAAAATATTTTTAATAATATTATATTATTATAAATATTTTCGGAGATTACCCTTGTTTCGGTTCTGATAATATTGACACCAATACGAATGTATTTTGTATAAGTAGTTATAAATACGCAAATAATTATTTTTTGAAGCAATTGAATTGAATCATTTATTCACATATTTTTTATTGGATAAAAGAAATGATAAGGAAATAATGATTTCTTTAATAATTAAAGAATATCAATTAATTGGATATTATTATTTATTTTTATTCATCATTCTATAATGAGAAAAAAATAATCGCGACTAGGAATCGAACACTGAATGCCTATTTATGCTTGCGTATACTTTTTACCCGTTTTTCACCGAATTCTCCATTTTTGCCCGAATTCTCCGGTTTTCCCCGTTTTCGTCTTTTCTAGTTTATTTTATTTTGTCTTTTTATTATTTTTTCGTGCAATAAATTATTTAAACAATTTAAAAAATGTGTAACCTATTTCAAAAATTATTAGGGGCCTCCACTCCTTTGTTGCCCCAGGGCCTCCACACTTCTAAATCCGGCCCTGGCCGTATCACATGAGCGACTTTTAGTCACGCGACTAGTTTCGCGATTCTTTCAGGCAGAAAAACATTTACCCTTATTATCGTTGTCACTTTAAGTGAGAAATGGTGTTACGATACAAAAAAATGGTATTATTGTCATTTAAAGTGACATTTGTCGAAAACATACGACTTTGGACGTATTACTGTTGTCGTATTAAGTAGACAAATGTCGATGTAAGTGATAATTAAGTGACAATGTCACTCACTTGGTTTTTGTAAGTGACATATGTTAGATGTGTGTAAGGAAAAGGATAATGCGAGCGGAAAATCTAAATTTTATGGTGGCTTTTTAAATTCATTAAAACATAAAATTCAAAAGTTTCTTATAAATTACATTAATTTTTTTTTTCATTTTTAGTGTAAAAATACAACAAAAAAACAATTTGAGGCCATGATAGATTTTACGGTGAAGCCTCCTTTTATAGCTAAAGGGCTGAAATACTTTTTTTCTTTTAAACACTTTCGAAAATAACAACAATAGCACGGCAAGGCAAGATAAACCTCACTTTTTTCTACAAATGTAATTCATACCCTGACGCTATCTGTCACTTTAAGTAACAACGATAATAACGCTTTGAAGAAAAATGTCACGTCATACCGTTCGACAACAACAATACGAAAAGTGAAGTGAAGTGAGACTGACTGCGGAGCTTGTCACTTCGGTGAGTCGACAACTATAATAAGGGTAATTGCTTTTACACGACCTCGACTACAACAAATATTCCAGTTATGATAGGAAGTTAAGAGTGATAGACGTGCAGTTTTTTGTGTACTTGTACAGTAGCTGTTCAATGAATTAGACGCACCCTCAATATTTACAAAATGTCTTATTAATTTATTCTTTTCTACACCTATTACTTTATGGTTTTTATAATAATTTGTTACACTTCCCATTGATTTAATCATACTTTTCATGCGCGCCGGCATACTACAAATACAGGCATTTATAATTTTTTTCAAATCTTCACAATTATTCTAAATATTTTCTATATATTTTTTATGAATATCTACTTTCTATTTGAGGTAAGCCCAACAATTTTTTATTGGTTTTAAAGTCAGGAGAATTGCCGGGCCAAGGAAGGATATTAAGGTTTTCGTTTGTGACGAAGTTTGCAATAGATTTTGCTGTATGGGAGCGAGCCTCATCTTGCATTACACTTAATCTAAGATCTAGTATAGTGGAGAGAATTCATATATGGAAGAAGGACCTCGGGTAGGACCAATTTATATTAGTCTTGGCGCATCGTTCCTTCAACAAAATATATGGAACCAGGACCGTCTCCGCTGATGCAACTCCAAATCATTATCGCCGGTGGATGTTTGACAGTTTGTAGCGTGCAATCGTCTTTTTATCTTTCTCCTGGTCCTCTTCTCACAAATTGGAAAGATTCCGTCACTGCCTCCATGCGGGATTAATAACTGAATATCACCTGCGGGTTTGGAAAATTTTACTTATTTTTAAAAGTTTTAAGAAAACTAAGGGGAAATAAAGTGTAATAAAAAGAACCATTTAACTTTTTGCCAGTCATCAACTGTATGATGCCGGTGAATTTGAATCCTTAACAATTACCTTTTCTTCATTTGTTTCGTCAGCTTAGGCTTTTTAGTGGGACGCCTGCATTTTAAATTTTCCTCGTATAATCTTCCCGGCAATATCAAGGCGGATATAACCACTCCTTGCTCATTTAGATGCCTACGGAGCGGATGCACAGAATTATGGATAATTTTCCTATCCGTTCTCCCCGTCGTTTTCCTAATTCTATGACCGAAAACCACTTATCATTCTATCGACTGTGGATGTGGAAGCCGAAATATTTTCTCTTATTCTCTTTTAGACGACCCAAGTTAAAACATATTGTTTTTAGATGTTGACTATTTCAACACTCTATAAACTACAAATACTGTATAAAATTTAAAAAAATTTCATTTTAATAAATCGCTTGAATAATGTATTTTCGATTACAATACAATTGAGGCTGTTTAACTCACGACTGACTGAACACGAAATGAAAAGTATAAATAAGGATACAATTCAAATAGCTGCGCCTCAACCCCTTTTCAGGTAAAATGCTTATTTTTCCGACTAACAGATCTCTTAGGAAGGTGTTGAGATATCCTTTTGCAAAGTAAAGGAAAAAGGTAGCAATTCTTTAAAATTTCAAAATATTCACATGTGCGTCTAATTCTTGGAAGAGATGCTGTATATTGTAATGGAATTATAAGAAGCTGTTTTAGCACTTCATTTAGTTTTAAAAAAGAGCAAGAAATAAGAAAGAAGTTTCTGGGTTCACACTTTATTAACTATCCGTTTTTTAAAAGGGAATATCACAATTCACTTCGGGGAGCTGCTTCAAGATGAGAGTAAATTTAAATCTTATTTTCGAATGTTACATTTTTCAACCAGCTCTTGCACCTTATTAAACTAGTACGTAGTATTAATATTATAACGACTAAATTTTGCAGTACAAAGCAAAGTTGCAAGGCACAAAACCCTTCACTTGTAAAAAACTTTACGACTGTCGCAACTTAGTGTGAATTGACTTATTTTGCTTCCAAATTAACCTAATAGGGCATTTTCACTACATCGAAATCACGTAATTTCGCTGTTTCAGCATGATTTCGACGAAATCACCCTTGAAATCACGCAATTTCCAGTACAAAAAACTTAATCGAAATCATCTCATTTTTGCGTAATTTCAATGAAATCACGTCGGAAATCACGAAAATTTCGCCAAACGCGCCCATTTTCGGTTTTTCTCAAACTGTATCATTTTACATTTGTTGCATACTTGTCAAAAAAATTTTTTTAATTTTTAAGGAAGAAATTTAAAATAAAATTGATATGTTATATTAATGTTGCTGACAATTATGTGACAATATATCCTTTTAATTACAAAAGTCTCGTTTAGGTAATTAATTATTTTACATGCCAATTTGGTATTTAAGTGTATCACCTATCAAACGAAATCATCTCAGCGGTAGTGAAAACACCTGACAGTTATTTCGAAATCACTTCATCAAAATTACGTGATTTCGATGTAGTGAAAACGCCCTATAAAAGAGGATTTACATTATGATGGGATGCATTTCTTCCAGATTTTGTGAGGGAGATAGCTTATTGAAATTTTAATGCTACCAAAGCAATCATTGCAATACCTCAAACGTACACTACCCACTAGATTATGGCAAAAATCGCAAACAGTCAAATTGTCAAAACTGTATTTCCAAATCGTCTCAAATGAGTTTCGAAAAAGACCACTGCAAGAAATCTGTGGATGTGCGCTACTTCCTGTTTCTAGACGAGAGACTACCTCTGAAGTAGCTTGAATTCTTTCCATAAAAAAATATTTAAAAGCTTTCAATTTCACAATATTTAATTACAAATTAAAAATGTATTTTTTCTTTTCTTTCATTTTGACAGATAATTTAATAAATATTTGCTATAAATTTAGAGTAAAAAATGTTGCCAGTAGTCACAATTGACAGGTTAGTGTTGTCTGTAGTTCCAGTACCCATAAAAACTGTGTATGCTTGAGAACTTTTTATGGAAATAAGAAGGCGTATACTTCTCTCCTCACTCATAAATAAATTTCCATATACGGATAATATCTGGAAAAAATACATACCATCATAATGTAAATCCTCCTTAATAGTCGTGCAACAATTTCGCGACAGAGCAGTCGCGCGATTTTAGCAGAAGTTTGCGTCAGCAAGTTTGGGTCGAGCGTCTTGCTCTGTCGCACGTCCATACGAAATGAATTATGCAAAAGCATTTAATGCTTAATTAAGTCGTGCAATTACAATCGCGTGACAGCTGTCGCTCGTGTGAAACACCACTTAGGTTTTGTGGGGTTATTTTTGTCTATTGTACTTATATGAATCGAGAAATAATTACCCAAGACTGCTGCGTAAGATTGATTTAATATCCTTAGGATGAATAAAAGTTAGCCATGAAGTCGAGTCCTTTGAAACCAGCCGAACACCTTATATAAGTGCAACTATCTTATTTATTTTCGAATTTCAATGACGTCACTATAAGAAAAAAAAGATATAAACGAATAAATATAATACATTTAACTAAAAATGCAGTCTACACAAAAGTGAAGACAGCAATCTTATTACAAAAAAATATCATATATTAAACGCTATCAGAACATATTTGAAAAGAATACATACCAAAACATATTTATCCGAATATAAAAATAATATATAACTCAAAATGCGTTATAATGGGAAAGAGCTCTCCTGTACTTCTATCCTCCTGATGTTAAGTTAAGTATATTTTTGTTGCCATTATGTGTAAATAAATTAAATATGATTGTTGCTTGTAAACACTATTGACAATTCGACATGCTCATTAAAATCGCACTCTCTAATAACACTGAAAGAATATTAAGGAAATGAAGGGCAATTGATAAGAATTTAAATAAAATGCACAAGGAAGTAAATCTTAAAAAAAGAAAACTAGCGAAACGTTTAGATACGAGCAGGAGATATTCTCTTTGTACATATTACCAATATCATTCCATATCATTCAAAGTAACTAATTAACTGATATATAAAGAAAAATATAAGGCGAGGCGAGGCGTAGAAATAATTTAATTTAAATCATAAAAAAAGGAAAAAAAACAATAATTATATATTTATCTATACAAGAAATATGTGTAAAAAGCAAAGAAGAGTATAAATACATAAATAAAAATACAATAAAATATGCGAACAGTATCTTATCTTCCTTAGACTTAATTAAAAGGTGTATAGGCGCAAGGCCTACGGTGGTAATATAATATGTAGCTCCTATGGATCCATTTTATAATCGAGTAATTAACAAGCAATTTTCACAAGTTTTTTTTCACACTAAAATAGGCTGCTCAGTCTATTTTCTAGCACCTAATCTAACCTGATTCTTAGATAATTCTATGGGCTCTATTCGGTAAATAACGAGCAGTTGATAACGAATCTAATACGAATATTCCGTACGTATTCTTGAAGCTCATCGTTAGAAAGTCGAAGTGGTGAAAAAGTTTTTCAATATAACGAGTGTGGTAAAATTATATCTGTCAATTTACAAAGTGGACTCTTTCACTTAATTTAAAAAAGTTATTCTTGTGCTTGCTATTTTTATATGGTATTGTTTTAAAATGTAATTTGCATATGATTACTTAAAAAAAATGGCTAGCTAGGAAAAATATGGTTGATGATATGTTGAATCCATATATGTTTGGTGCATCACGTTCATCAGCTATTGATATGCAAGACAAGGTAAAACTCTTGGGCCTTTGAATAATTTATAATGTTTGCTTTGACTCTTGTTAGGTTCTATGTGCCTTTCGGTTTTTGCTACTGGGAGCTATCAACAGCTTCTTGGAGATAGTCAAGATATTGTAATGAGCTAACCCTCGGTTAACAAATCAGTTAACGAAATCAATAACGCTGTTCATTGGAGCAATCTTTTCGAAGAACAAATTAAGTTCCCAATAACAATAGAAGCATTAAACTCCACCAGAAAGAGGTCAGATATTCTAAAGTTTTAAATAGTAATACATATTAAAACAAACACTTCCAGATTTTAGGATGTTCATGGATTTTCAGGGTAATGGGATCAAGTCGCTATTGTTCCACCGGCAAAGGAAGATACGTTATTTCCAGAGCATATTTATGTCAACAGAAAGGGATATCATTTCATAATTGGAATAATATCAAAATTCCAAATTCTTTAGACTTTACAAACTGTTTACAGATCTTTTCCTGAACAGTACTTTTTATTGGGTAATAAATCACCAATTTATATTCCCCAAAAGAAATTAAAAAATATGTTTTCTTTCAGGTGATTCAGGATACGCTTTAAGGCCATGGTTACTAACACCTGGGGCCGGATTCAATACGTCGGAGAGTTCTGGAGTTGTGGAGATGAGAATTCTTTTGGCACTTAACTCTCCACTCAGAATTCTGTAACTCAGGGAATTTGTATTGAGAATTATCAAACTCTCTATTCCACTGAACAAAACTCTCGGTTGTGTTAGTTGTGGAGAAGATGAACATTTCTCAACCAATAATTGGCTGCTTTTGTTGTGTTTTCTGAAGGTACCTAGGATTTTCAACTTGATTTATGGGTTCACTTCATATCCTAGCAATGTTTACAAAAACAAATTATGGAAATCCTTGCAATACTTACATAGCCATAGGGATTTTGGTGTCTCAAGGTACCCACTAAAAATTTAAAATCACGCGAAAATGATCACTTTGATCTCTTCCAGTACAGAAGATGTGCTATAAAAATTTTGAATATGCACGTTGAAGCTTGTATGTAGAATTAAATCGCATCTACATTTTGTATGTAATTATTTTTCGAGTCCGAAATTTCTCATCTCCCAAACTCTTTTAGTTACAGAATCCGGCTCCTGGCCAACATGCAATGCAATACCAATGGCCGGATTCTGTAACTCGGAGAGTTTGGGATTTTGGGAGATGAGAATTTTCGTTTTCTCCGATTAAAACTTCCTAACTCTCCATTCGAGATTCCCTCACATACTTAGGGAGTTAAAGAAAACGTGAGAAGTATCAAAATATTGAAAGACGGCTAACTCTGTGTAGGAGGGTCGTAGAGCATTGGGATTTTTTCCTACGGATTTAGGGTCTAGAGTACAAAAATATAGGTGAAAAATTTCTTGGGGAGAGGATTTTGGAGATGGGGGGTTGTCCAAAATACGTCATGTTTGGTATCAAATTAAAGTGGAGGAGCGGGTAATCGAGTGGTGTAGCTCTTTTTATCTTTTTAACTTCATAACTAACCTTTTACCGCCGAAAAACAAAATTTTTGCACTTGGGTCATATACATCCCAGTTTCTATATTTTGCATATATTTCTTCCGTTCTTTGTCTAACATCCATTAGTATTCCGTTGTTTATATTTTTCACATGGAAAGTGAATTTTCACGACCTACCAGTTCTTCATAATGATGAGTTGATTGCGCCAAAAAACGGCCATTTTTCATCTTAAGAAGGTTCACTTCTTTTGCAGTTATCTCCAAAACCATTTACCGGACTTAAAAACTGATTACATATCTAATTAGGAGACAAAATGTAGATGCGATTTAATCCTACATACAAGCTTCAACGTGCATAATTAAAGTTTTTATAGCATCTCTTCTGTACTGGAAGACAAACAAATTGACCATTCTCGCGTAATTTAAAATTTTTAGCGGGTATCTTGAGAAACCAAAATCATTATTTTCTCTGTAAGTATTGCAAGGATTTCCATAATTTGTTTTTGTAAACATAGCCAGGATATGAAGTGAACCCATAATTCAATTTTAAAATCCTAGGTGCCTTCGGAAAATACCACAAAAGCAGCCAATACTGTCAGTTGAGAAATAATCTCCTTACTTCTCCACAACTAACACAGGTGAGAGTTTTGTCGAGTGGAATAGAGAGTTTGGTAAATCTCAATACAAATTCCCCCAGTTACAGAATTCCGAGTGGAGAGTTAAGTGTCAAAAGAACTCTCATTTCCACAACTCAACAACTCTCCGAGTTAGTGAATCCGGCCCCAGGTAACGCCGAGAGTAGCTGTAACGCTCGAAAAATTACAGTACGAAGTACAATTGAGCGAGTAAACAGAGTATTAAAGATACGATTTCAATGCCTTTTGAAACATCATGTTCTTCATTATTGCCTTAATGGTACATCGAAGATAATTAACTCGTGCTGTGTACTTTACAATATATGTATGCATATCATGCATTTGAAAGAGGCGGATCCTTAAGATGATGATGACACCTTGGAAGGAATGTTCCCGAATCAAACGCCAGAACAAAATGAAATAAACAGAGGATAGCTTCTTCTACTAATCCCCTTACGACTTACGATGCGAGAGACTTTGTTCGAAAATAATCATGAATTATTTCCAATAGCTTAATTAAATAATTTAAATAAAGATATGTTTATTATAGTAAATATTTTTTTGTATATGATCTTAGTTCTAATGGCTTAAATCAAAAATAGACTGTTACATTTATATGGTATTAGCCATAAGGAACATAATCAAATCAAAACAAAAAGCACTATTTTATGTATATACTCCTGCTGCAACGTTGGACATTACAACATACAAGAGCCTAACTATAGGTTGACATATCAGCAAAACAAACAATAAAATCATTATAGTAGAGATTGGATATTCCTTAACATAACTAATAATAATTACACCTTCAAATTAAATGGTTGAATGATATAGAAAAGACATCATAGTAGCAAATGAGAGTACTATAGGCACATATCTGGAGATATCAAGGCTTATTTACACAAAATGATGACTAAGTGATTAAGTGATTAAAGCACCAGATGCAATATGTTAAGAATGATCTCACCAAATGTTTTAAAGGAATTTGTAAAATTGACGAAGATGCAGCATTTTATGAGAAACCGTTTAGTTTAGTTTGTATGTTGAATTATCCTTCAACAAAATTTTGAACACGTTTTTCTCAAAACTACGTCTTTCAACCTATAAAACTATACATCCGATTTGCATGCGCAAAGTTGTAAAATATTCGAAAATCCAGTCTCTATGGCACTACGTAGGGATTTTTTTTTAAACGGCGCCATTCTATTTTTTTTTTGTTATGAACGATGAACATTTTACATGAAAATCGGAAATAAAATTCGCTGGTCTGACATTTTTTTTTTTTTTAGATATCGAAATTCCCCTACGTGGTGCTGTAAACCTATATGTCCGGTTTCTAAATATATTTTTATTTTATTTTTACACCGCAAACTATACTATAGATTCGAGTACATAAATTTGTATACAACCTTCTATATGGTTTTATTGATAAGAGTATTAATAAAAAAAAATTCCTTCATTTGCTTGAAAACAATTGCGTGGTGCCTACAAAAGGTACAGATAAAACCATTATTGCAAATATAATATATACATAGAGGACATATTGGAACATTGTAGTTAGTGGCGTGCGCATTGTTTTGTCGTATGCCATATCTAGGTCTAGCTATACAAATGACATTAATATTTTTGCCACTGCCTGCGCAAATTCTTCCCTTTTCATTAAGTCTAGTCGTCTTTCCAGTTTATTTCCATGATACTCCTTTTTATAACCTAGATGAAATCTATAGGGTATACCAAGTTTGTCATTCCGCTTGTAATGCACAGAAATAATGATGGTAAAGCAAAATGGGTTGGACACCCACGCACAATATTAAAAGTTATTTTGATTTCTGGATGTCGATAGCTCGAGAACGCGTATACTTAAAGAGCTGAAATTTTGTACATGTACTTTATGTACAGGGTGTGTCGTATGTGGTCTGGTATCCGAAGGCTATGAATAGGTCATGCTTCTGAAAGTTACACCCTATGATGATAATTTGAACTTTGGTAGATAGATAATCGATGGGCCCTTCCAATGGTCTCTAAATTTTCTCCCCCTCCCCTACGTTTTGTTTATGGTTGAACAAAGTTAAAATTTAGAATTTTTACGCGTTTTTTTTATTTAACTACTAATTTTATCAAAAAACACGTTATCAATACTAATTTTTCAAATTAGATTTAAGAAGCGTATTAAATTTTGCAAAAAAATTATTATTTATTAAATTTTGCAAAAAAATGCAAGTGCTGGTTTTTATGTCATCTGTGTCCATGAAGCTTTCATTAAGCAGTGTACATGAAGTGTTCCGTGTTTTTATGTGTTATGTTTCATGCAGTCACTGTCCTGTTTGGTTTGTTACTGTTGTTGTTGTCTTGCTGCCATCCTTATGGGGGCCTGCTGGCCTGCGTAGCAGGACAGCCCGTTAGGTCTTGATACGAATTTTTACTACGCTATATGATAATATGGATTACCAAATTTGTTTATATATACATATATTGGGGTTTAATTAAGGGAAAATAGCCGTGTAGGCTTCTATTTGGCTTTACTTAACCAGTTTCACTCCAGCCACGGAGCTCATCAGAAGTTTTCTACGCAGCAAACGTTCAGTTTGCTTTATTGGTGCATCTTCAGTGTACCATGTTGAAACTATTCTATTACTATACGTCAGATTTTTATTTTCTAGCTGAACCCTATTTCAATTTCAATTTTTGTATGTTACCCTTTGCAATGCATTTTTGTCATTGCTCATGATTTTGAGCACGCACATATGTGGCTACGTTATACTCTTAGTGTGATTCTCTTCTTCGTGTCGTCGTTCGTCAAGGATGCATCTAAACTTACTAACAAGGTAACTTTCCATTAGGAAGATTAGATTTAAATTTTGAAATTTAGTTCAATCTTTATCACATACGAAGAGTATCGATGAGAATCAAGATTTATCCCTACCTTAGAGTAATTAAGTAGTACCACGGAGGGCCCATTACTATGATTTTTCCGCCACCTAATTATGCTGTACGTCCTCCTTATTATGGGTTCCCAAGTCAGAATGAACCACCCGACAGAGCAAGCTTCAATCAAGCTCAAAACCATGGTCACGGCGATCAGGTAGTCCTGTAGCTCTATACGTAGATGGAACATCTCGTATAGCGGAAACTGTTAGTAAATGAGTTTGTCTTCCGAGTAGAAGCCCTCACCTACTCAGCGTTCGAAGGGGACTTTGATCTCCTTGTTAAAAATATGAGCACGTTGCTCACAGGTCCAGCCATCGAATGGTACTGATCATTGCTCCGACAGAACTCTACACCAACGTGGGAGTATATAAAGACTGCTCTTCTGTCTGAATGGGGAGTGCCCAAAGATGATTTGAAGGCGCGGGTTCAGATAATGTCCCGAAGACAAAGACCTGGTGTGTCCTTTGCAACGTACCATCAGAATCTCGTGCAGTTGCATAATCAACTGCAGACTTCAATGCCAAATAGTAAGTTCTTGGAAATAGTTAAGGCTAACCTGTTTCCGGAGATCCAGAACAAGATCTGTCTGCACCCTACCAATACTATAGGACAGCTGAGATCCCTTGTCACTCGGATTCAAGCAACGCAATTGTGGATTGCGACCGCTAGTAGCCTGAACCCGACATTATCGAGTGAGTGAGGTTGAGGACATATGAGAAATATCGATGCAAAGGGTATCTATATATCATACGCTTCAAACCAATCTTGAATCAAAACACTGTTGAGTCTCATACATTTTGAAGTAGACCAGCTCAAATCAACACACCGTTGAATTTTGTATCTCACCAGCAAATCTGGTGTAGTTATATACTAGCAAAATAAGTGTATTGAAAATTTACGAAAAGATTATTATATCAAAAATTTATGTACATATTACACTATTTTTATCCTGATATATTACACGGACGTGACAATAATATGACAGACCTAGCAGCGGTCACGAATAGACCAGCAGCAATGTGTTGGAACTGCGATCAGCAGGGCCACTACTATCAAGATTGCTTGCAAAAAAAGGCAGCAAGTGTTCTGCTATGGATGCGGATGCCAGAACATCTTCAAGCCAAACTGCAGAATTTCCTTACAGAAAAACGAGCCGGGTCGGGAGTCCCAATATCTCGGCTAACTCCAACGTCTCGAATGGCAACAGCCTCGACAACGCAAATTCAATCATTGAGCAGACCTAGGCGAAACAATAAACTGTCCGTTAATATCACTCACTGATTCTGGTGATATTGACAGCCCACCTGACAGACAAGGCTGAGAATCGCTCGTTAATAGAAACAGAGAACTTGATTGACTTCTCTCTTGATTTTCAAGCTCCCATTTCCATCAGTAGTGAGCCCACGACACTTCTGATAGACACTTCTTTAGAAGAGTCCTTAATTTTTGACACACCGATAGAACCAACTGTACTTTCTTCGAGCAATGTTGCTCAGCAGGAAGTCCGGTCTCCTATTATTTCGATTTTGAAACGGCCACCAAGCTCTGGTATGACGAGTGGGCGTGAGGCTGTTTTATATCCACTGACGCCCTATCACACTCGTCTACGATATAACAATGCAGTGCGAGACCGTATCTTCTTATCAGTGGCGGACCTCTTAGGAATCATGTACCCGGATTTGGACCTCAATATGAAAAAGAAACGATCTACTGTTCGTTGGCGTGAATATTGTCGACGAATCAAGACGGAACGAAAGAAACTGGCTCACATTTCAGTGGCGATGCCAGAGGACATTCGACCGCATGCCGAACTCAAGATGCTCGGACGAACTGTGACTGTCAGTATCCTAGGCCAGGGAACTCTAGAGAGACTTACGGAAGCAAACGTCGAGTGGAGGATGTATCACATTCGAGTGCAGGTAGCTACTGGTACCATGACGAATGTCCATGTTCATGTGGACTTTGACATTACTTTTCGTGGTAAGATCCAAAACGTGCGTTTTTACGTAGTTCCCTATATCTGGGAATAGACTTCTGACGTCTATTTGGGTTGGCTCCAGATGTTCTGGGTATAGTTGCTGAAGTGATACCAAGCCTAGTAGCTGCCTCAGACACTGACTGCCATTTTCTTTCCGTTCGAGAAAATAAACGTCCTGAAGCCACGACGCAACTTTTTTCTTCCTTCGCCTCTTTGGATTGAGACGAATGATACAACTCCGATAAAACAGAGGTTTTATCCGATTTCACCAGCAGTGCAGAGTTTGATGGATGCTGAGCTGAAACACATGCTATCACTAGGTGTGATAGAGGACAGCCAGAGTTCTTGAAGCTCTCCAGTTATTCTAGTGAGTGCGCCTGGAAATGTTCGGCTTTATTTTGACCCTAGGAAGGTGGACTCCGTTACTAAGAAGGACGACTATCCGCTGCCGCAGATAGACGTACTTCTGAGTCGACTTCCTCCGGCAAATTACATTACAAGTCTGGACCTGAAGGAGGCTTTTTGGCAGATCCCACTAGACGCTGATTCCAGGGAGAAGACCAGGTTCGCAGTACCCCTCTATCAGTACACCGTGATGCCATTCGGCCTCTGCAATGCTCCAGAAACTATGTGCCGCCTCATGGATAAGGTCATTCCTTTCGATCTTCGTGAGAATGTTCTCATCTACTTAGACGATTTGATAATACTGTCATCAGACTTTGACTGTCATCTCGTTTTACTATCACGTGTAGCGGATTGTTTGAGGAAAGCTGGCCTCACTATCAATGTAGAAAAGAGTAAGTTCTTCATATCAGAGACAAAATATTTGGGTTTCATTGTTGGGAAAGGAGGAATAAAAACAGGCCCGGATAAGACTACCCGTCAGCTAAAAATGTTCGGCAAGTCCGACGCCTACTGGGTATGGCGGGATGGTATCGTCGGTTGATTCCGAACTATGCTGATCTAACGGCCTCCGTAACTGACACCCTGAAAAATCGCAGTCATTTCCAATGGACACCTGAAGCTCAGACGTCTCTGAAATTGTTGAAGCAGAAACTTACTTCTGCTCCGTTGTTAGTGAGTCCAGATTTCACCAAACCGTTCGTTATCCAGTGTGATGCGAGCCTACAAGAAATTGTGGAAACAACTAGATGACGATGGCCACGAGAAGCCAATAGCATACGTCTCGAAAAAGTTGAATTCGGCACAGAGGAATTACACCGTTACAGAACAGGAATACTCAGCAGCACTTTTGAGTGTCCAGAAGTTCCGGCCCTTCATTGAACTTATGCCGTTCAAGATAGTACCGATCATGCGAGCTTGAAAAAGGACCTCAGCGGTCGACTTGCTCGGTGGAGTCTGAAGCTTTAAGGCATTGGCTTCAATATCGAGCACCTGATGCATTGTCACGAATACACTGTGACAGCCTGACACCTGCTGAAGATCCTGGCTCAGAAGTTGACCTTAGTTCGCCATATTTCAATCAACTTGTGATAAACTACCAGATCTCTGTGTCAGTGATGGCTACGTATATATTCGCACTGTTCCTAGGACAGGCGATCCAAAAAAAGAAGCTTAGAAGCTTTGGATTCCGCGTGGGCTTGTGTCCGACCTCATTTCAAGAGCGCAAGATCAGCCACTGGCTTCGCATGGAAGGATAAGGAAAACTCTGGAGCGTTTAAGACGACATCTGTACTGGCCTCGAATGCCAGTCGATGTCAGAAATTACGTAGGTGCCTGTGACATGTGCAAAGAAATTAAAGCCCCTAATACCATACTTAGAGCACCTATGGGAGCGCAGTCTGTGACGGAAAGACCGTGGCAAAGGTTGTACAAGATTTTTTAAGTCCATATCCCAGATCAACAAATGGAAACGTCTGTATCCTCATCATTCTTGACCACTTCTTAAAATTTCCGATTTTGAAGCCTATGAGGAAGGCATTGGCCGTCAACATCTGTCAGTTCATCGAAACAGAAGTGTTTCATGTGTTCGCAGTTCCAGAGACGATAGTCTCTGACAGTGGAGTTCAGTTTTGTTCGGCTCACTTTGACAGACTACTGAATAAATATGGTGTGAAGCACATGCGAACATCAGTTAATTGCCGCAGGTTAATGCATCAGAGCGAGTGAACAGGTCAGGGATTAGAGCTTACATTAAGAACGAGCATACTCGGTGGGATGAGAAGCTAAGTCATATAGCCAGCTCCCACAGGAGCTCCGTCCACCTGGCAAATGGCTTCTCGCCCTACAAGGTATTATTTGGTCTACAGATGATCGAACATGCTAGCTCGTACTCCATGTTAAAGAGCCTCGGATCTCTGAGCGAACCTCTGACAATTGATGCTACTGACAGATTATAATTGATCCGTGCGAGAGCGCTGGAAAACCTAAATCACGCCTTCGAACAGGGTGCCAAGGCTTTCGATCTTAGAGCTAAGCCTGTTAGTTTCAAGGTAGGTCAGAAGTGTATAGACGAAATTTTACACAGAGCAGTTTCAGTGCCCAGTTACGACGCAAATTCTTGAAATGGCGTGTCAACGGGAAGGGGAAGTTAATAGGAGTTTATCATGCAAAAGTTATTAAGCCCTGATTACTGTTAAGGGCTTAGAGACCTGTCATACTTACCTGTATGATCTTCATTCCTGGTAGCCCTAAGAAGGCATCTAGTCAGCTTAACTAACTGGTAAACCTCAGGATGCCAATGTGCCGCTAGGACCTTCCCAGCCTATCAGCCGGTATACCTCTTTTTAGTAGATTCATTTTTTCCACACTTCTTCGCCTGACAATGCGTCAGAACCCCTCCTACATGGTACCCTACGGAGACTATGGTGCCGTAAGAATCCCACTTGCATAATGTCTTTGCAAATTTTAATATCTGTTATATCCATACCTTTACGATGCCTTGAAAACACACCCTTGAACGAGTGTTAGTCTACGATCAGAGGGAGATGTTAGGGGCAGGGGAAGGCTGTGCGATCAGTTGGTTAGGTTAGCGACCGCTGGGCTTCCTCAACTCATCTCGGTGAAGGAAGGCTGAGGGGCATTAACCGACTGGATTTTTTGGATTGCCAGCTCGGTGGTGCACCTCTTACAGTGCGGAGTCTGATGTCGAACTCTGTTCTAGGGCTGACATGACTGCAGGGATGTGCCTCCGATTTATCACACCTAGAGCAGACTTGAACAATCCTGGGACGACCCTCCTCATCAACATGGCCTTAAACGCTTTCATGAGTCGTGGGTCGAGCTACATAATGGGCGCCCGCGAGGATGAGGTTTAAAATAAAGACCGGCTAGCTCAATCGAGATATAAGACAATTGTTCAGCGTCTTTGATACCCGGAGGGAGTCAATGACCCTGCCCTGTTATGGTCGCATGTGGGCTCGACGGTCATGAGTACCCATGTAGGCCGCAGCTATTTGACAGTCCTGACAACTGACTGTCAACAAAACCGTCAGTGAACGGTGCGAATCGGGGAATGAAGAGGCCGGAAGAACAAAGGGCCGCCATGTTAAAAGAAGGAGAGGTGTGAGTGTCACTGATATATGAGGCATCGGGCTTGAAAAACGTAAAATAAAATAAATCAGAAATTTAAGAAAAGAACTAAAATTCATTAAAAGCGAAAAGAAAAGTATAGTGTATAGTCAGCATACGGATAAAAGAAAAAAAGGAAGGAAAAATATCTTGTAATACATAGCCCCCCGTATGGAGGATAATACCATGATGAATTTTTGTGTTTTGTCGTTACATAGGAAAAGAAAGTGAATTAGTAGTGAAATGTCATAGTACCTCGCCACCTATATCAATAGGAATTAAGAATTAGTATGGAGATTTTTGCAATCTCTGACTACCTATATGTGCACCATTAAGACTGGCATTAGTACTTCGGGGAACGTTTCGTTTAAAAATCTATAAATAATAAGTATAAAGACTTTTTTTTATAACTAACTTCACGGTTGACGCTAACGCTTATAGTGATAATATTATGCTATAAAGACTTGTTCGAAGTATCAGTTTTGCATCTCGATATCCGCCTTATCTGAATGAACAATTTCGCGAGGGCCTACCCAATTTCGAGCAGACTTTACAAATAACAACAATTAAACATTTTAATTACAGCACAGCTCAATTACTATAACCGCCTCCAGGGAGCTCCTTCGAGGGATTGAAAAGAAAAGTAACTGATTTTTTTATTGAATTTTTTGTTGAATTATGTATGCTTTCCATTGACGGCTTAATTATATTGCGTTTTCAGGTAGCCATTGGTTGTCGTCAGTTTTTTTCTGACTTATTATGAGGATTCATTTCTATACAAGCATATTCTGATTAAGTCCACGTCATTACCTGGGAAGTAGTGAATATCTTCATAGTGTTGATAATACCAGATATCAAGATTTCTCCTTGAACCCCCAGTCCACTTCAGTAAATTTCTTTTTCTAAAAGTCACGTGGGCGAAGGTATTCTCCAAAGTTATTAAAGTTTCCCCGATATGCTCATTTCAGTAATTGGTCAAAGTCAGAAAATAGTGATAGGTCAGCTGTAAAATTTTTACTAACTCCCGACCTAACAGAGAAACAGGAAACGTAGCTTGTAGTAGATTAAGAAATCAAAGTGGATGTCATCTAATAAATTAATCATAACGTAATAAAAGTTTTAATTTCTCTCCTTCACTTTCCCGGAGTCCTCTTCTCTTGACATGGTTGACTGAGGCTCACTACTCTACTTTCTATTTCTGATCATCACTAGGGACACTGAAAAAAATACTCTGCCCTCCGTATCATATAGGGCAAGGTAGCTGAAGGCAGAGCATCTGCGCCTTCAGGTAGGTAATGGCTGAGACAACTTACAACTAGATGTGCAAAACTCCATATAAACCCGGAAGGAACACCTTTGAAAGCTATTTAACTTTTTATTCAACCACAGAAAGCTATCATTGCGAAGAATTTATGTGGCATAATACAGCAAGAGAAAGAGACAATGTGTAGAGCTTTCTATTAGAGGGCCATTAGCTCGTTTTGGTTGGACCGCGTTTTTGTGAGGTTTTACACATCTGGATGTAAGTTGTCTCAGGTAATGGTAAGGATGTAAAGGCCACTTCTGGACCGGATGTGTGTTGTATATGGCAGGTGACAGCGGCAGGTCTGCGTGCCAATAACTGAGGCGAGCTAGCGTGCCGCCCTGCACTTCAACGCTGTTCACCGAGTGAGTTGTCAGCTCATGCTGGCAGTCTGGACTTCTCGTCCAAGTCAATTATCGAAATTAATTGTATGCGTATTCAATTAAGTCGCAGTTCATGAGATAAACAATAACTGTTCACAAATTCAAAACACGTAATGATAATTAAATTATTATATTATCACCTCAAATCGCAGATAAACATTTCTACAGCCGTCCGATGAGAAATTTCAGAAATTTCGCAATTTCAAAATGGCCGGCTTGCTGTAGAATTGGTATCCTATCCTTACTCCCGATCGAAACTTGGTAGCACGGACTTTTTCCTAGCCCCGAATACTTCTCACCAGTAAAAAGTGCCAATAACATGTGTACCTGCACTAGAGTACTTTCATACATTTAACTTTTGACAAGTTTACCGACAGCGTCACATTGTAACTCAGGCTTAATAGTGTGTAGGCAGCTTTACAAGAAAACTGGCGATAGTCAGGGGGTTGTACGTAATAGTACAGCTTGCATGCAAGCTGCACTGCCACATTTCTTGCACGTGTAAAGGAGCGTTTACAATCACAGATAGAGTGGAGTCACCAGATTGGACTTTCTCTCCTTTTCTCAAGCTTGCACTCTCATATAAGTTCTTCGCGCTACCCACCAGAGTGATTTCACAGGGTAGCGTCAGTTTGGAACAATTCCTAATCTCCCGTTGATTTTTCGAAAGATTTTAACATTTGTTTCGAAATACTAGTTTCTAACAGATGTCGCACTAATAATTAAAAACTTTAGCTAACGAAAATTAATAAATTATAACAAAAATCCCAAAAATAAATATTTTTTATAAGATATTAAAAATGTATTTAGTATTTTTATGATACAATTTTAACAAAATAAAGTCAATTAAGAATTAAAATTTTCTTATGTTCGAATTCGCTTATCAATGGAATATAGATGGCAGTCGTTCATTTCGAAAGTGTCCGTAATAAACGATAATTTGTATTTTGTGATAATTCAAATCGTTCATAGTTCATTCTGGGTGTAATTATAGAAATATTTTCTGTAATTGAACACCATTTAGTTAACTAAATTATACGAATCGACAAACTGTGTTCTCTTTTGAAATATATTTCAAATGTAAGCACATGATAATCTGTCACACGATTTTGATATGATTTCCAAAATCCCGAATGAAGCACACTCTCTATTGTGCATGCACGCTACTCTGGTAAAAGCTCACTGCACTCTACTCTGTCATTGTAAACGCTCCTTTAGATTATATAGCAAACAGGAATAGTTGAATAGTGTAAAATTCGTGTACATGAGCGTAATTTGTCAAAAGCAGGACATTATATTCACTTCCTCTCCCGACTGGTGCACCTCAGGGTTCAATCTTGGGGCCGTTGCTATTTAGTTTATTTATTAATGACCTTCCTACCTTTTTCGAAGGAGTAACTTAGAGCAGACATTTGACAACTGTAAATTGTGTTGACAGTTCTGAAGACAATTCAAATAATTTCGGTTTTTATGGAAAAGAAAATATAAATTCTAGTGGAATAATTTATATAATAATTGCGATTATTGTTTAAATGGAGCATATTCATCTGCAAGCTGTTACCGGTGAGGTTTTAACTGTTGAGTGTTCACCAAATACGGCAAATAGGTTGAAAACTGGTAATAATGATATCTTTTGTTTTCATTTTATATAAAACTAACTTTAATATTGTATAACTTTAGATATGAAATTTTATACGGAGGTGATGTCGAGGTCGTTTGGATTAACGGATTCGGATGCTCCTGCTGATGAATATACGGACGACTTCACTCCGTTAGGAGATATTCAGTAGGCAAGCACGCACGAAAGTACTGCAGAAACTGGAGATGCTGGAGATTCTGGAGATGCTGCCACACAGATTCTCGAATGGAGGGAACAAAAAGCCGAAGAATTTAAATTAAAAGAAGCAAAGGCGGAAGCAAGGGAAGAACGGGCAGAAAAGGATAAGGCAGAATATATAGAGAGAAAAGTGCATATGAGGAGAGGACGCAACAAATGCCAAGGAAAAATGACATACTGCAAGGGTTTTGGAATTATTTTCAAAATAAAAACACGTGATTAAATGTTGTGTATTTAATTTTTATTCGTTGCTGCATTCAGTTGTGCACAAAGTTGGTTTCGTATGGTGGTATTAGGTGGTATGTATACTGCTGTCAGGACATACTGCCTTCTGTTCATTATTTTCCTCAGGTGGCTGTGCAAATCTTTCCACTGTAGCAAGGTTATGATCCCATAGATTATGCAACACAACACATGCTCGTACAAAATGGCTAAATTTTGTATGTCCTCTTAGTTTGCAATAATATAAATGCCTGAACCTGTTTGAGCAAACCAAAAGTACGAGTATGTTCAATGATAACTCTTCCGGAGCTTAATTTTCGGTCACGCGCAATAGTCTACTTCTTTTTGTATAGTATAGTGAAAGGGTGAAAGTATACTGCTTTTTGTATAGGAAGTAAATTGTAAGTATACCGAATTGGATTACCTTCTGTTGATAAAATCTGAAAGTTCTACTTGACAGCTCTCAAAAAACTTCAGAAAAGGGTGTTTAATGAGCTTTCTGCTCTTTTTTGCTCCTTTCTGCTCTTTTCTGCTGTACTTTCAATTTGACAGTTAACCTAAGCTGAGCTGCTCTGCTCTGCCATGCTCTGATATGAGCTGCTCTGAAGTTCATTAAACAGACCTATAGTTTGCTATATATTCTAAGGAGATCATTTGCATTACATCATTTACCAACACGTTCCTCTTCATGTTTTCTTGGGTTTTTAATATTCTGCTACTTCCTTTATTGCTATAATTTTCCAATATACGCAAAACTTTACGTCTCAATGCCATTTATTAAATGAACTTGCATGCAAGATGATAAGACATCAACCGAACTTCCTTCTGCTGTCAAGTTAAATATCGCGTTGGAAGGGAGGCTTGCATGCAAGCTGTACTATCTCGTGTAATCTCCGAGTAAAGCTCCAATTGTGTTTGGGACTCCATGTGAACAAGACAGGTTTGTTCGATGAAAACACCGTGTAAATTTTCCCCTTCAATTTTCCCCAAATTGAACCGGTGGTTTGTGCACTCATCGAACAAGTAGGTTTGTTCGATGAAAACCCCGTATAAACCTAGGGTTACACCGGGCTACACTACCTTGTTTTTTGGAAAAACCTGGGCTACCCCGAGCTTACACTAAAAATTCTAAAATTTCTCGGGGTAAAGACCGAAATACAATGATGCCGACACGACATTTACGACGACAAATTAAATTAAGAGTTGGGAATAATTCAACTTTTGTCGTCGTTGGCGTCGTAATTTGATTTTGACAGCTGAGAGTAATAAGCAAAAAATTACTTTAGAGGAGCAATTAATTAATTTAGTGAGGGAAATGAAGTATTTTTATGCCAAAAGAGATCCTCAATAACGAAATACATATTTAAAAGAAAAAATATAGAGAAGAGATTGGAGAAAAGTTGAAAATAAGTGGTAGATGATATTTTGTAATCCACATAAACTCGGCGTTAATCATTGTTTATTACACCTTCACAATTTTTTTTTTATATCTTTCTCATTTTGTTTCTAAATTCCAACAAATAATTTTATCACCTACATATTTTGATATGCCAACGAACATAAGAATGTCGGTGTCATTGTGTTAATTCGGCGACATTTACGTCGACAGTGTCGTCGTAATTGCTGTGTCGTCATCATTGTGTTTCGGCCTTAATGGTTTGACATTTGTCACTTGAGAACTGTCACTTGCAATTTGTTGCTGATTGGGACATAAATTACTTCTTGAGCAAAAATAAGCAAAAATTAGAAGAAAAGAAATATAAAAATAGCTAAAACTCATTTTATTTGTCTTCACCCATTTTATAAATCTTTTTACAATTAATTATACTCAGGAGAACTGTCAGAGAAATGTCATTACATTAGGTTCACTTGTCCATTGAGTTCACAAAACCCCGGGGAAATTGTAGGGGAAAATTTACATAGTGTTTTCATCGAATTTTACAGGTATCAACACTTCCTGTTGTCTCTATATTCTAAGCAACCTAACATATTTCAGTTGACTAATTGGTTTTGAAACGATTGAAGTCAACTGTAGCTATGTTTTGGAACGCAGTCCGGGTAAATCTAGTATAATGAAATTTCTCTGAGTTCTCCTGAGTAAAATTAATTGCAAAAAGTTTAGATATTTTTTTATTTCTTTTCTTCTAAGTTTTGCTTATTTTTGCACAAGAAATAATTTATATGTCCCAATCAGCAACAAATTGCAAATGACAGTTCTCAAGTGACAACTGTCAAACCATTACCCCGAGAAATTTTTAGTGTAAGCTCGGGCTAGCCCAGGTTTTTCAAAAAACAAGATAGTCTGGCCCGGTGTAGGCCTAGGTTTACCCGGGGTTTTCATCGAACAGACCTAATATCTCAATATGCTTTGTTGAGTTTGGAGAGCGGTTGGGGTTGGCAAAGTTTTGCTTGCGTTTAGTGTTTTTATGGGAAAACTATAAAGTTATACACGGAGAGCCCTGGTCATTTGCTTGTGTGGCGCGTTCTAGTTCTATGTATTGTAAAACCGTATTTCCGTGAAATTCTCGTGCGTAGAAAGAAAATGAGACTAAAAGAAACTGAAGCAACAAGAAAACGAAAAACGTAAACGAGTTATCCGAAGATAATCGGGAATACGTATACGAGTGCATCTGTTTAATTATTCCTTAGTTTTTTATTAATCGGCTTTACTTGCTTAAATTGCTTAAAAGCATTTCGGTACCTAAATTAATATTCTAAAATTTCAAGTTTGCAAATGGAATGAATTTGGAAAATTAATGGAAAAAAAGTGAGAAAGAAGCTAAGGGACATAAAAATAATGAAGCAAGCAGGTTTTTGTTCATTTATTTTTTCTCTTATCACAAGTGTTTAAGAGAAGAAACGTTCTGTTTCTGTGAGATGACATTTGTCAAAGTTTTGCAGCAGCAAGCTAGAATGGTGGTCGCTGGCACTTGCTGTGTATTAACCTCCTGTTACAATTCTGTTTTGTGTTTCTGTATTGTTGGTTTTTTTCTACATTTTATATATAAAAAATAATAATCAAATGTAAATTTAGTGATAGTTTGCTTAAATGTGCTGTGATACATGTAATTTTTATAGGGATAATACAATAAGAAACTTTATTTCAACTTGTGCAACCAAAATTCTGTAAGAAGAAGTGAAGCATAAATGTCATTCAAAACTTTAAAAGAAGGCGGACGAGTGGTTAGTAGCAGAAAACGAGTTGATGTATAATGCGAAAATTAAATGGTAAGAATTGTTCAAAAACTTACACCCAGGCTAATCATGTTTATAATATGTAATATAAGTAGGTACATGAAGTTTTCTGGGACTAACTATTTCTTCTATTATATAAATTTATCTACTTCCTGCATGCGCTGTTTGAACCCGAAACAATATGCGAGCAATTTGTCATGCAAGGCCATTTCTGTGGAATTATTAATTGGCTGCAATCTATATTTATACATAAATAGAATTTATATAAACAAAAATGATAAAAGATAGTATATACATCAATGTTTATTTACAGTTAGTGTCATTTTAACAAAAAATCATAACTAATTTAAAGAGTAGAATATAACAAAATAAACAAAATCATTTCGAGGTGATAAATAGAGAAGGATCCTGTAGAAAAATTGGGATTACATATAACACGACAGTAATAAGAATATAAATAAAAACTATATTGCAGTTTAATATTAGATACTAAGATTATTACTAATTAGTAAAGTAGTCAGAAGGTAATAAATAATTATTGAGATGATAATTAGAGAAAAGGATCAAATGATACTGCAGACAAGGGTGTCTCAGAATGTTTTTCGTTTTTGATACTTGATAATAAAACACCAGAATTAGTTCAAACTTGTTTTAATTAATTAATAGCGTTGATTTCAGTTAAAAGTGGCAAAAAGTGAGTAAAGTGAGTCACTTTTCTGCAAATTTGATTCTGTGAGAAATCATCGAGCAGCGATTTTATTTTAGAAATAGTAAGCACATCGTTATTAATTATCACTAATAAATTGTAACTCGCCATTTGCATACTAGAAAGTTCTAATTGATGGACTAAAATAAAGTTGATGTATCATAGGGGAACCTTGTTAGTGCACAAGGACCCCAATGCATGGGTGGAGAGAGCGGAAAATAAAATTCTTGCGATTTTCACACACAAAAGAGCCAACAAGCTATGAAATTGACATTCGAGATAAATTGACGAAACTACTCACTTCACTTTTTAAAGGAATTTATTTTCAAAAGTGAAGTGAAATACTAAAAAATTAGCTGAATCTCGGTACTGGACTCCCGGTGGCCAGTTGCTGTCTCCTCGGTGACTAATTACTCTTCCAGGGAATAAATGAAGAGCAGCTAACTAATTATTTGTGACGTGGGAAGTGGCTCCATCTTGCTGGAAAAATATTTTTTGGTTGTAACCAGTCTGGTTTTGCATTTCTGGAATCAAAAAAGTCGGGATCATACAGCAATATCGATCGCAATCAACGTCTGAGCTTAAGATATATAGCAAACAGGAATGAGTGAATCCTGTATAATTCGTGTACATGAACGTACTTTTTCACGAGCAAGTCATCATACATAAGTAAGATACCGAAAGACCACTATTGTCAAAACTGTGCCATGATTGTCAAATGTGCTTTTGTTTTGTGAGCAGATTTACTCTTTTCTAAACTATTTATCTTTGAAGTTTATTTAGTCCAAAGTTTTATAGTGCCACTAGTGCCTGGTAAAACTTTCATATCAATTAAAACAGAAATTGAGTGTTCAGTCAGTGCTTGCAATTTAAATCGGATTATAAACGAGGGAAATCGTGTTTCAGGAAAGTGCACTATGTAAATTATCTTTTTTGTTCATAGAAGTAAAGATTTATATAAATTAATATGTGAATTATTTCAAAATAAAATCGAAAAAGAACATTTTTGCCAGAAATGCTCCGCTTAAAATCTTTGTTTACTTTTTCCAAATTGACAAGTTGCATAGCCTAAGGAAGGCTTATCACCATTCCTGTTTTCTATATATTCTAAGGATCTGAATGCGACCATGGTTATCCCACTGACATGTCTAACTGGACTGCTGACACCACTGAAATCGCTTACATTATCATATGATCACTTTTCTATAGTTGTCTCTTTTTGGTTAACCGACTCGATTCCACTGAACTTGAAATAATAATAGAACTTATCCACCATAGTTCAGTTTCAGTTCAGTGTATTTTCCAAATGAATATATAGAATAGAAATAGATCGCAATATAACATTTGTAATCCTTTCTCTGTCTCCCTAATTTTAGGGATAGGTAGACAAAAATTGTTTAATTTTATTTCCTTAAAAATCGAGTTTAAGGAATATTTGATGTTATAGGAGATAAGCTTCAAATAAAAATAATAATTTTGAATATATTTAGAATTTTTCGAGTTTGTAACATGACTGCTAACGCGAAATTGAAACTTGAAATTAAGATAGTCACACCCCTGCCAACAAAAGTGGACCCATACGAAATAGAAGATCAAGCAATCCATATTATACATGTCAGTGGGTCATCCTAAAAAAAGTATGGGTTGATAATTCCTCGACTTTGTATGACAGCCTAAACGACAACCTTAGACAAGTGTAGTGGCTTCTGATGCAGTTCCTATGAACTATCGTAAGCCAAATATCTACAATTTTGTTTATTCACTTGGCTGGCCGTGGACGTGAAAATTATTCGACTCAATAGAGAACCATTTTGAAGCTCCTAAGACGATTTTTCATCGTTCTGTAGAAATTGACTCATTTAACAGGATCATTGGGCTTCATATCTTTCACATCAACAATTTTGTAAGGGTGAAAATGTAAATCTTTGCGAATTATGCGACGAACCGTAATTTTTTTTTCAAATTTAGGAAAGTTGCGCACAATTGTAATGACTGTCGTGTATCATTCTTAGCAGACTGGCCTTGGTACTTAAAAGAAATTTCAACAGGTTTCCGGCTTGTAAGAGGGTCCAAACTATTTTAAAGCATTTATTTAATATGTACTAATGTTATTGTGCACTGTATATCGCAAATACAGGTTTATATCAAACTTTTATGAAGTTATAGATAAACAAGTAAAAATTGTAAAATTGCGGATCGCGTAATGCTTCAGAAAAGTAAACAGATTGGTTTGCTGAAGCTATGTCACCGGTATCTTCCTCCTCTTCCGATGAAATATCCTTGGGTTCATGTAGCTCGGTCTCAATATTTACGATTTCAGTTGAAGTTATTGCATCAATGTTTACTTAATCGGTAACTTTGAGATCTTCAATACCTGCTTTTCCATTAATTGGAAGAGTTGTGCAGCTTTTTCGCTATCTTAGATTTCGACAGTATTCACTTGGAACCCACATTTTTTTAAACAGTTCGAAATACAGTTTGGAGGGATACTAGTTACGGTGGCATGTATCCAGTGTATCGAATCAGGCAAGATGTTTGATAGCTCGTGAATGATGCCACACTGGTTGTGTTTGGCAGGAAAAATTTTTTTTTGTTGAATTTGAAGTGTTCCATTAATATATTTGTTTTAATTGAGCTTGCGGATCGCTCTAGTTCCTATAAGCAGAAATCTTGTTGCACTAAAACATTTGAATTTAATGAAAGTTTAGTAATAAAAACTGAAAGTGGGAATTATAATTATTACGAAGAGAAATTAATTCTTACTATTGTTCATTAAAATATAATTTAATTTAATTTCTCTAGTAAACACGGCAATGCCGCGGCCACTCAAGCCAGCACCACAAGCTAAACGAGTGCCACCTCCAGCTGTTCCAGATAATCATCGGCATTCAGGAAGCAATTTTACTTCAACTGGATACCCTTCAATTGAAGATGGAGGCTTTACCCAATCACGTGAAAGTCCAGCTGCATTGACTATAAAAGGTTAGAATATAAAGTTATAACAAAAAACATCCGTTAACAATGTCTTCATTTTCTATTTCAGACGAAATAATTGAATACGGAATGGTAAATGTTTCAAAAAGTCCGAACAGTCTTAATCCATATGTCACACAAAACGCCTTTACATTTCCTATACCATCGCGTGAACCGCTTACACATAAAGCTGCTGTATACTATCATCAACAGTTAGCACTTCAAGAAGATCAAGGAATCGATTTAACACAATCTCCAGGTAGGGATAGTCCTGGAAGCTCATCAGGATCAGCTGGCTCTGGATCACGCCATTCTACTGCTAGTTTAGATTCGGGACGGGCATCATCTTACATTACTGGTGGCGGAACATCAACACGTGGTGCTTTGTCAAGTCCACGGTGCAGTGTTAGCTCATGTTCAATCGGTAGTGTTGATCGAATGAGCCAACGTAGTGATAATGATGTAATAACGGATTGGTTAGTGGATCTTAAATTCGAAGAATATGCTCAGCTGTTTATAGCAGCTGGTTACGATATGCCGACAATTGCCAGAATGACACCAGAAGACTTAACAGCTATTGGGATTAAAAATCCTCAACATCGGGAACTTATTAAAAAACATATTGATAACCTTCAAGTACCCGATGGATTACCTAATTTCGTGCCAGTAAGTGTTAGTTCATTTAAATTATTTTTCTGTCGGCATTTACATTGTACAGTTATGTGTTAAAAACTTGCAAATGAACTCACCAGCACTCTCATGACGGATTAACTAAGAACTTTTTCCAACGTACAGTTTGAAGCGTTCAGCGAATATATACCGCTATCGCTTTTTGTGTTTTGAACTACAGGGTGTCTCATCTAGTAAGTAAAGGTGTGCGCATGTAGCTGGTATTATACTTAAAAACTGAAAGAAAATGCCGCTTGCATTAATTTGTTTGTCCTCTATAATTTTGTCGGTAATTGATTATTGATTTTCCGAATTTTGAGCATTTTGTTCTCCTGAATTGTGTCATTTCGTAAAGTCCTACGTCCGCACTATTGTACCACCGCTTTTCTCAGGGACTTATAAATTTTCTATTAGGCAGTAGAGTTCGTACATTCGATCATCCTAATCGTGTCCTGCTTCAAAAATCCAAAGTCGTTAATATTTAATCAGTCCCACTCCGAGACATCATCTTAGGTTTAAAGTCTTCACGCAAGAAGGTCACCAACCTTCTATTCAATCAGAGCCTTAGCCTTACTCCAGAAGTTTGCTACTGGTGGATAGGTGGCAGGCAGGCATATCGGCAGAAGTTGCGTGTCTGATACCTCCACTTGGAATTTTACCCGGTCAAGTCGTCAGCTAGAGTTACTAGTTACAAGGCCCAGTCAGCGTATCCAAGTGTGATGAAAATATTACTTATTATTATTATCATTCACCAGATTAAATTCTAATTCATCAATTTAATCTGTTGAATGATAGTAGTTATTTAGAACTTTCTAAGGTATTACCTTGAATGCAGTAACTTGGCAGATATTCACAATTATTTACGGTACTAGATGCTTGACTATGCTTCACAATGCTGCGAATTTTGTGGTGGGATCGAGATCTGTTGGATAAAGAACTCTTTGTCGCACTGATATTCCTACAGAGATTTCCCCAAATATGTCCGGGTTCGGTGAAAATGGCCCGATTTCATTTTGTACAATTTTATAATTTTATGCGACGAGTGTCATTTCAAAAGCTTTGCACACTGTAGATTTTCTCATAAAAAAAATTTATTGAGTAAAATACATTTACTTGCCTTCAATGAAGTCGCCATTGTACGTTAGCGCAGTAGTCCAACGTTTGGACAAGTCTTGTATTTCTGTCAGGACGCCATCTTTGTTAATGCTTCTAATTGCTCGAGCTACTTATCCAGACACCTAAATGATATCAAAGCGTTTCCCTTTCTTCAGTTTTTGGAACAAGTCGTCTGGTGGGTTCATGCCCAGGACTACGATGGGTTGGCTGGTGGAGCACTTGCCATCCATAGTTTTCCAAAAATTTCTGATATTGCATGTGAAACATGATGCCGCGCATTATCGTGCAAAATCAGAACACCAGCTGCCAACTTTGGGCGCACAACATCTTGCAGAATTAGCCGGTAGAATGCTCCAGTGACAGTGGACGCCGAAGGCACTCTGTCTTTTGCTATCACTCCATTCTCGATTGTTGGCGGCAACGTTTTTCGGCCGAGGAGTAGGTAGGTTCTTTCATTGAAAAGACCAAGATTTCAGCTCTGGTTCAAATTCTCGTATCCAGGTTTCATCTACGGGAACAATTCTGTTCAAAAACTGATCCCTTTCTGAAAACAGAAGTAATTGACCTGTTTGCTTCGTACGCAATTTCTTCACATTTTTTGCATCGATCTTCTTTCAACAGGTTACTGTTGATGCACGCATATGTGCCATCTGTTATTACTGGCCGCCTGCTTTTTGGATCGTTTTGGATGCTTACCCGACCTTTACAAAAACGAGATGACTAAATGACTAAATTATCTCTACAAACTTTAAGTGAAGTATTATGACCCTCGTATAATTCTTTAAAATGCTATTCTGTCCGAGAAATTTTATTGTATTTTCTGCGTCTTAACATAAAATATTTCCCGTTATAGGGCATCACGGTATACTGATATTAACAAGGTATGCTCACTAGATTTTTGATAGATGATAGTCGTGTAATGCCATAACGCTCAAGATGGCCTAACTCTATGCCGTGATGGGACAAGAAATATGCTATGCAGCACATTTAAGAGTCATTTTGGCACGATTTATGAATTTATCTTCACGATTCCAGCGATCCATTTGATTTGCCCAACTATAGTTTTCTCTAAAATACTTATTGAGAAACTACAGCCTCATGCCAGAAAATGTCCATTCCGTTCACTTTGAGAATGCGAAGTACTTAGCATTTCAATATGGTTTGGTGAAACTCCAGTCGGGAGCCACACAGCCAATTGCCTCGACAGCTATTAAGGAACTAACTGTTCTCATAAATGATTATTTAATCTGTGATTTGATAGTTACATAAAAATGTCAATCTATCAGATCATAAAGTAATAGAAATAGAAATCATAGCTGAATGTAATAAATATTTTATGTTACCTGTTCGTAAAAAACTAAAATAATTTTCTGGAATCACGACAGAATACGACTTTTTAAGATAATTTATTTTCATTTTATGAAGAAGAAATTTTATCACCACCAAATAATATAAAATATTATTTTATGAAAAATTACAGAATAGAGCCCAATTTACAACAAAGCTCTGTATGCAAGTGTAGTCAGTTTGTGCACAGAATTTCAAAAAGTCGGGCTCACAAGGAATATTATAAGCCGCAGGAGTTTTTTTTATTGCTGGCTGCGGTATTTCAAATTACCTTTGCATGCTATTAATTGTTTACAGAATTGGGAAATGTATAAATCAGTTATGAAGGCTACCCTGTCTGTTCGGAATAAGTCTTCCATCTTGATTTTTTATTGTGCGAGATCTCGACTGACATCTGATGTTTGCGGTCGATTTCCTTTATTTTCATCTATCAGGTTAACTGCCAAATAAAAGTTTGTACAACGATTGTAAGGAATAATAGGAGCTTCTTTCCTGAATCGTTAAGAAATTAAGAACTTTGAATTACAGGGTTTATGCATATGAATTGCAGTAAAATCTTCTGAAAAACTAAATTTTTTTCAAATTTTATTCATGTAAGTACCGATACTAACCCTTGTGATGCAATTGCATGATGTAAAGGACGGAAAAATATACCATAAGGATAGCAGAAAGCTTTTTCAACACAGAGATATCGACTATGAGACAAACTATTATTTAATGCATAAGTTTGCTACTAATCGAGTCTCTTAAAGAAAAATATTTGAAATACTATCGGAAAATTGTAAAAATATTTTTATGGCTTATGGTCTTGCCCTTTATACGTCATGCTTCTCTGAGCTCTTCAAAATGAATCTCCATAATCTCTAGTCTAGACTGAATTTGCTTGCATACATATATACTTGCTTAAAATATATGTAAGATAGCTGGCAACCATTAGTTGCCGAAGTTTTTTTTTTATGGATTAACATTTTTATGAATTTTTCATCTGCTCTTAACTATAGTAATTTTAGGTAGAAATGGTGCGAATCCGTCATTGCATTCCTTCACAAGGCCAGTAACTTTGGTTGGCAGAGTTGAATAAGAAGAAGTTTAATATATGATGGCAATAGAAGTTGTTCGTGTTATTATTTATACAGGTTACATTTAACATACAGTCGTCAACTATTATTTCAAAAATGGTTAATAGAATCCTCTATTTGATGTGCTTTAATTAATGACTTATATAAAAAATTTCCTCATTACGTCATGAGAACTGGTAGCTTTGCATTTAAGATGTTCAAATATGCATATTATAATTACATAATTTTGTTGTCAATTTTAAGGAAATGCTTTCACCGGTTTTAGTTTCATTAAGAAAAACTCAGGGTATGATTTTGTGATTACAGGGCTCAATAGAAGAATGGTTGAGACTTTTGCGATTAGAAGAATACATTCAACCACTACTGGATCAAAATTATAAAGCGGTACGGGACGTAACTCAAGTAACTTGGGAAGACTTAGAGGATATTGGTATTGTTAAACTTGGACATCAGAAGAAAATTCTTTTAGCTATTAAACGAGTTAAAGATATAATCAGCGGAAAATGGAATCTGAAATGCGGTAGCTACCATCAGGTACGCCTAACTTCATAAAAAATATTGAAGCACTGGTATGACTAAAAAGAACTGTTTCCCACTTTGTTTCTGCATATCCCAAAATTAACTGATAAATAATTTTCTAACTACACACAAAATTAATTTGTTGCAATTATTAAAATATTTAATGTGCTTTTTTCACGTGGTATATTAGTCGTGCTGTTTTACTTACGATACTAAAGATCACTTAAAAGTCCAATAATTCAAGATAAAACTCTTGAGTGTTGGAGTTACGTGCTAATGAAAGATGACCTAATCTCGGAGATTGATCTGGGTGTAAAAAAACGTGGTTGATATATCGTCCAATTTTAATATTCTTTTAGGCTTTTTGAGTTTTGTTAAAAATGCTTTTGAATGCGTTTATTTGTACATATTAATGTACAATATTACTTCTATATATCTAAATGTTTTATTTTTCCATCGTTTTCGCATTTATATTGTCACATCTTCATACAACATGAGCTACTGAAAATTAATTGTAATTTAGATTTGCATCTGTTGTTTCTAGATTTTTGAATGGTTGGAAAATTCAATTTTGTATTTAACGCTTAGAAATTTTATTTAGTGTATATAACATAATATGAAAAACTTCTCTAACACGAGCGAAATACTAACATCTAATATACTGCGCATGAATGCATTTTTTATTAATTTTCGGTAAAGATACAAATTGACCACAACACTACGATGGTTTTAGGTAAATATGCCTTATTTCGAATTTCGAAAACTTACTAGTATGTTGCTGATTGAAATATATAATTGAGAAATAGCTTATTCCAAATAATTTTAAGATTGTTTCAGTAAAAAGGCAAGTCTGGGATAAAATTAATTAAAAATATCAGTAATTGACAAGAACACTGTCAGATAGATTTCAGTTTTGCGAGCTATCCACTATATTAGTACATCGTTATCTATATCATGATGTAACTTGCTTTTCAAATTTCTTCATGATATAACTTGCTTTTCAAATTTCTTTTCTATCTTTAGGATTTTCGGGAAACTTATTTATCAGTTTTCTTACTAGTAATAAATATAAAATTCTGCGCTTCACTCGTATCTGTTTCTCTTCGCTGGAGAACCAGATGACATAAATGGACAGCAATACAGTTAATCCTAAGGCTGACCAGGGGACTTTTATTCATGTTATATGTTGACGAAAAGTTGTGTATAGAAGAAGCAGAAAGACAGGCTCAGGGTCAGTAAACAGAGCTCTGACTCCTGCAAGGCGGTCCTCAATCTCGTTGTCGTAGGTCATAACAAAGAAAGGAAAATGAAGAAATGAATGGCAGCAACGTGTAGAAATGTCAACAAATTTGCACTCTTATTAGAATAACTCCTTCATGAATTGTGCTGGCATCCTATAGATATTGTCCCCAATAGTAGAATATAGCAGCGTCGCATTTTTGAAACTATGTTAAAGAAAATGTATTTGCTTATTATCGTTACCGTCATTTGGCTGCCAATTTCTATATTGGTTCCCCTTGCACTTGCGTGTATTCTGACATAAAGCCTTGCAAGTTTTTTAGTATATAGAGAAATACTATATACGAAGCTTGTATCGTGTACATTAAAATGTATTTAAATCTGTGTTTCTAAAGAGAACAATTTTGCTTTTTTTTCTTTGTGATGACTGGAGCGCTATTCCATCGACTTGCATCAAAGAACTACAACACCAAGCAATACTAAAAATGGTGCTTGCAATTTCGCACTTCTGGGTGCAGAAAATAGTGTATTTCATGTCTTTTACCCTAGATGATATCTATAGGGTATACTAAGTTTGTCATTCCGTTTTTAACACCTTGAAGTAATGATCGTAGAGCAAAATGGATTGGAGACCCACGCATAATATTAAAAGTTATGTCCCTCCGTCTGTCCGTCTGTGCACATACTTTAAAAAGAAAAAGTAAAATTAAGTTCGAAAATGAGACAAATCGGGCAACTCCTTCGTGGGGTTGCCTTACAAAAATGTCGTTTTGCCTATATATATGGACACTGACTGAGAACGCGTCGACGTAGAGAGCTGAAATTTGGTACATGGTGTTTTTATAGTAATAACAAAAAAAAATCAAAAATGGAATAAATCTGGTTTTACATATATTGTGAAAACGATCAGTCCTGGACATTTTTATTGTACTAAAAACTTCTTCCTATAAAATTGGTTATAATCATTTTTCTGTCCAACGAACCGTTATAGAAATATATGTGAAAAACCACTTTATAAATTAAACTTGCATAGATCGGCCACCATACGAAATTTTATACAGGCATTAGGGATTCTGGGGTTACCATATCTTGCAAGAGAATGCAATGGTGATTATGCGGGAAAATAGTTGAATATTAAAAAAATTACAAAAGTTTTGTCTTTTTGTTTTTTTTTACTTTGACGTCCTATAACTGCCGACAAAATTGGGATGAAAACCTTGAGAGGTGATTGGATATTTATTGGAAATGTTAGATGGTTTACTATCATCTACGATGATAGTTAACTTTACAGAATGCATAAGAAAGTTACATGACGTTATTGGAGAAAGTATCTGAAGCCACAAGACCCCCCCCCCCCCCCACCCTCTACCGCAAACGACATAAGTATTATCTCACTTTTGTCCATGTAAGTTTTTGCTTGCCTCGAATCCAAGTATCAAACCCTTAAATATAATGCAGTAATTACGAAACACCCTGCATAACAGCAAATATACTAATATTCTCCTGTACTCGTCAAAAGAGATTGCACATCCCGTATGAAAAATGGTTAATCCTTGGAAAGACAGGTGTTTAAAACTGTTACAAGTCCGAAAAAAGCTTGTCGATTAAACAAAAATGCAAATAAGGACTGATTCCGAAAAAAACGGCCACCTATCCCCTCCAAAATTAGGGAACACTGGTAAAATTGCATCTATAAAAGGCCCTGGTCACATCGAGAGCGGCGCGGTGTCACGCGGTAATATAGAGTGTTCACACCGGGAGCGGTGGATTTTATCCAAATGTACTCTAGTTCCGATGAAGTTCTGTTATTAGTAACTCAGGTTGAAGAAAAACAGATAAAATTGATGAGTTCGATTACGAATACTTTAGAATGCCAAAAGCCATTAATGAATTGCGCGGACTTATTGCGAATGAAAAAGGAATCTTGCCACCAGTGGCAAAATTGTGTTTTTGAGTAATCTCGAATATGGCCATGCGGCAGCAATTTTGTCGCGCCACTCCCGGTTTATGGATTTAATCTTGCAAGAGCCAGCGGCAACTGCGAACGCCGCGCCGCTCCGCTCTCGGAGTGACACCCACTAAAAGAATTTGCAAGCCATTAAGTGCAATGTGCAGTGTTTTATTCAGTGAAAATGGAAGCCAGCCAAGAAATGGCCCAAATTGTTTCCACACATGAAAAATTCGAATATCGAATATCCCGAAGACGACAATTCAAAATGTTTTCAGTAAATTTCTTGTGTCCAGAGAAAGTCCGTCAGTCAGGAAGGAAATCAGGTTCAATACACCAAAAATTGGCCCAAAAAAAGGTAGACACCCTAAAACGAAATCCCAATATGTCGTTGAGAGATATGGCTGATAAGGCTGGAACATCATCTGCTACGGTTCATCGAATTAAATGACAAGAAGTCATACAAAACTTCCATGCTCAAAAGCCACCGGACGAACAGCAGAAAAGAACGAAATTACAAAATCCTGGGGCCGAATTTTGTATGAAACTTTCCTAACGAAATTCGACTGCTGCATAATGAATGATTAAGCTTACGTGAATGCGGTCTTTAAACAACTTCCAAGACAGGAATTTTATGTGGCAAAAAAGAGCGGTGACGCAGATCCCAAGTTTAAGAACCGTCGGGTTAAATACTTCATTTAGCAAGCAATATGTTCTTGTGGCCAGAAATCATTACCTTTCGTGACAACAGTCACAATCAATATGGATGTATACGTTAAGGAGGGTCTTCAGAAGCGTCTTCTTCCATTCTTTAGAAAGCATGATGTATCAGCTTTGTTTTGGCCAGATTTAGCAACTTACCACTACGGCAGGAAATTGAGAGATTTCTACGATGTCCAATGCATTCCCGTAGTACCCAAGGATGCGAATCCTCCAAATTATCTGGAACTAAGGCCAATCGAAAAATATTGGGCTAAATATTGTCTCTGTAAAAAATTGAATGAAGAACGTAAAGCAATAACTTCACCAATTTTATAGCACGTGGTAATTATATCATGTTGGTTGTGTGTAATGCAAATCGTTCTATGAAAATTATTTGATAACAAAAAAATAAAGTTCGGTTTTGTTCTGTATCATTCCTTATGTATTTACATGGGAAAGATTAATTATAAAAGACATATTCATCACATTTTATTATAATTCCTCAAAATTACACAAATATGTGAAGTTTAAAGTTTAATTTACTGTATCCACATACGTTAAACGTTTATTTATTTCTTTATGTAGAACTATGCATTACATTACGATATTTGAAAATTCTAATAACTCATTTAAAAAGGCTGTTCTCCCTCGATGAAATTCGTATTCAAACTGACGTCCAGTACTATATATAAAGAAAAAGATGTAGTTGAAAACGTCTGTGACAATGGGCTCAAAAAGAAACCTCAATGGAGTTACTTGACTTACTAAGGATCATCCAACATTTCCAATGATTCTAGTTCAATAACTTCATTTTATGATTTTATTCATTTAGTAAAATCTGTGCTAAGATTGTATGAAGCTGATGCAAACTAAAATATCGAAAGTGTGCCTTGAATTTAACAAGGAACACGTAACACGTAGAGCCCAATAACTTGCAAAAAATGAAAACAAAGGCCTCCTATACAAATATAAATTTGTCTGCAGCATCAGCCATCCGTGTTTTAAGTAAGTTGAAAAAAGATAATAATGTTATAAAGACTTTCAGAAAATACTGCACCACTTTTTGTGGTGACTGTACACCATGCAGTTACTTGTGTTTAACCGTTACTTTTGGGAAATAATTTACCCTCTGTCTAGTTTCAATAACTGTGAGCTTTGCTTCCACTTGTAAAATTAGTCAGCAAGATGACTTCAAAACAATTGTTAGTGTTATAACAAAAGAACTTAAAGTGTCGCGATGGGCTGTGAGTAGAACAGTTAAAAGATACCTTGAGTGTCAAAGTGTTGAGGAAAACCAAAGGAACAACTGAGAAAAATTTAGAAAGGAAAGTACTGCAGCGCATAAGCAGAAACAAGTGTATATCAGTGAGAGATATTGCAAAAAGGTGAAAGCAACTGTTCAAAGAATTAAGAACACAAATAATGTGAAGACATAGTGCAAAAAAAAAGTGTCACAACAAAAAACATCATTTAAAAGAGCAAGAAACTTGTATAAACGTTTGCTAGCCAGTCCAGATGATTGCTTGATTATGGATGATGAATCCTACTTTAAATATGATTTTAACACCTTGCCAGGTCCTCAATTCTATAATGCTAACGATAAGACGAATGTTCCAGATGAAGAAAAAGTCATTCCACATGAAAAATTTGGAAAAAAGCAATGGTTTGGCAAGCAATATGCCAATGTGGTCAAAGAAGCAGACCTTTTTTTTTATGAAAGCACCATAAATTCCGAAATTTATATGAAGGAGTGTTTGCAAAAAAAAGCTGCTGCCCTTAATTAAACATCATACTGCATCAGCATTATTCTGGCCAGATTTTGCAACAGCACACTATGCTTCTACAACCTTGAAATGGCTTGCAGAAAACGGAATTATCGTTGTCCCGAAAAGTTACAAACCACCCAATACTCCAGAACTCAGGCGTATAGAAAGATACTGGACTCTGGTAAAGAATATATTGCGTAAAGAAGGCAAATTTGCAACCTCATTACCACATTTCAAGAATTTATGGATTTCTACCAGTAGAAAAGTGTTGCCAGAAACTTTGAAAAATTTATCAAAGGTGTTAAGAGAAAAGTGAGGTTATATTCCAGAAAACGTATAAATACATAACTTTTATAATTGTTCTATTACTCTACTATTCTAATGAATTAAAGAAAACAAAACATATAAAAACAATTTTAAACGGTCTTCAAACTGGTGTTTTGTTGTGGTGCAGTATTTTCTGAAACAGTCCTTATTACTCTTAGGCTAAATCAACTGCACATTTTTAAACAACTTATTCGATATTTGTATTATTAAATAAGTGTCTTTTCACAGCCCGTATAAAAACCACTATCCCTTCATAATAAATTTGCAGTGAAATTAAATTCTACCATAGAGTAAAGAAATTTATATGGAGATAAGTGCGGTATGATAAGACTTTTAGGCGGTACAGAGGAGGTTCTGTTACTTAAGTTACTTTCTCCCTTCTACTGTAACTTTAAATTCTACCATAGAGTAAAGAAATTTATATGGAGATAAGTGTGGTATGGTAAGTCTTTTAGGCGGTACAGAGGAGGTTATTTTACTTAAGTTACTTTCTCCCTTCTGCTGTTACTTTCTTGGTTAGGCTGAAGATAACTGTCGTCGCAAATAATAGTAAACCATCTCAAATTTCCATTCCAATCACCTCTCGAGGTCTCCATTCTCTGCATTCTCTTGCAAGATTTAGTAACCCAGAACGTTACCTTTCATTTGATCCAGCAAGTGTACCCGTGCAACCGTTTTTTAGATAAGCCTGATTTTATAACATAATTTCATTACATTTGCTCCTATCATCTAATAAACTTAAAATGAATGAAACTATACCTCATAGCAACAAAACAAATTTGTTCATCATTAATATACAAATCAATAAAGCCTTAACCACAATCATAAAGATAGCAATAAAAGACATGAAATATACTATTTTCTGCTCCCAGAAGTGCGAAATCGCCACAACGATTTTTAGTATAGCTTGCTGTTGTTGTTCTTTGATACAAGCCGATGCAGTAGCTCTCCAGTCATCAAAGAAAAGCAAAAATGTTCTCTTTAGAAAGACAGATTTAAATACATTTTTATTTACACGACACAAGCTTCGTATATAGTATTTCTCTATATACTAAAGAATTTGCAAGGCTTTATGTCAGAATACACGCAAGTGCAAAGGGAACCAATATACAAACTGGCAATCAGATGACTGTAACGATAATAAGCTGATACATTTTCCTTAGTATAGTTTCAAAAATGCAATATTTGTGAGAATTTCCGCCAAATATTTTCAGTCTCTAGATTTCTTTACCTATGCTCTTACTTGAAATTCCTTAAGATATCTAAATTTTCCAAAATATACACGATTCCGGGAAAATTATGAATCATTAAAAAGGACTCATAATTTTTCGTGTATATTAGCCTCTATCTAGCTTGGGAACATCTATTTAAATTTACTTAACAGCTCAATACTTTCTGTCTTTGTCGTTCATATAACCAAAGTACACAAACTACACGTGGTCACAAAAAGTGTCAGTATAATCTTGTTCTATCGATACAAACTACTAAGATATTTCTCATAGTGGGCAGTAAGTATTCACCTCCAGTTTCTGCAATTTTATTTAGAATTTTTTGAGACACTTTCCGCGCAATTTTTCAAGAAAGTGGGACCATGCTTCAAGGACTGGAAGGAAGGGAGTTTTCTAATATATTAAGCTAAAGAATCTTTTATTACGATTACCATTTCCAAAGTGGATGAAGATCGCAATTTTGTCCGTAGAAGCTGAGCCTTATTGAATATTTTTGACTCCTAATATTAAACCCTAGATCCTGATTTATGAACAGGACTTGATATATTCGAAGCAAATCATAATAAATTCATAGAAAAACATAAAAATTGTGAAGGACCACAGAAACGAAAGGAATTAACATTTGGGTCTGTGATGGCGATTGCATCCATTGCTTCCTTTTCAAGTTTGGTTCAGTGGTTTTATTATATGAACTAGGCTTTTGCAATAGGTGAAGTAGCTGTGCTGAAGTGCTGCTCATTAATATCAGTAGTTTCGCACTAAGCCAGTTTCAAATCTTGTATCTAGACTCAGTATTCGTTCTTACTCCTAATATTTCTGTTCTGCTGCAGTGATTTCTGCTGCAGTATATGCTACTAATTATATTCAACAGTTTTTTTTTTTAGTTATATTGTTATTTCTAAAATGGATGGTATTGGGTGTAACTTTGGGACAGTTTTTAGTTTATCTTCTTATGTACCAGTTTTTGATGTTTTTTTTATACTATGTTACGTTTGGTCAAGCAAATTTCAGCCTACGCAAATAAAAGCTTTCTTCATCGCACTAATTTCATAAATACAATCTTCTCACTATTAATTAGCTTATGTGAATAATTTTATTTTAATTTCATATATACATAATATATGATTGAATTGATTCAATGAAAATTCGCTTATTTCTTTTGAAAATCTTTAATAAATGTGTGTCTATTGAATTGTAAAATCCATCCATTTCCAAAACGCACAAAATGTATAACATGAAAAATCCAAACATGAAACAAATTCAACTTCTCGTGCACAATGCCTATGCAATTATTTAGGATTACCAAAGATTGCCATCATCGACAAGAGTATCGTGGGATGATTCTCAAGGAACATATAGTGAATGCAGTGGTATTAATCATGAAAATAACGATATTGTTATAATTAAGGTGAGTAGTGTATGCTTTAATCCTAAAAATTTTATTCACATAATTTTTGAGCTTTGCTTCGTTAACAACTTCTTCCTTTTTTTTTTAACTATAAAAATTTACAACAAAACCCTCTCGGCATGTCAAACTAGTAATAATTTCGAAATAACAATGTACAGTTAAGAGGTTTCTGATTTATTGCTATAGCAATGATTTTACTTGACCGATTTTAGATACGCCAACCTCGCGGAAAGAGCTTAGAATCATTGGAAGATATCAACGAGAGGAATACAAGAACACACTTAACTTTCAGCCATTATTCAAATGATTTATATTCATACTTTCCACAACAACAGCAACCATTGATTAATAGGGGAATCGGAATGAATCCTGGAGGTCTACCACCCTATCATATTGGCAATGTGGTAAAATAATAAAATATTGATTTTCGTTTTATGATAAGATATAAAAAATTAATTTTAGACTTGGAGGAGATCTTACGATGATGGAGATATAACACCAACAAATGAAATTGGTTCAGATTTAAATGAAGGTGGGGGTACATTACCACGGCAAAGAAACAACTCTGCCCGTGGTAGAATAGTGGATAGATCCAGTTCAATAATACCATCAACAATGCCTCAAGGTCACTTAGTCGCCTCAGCTGAATATTGTTCTACTGATAATGCAATTTTAATGGCAAATACGGTTAGAATGAATATAAGATTATATTATTGATTCCAGGTTTAATTTTCATTCTAAATTTTATAGCGTTATGGGACAACTTGCAGTCCATTAGCTACAAAAAAGCAGGCACCGGAGCCTCCACGTCGCCAATGTAGTATAAGAAATACAACAGCTGGTAATTTACCAGAAGCACAAACAACTAATTATGGTCATAACACAGGAAAATATTTACACTTCGATCAAACAGGATCATCTCGTAATGCGCAGTACATTCCGCCTAATCATCAACCAATTTATGTCAACTACAATGTTCAAACTCATCAGACAACAGTGGAAGTACATTGTGATAAGACACATGATAACAAGGTTAGTTCTAGTTGCCTACTCGTAAATATTTCGATAAAACCCATACGAGTATCTCAAGCAAAAATTAGAAATTTTCCAAAAGTGGGCTCTGGTAATCATTTGATGTTCGTTAGATTTTGGCGTATTGCTGATGAATTGGGTGTTGTAATAATATAGCAGCACTGAACGAAAAAGTTTTTTGTTAATAATAGTATTTTTCTCAAAAAAATAGTCTTATTCACTTGCACGTTTTTTTTTATGTTTTTATTTTGAAGCTAAAAACCATGTACAAAAAAGTGCGATGGCGTTCGGTTTCGGTTTTAAGATATGATTTTTTAAAGTCGCCGGATACCCAAAGTAACGCACTATAGGAACACTGCAGTAAGGGGAATTTTTTTTCTACTGAGGATCTCTAGCACTTGTTTTTTTTTTGTATTTTTATTTTGAAGCCAGAAACCTTATCGCAATTTTTTGTACATGGAAAGATAAGGCTTCTAGCTGCAATATAAAAAACAAAACAAAAAAATGCTGGAGGTCTTCAGTAGAGAAAAAAAAACAATATATTCCCCTCAGCGCACGCTCCGTAGTGCGTTACTTTAAGTATACGGTGACTTAAAAAAAAACGAAGCCGAACGTGATCGCAATTTTTTGTACATAGATAGATATGGTTTCTAGTTTCAAGTTAAAAATAGAAAAAATGTCCTAGAAGTCCTCTCTAAGGAATAATACTATTTTTTTTTGAAAAAGTACTCTTATTAACAAAAAAAAAACGTTCAGTGCTGCTTGAGTTTTTTTATAAAAACATTTATCATTTGAAACACAAAAATCGGTTGCTCCGTTCTCGACATATGGTTTTTTGAAAATGACGCTTCATCATAAAATAACAAAATTTCTAACCCCTTTGCTTGGGGAAGAGGCAAGGGAAAACAAAAAAATATTGGTGAACTATTTTGGTATTTCCTACAAACTAAAAGTTTCATCTAAATTGATGGTCGGCTGATCGGTTTCGTGTGGAATGTGTATGATGTTCCATGACATTCAGTAGTGACATTTCTCATGTAGATGTGTGCATTTTTCAGTGCACCATCGCCGATTTTTCGAGTGTAACACTAGGGTCATTTTGACTTAAACTTTTTCTAGCAGTGCACGTCAATGGAATGATTTCAGTGTGGCACTTCTAGAAAAGTGTAACACTTTTGCTAGAAAACGTTGATGAATTGTAGCCGGTATTAATCTGAATAAATTTTTCTAAAAGCTTTTATATATAATACGACTGATTTGACTTAACAACAGAAATAGGTTCACTTCCTATTACGTTGGGTCCAATATATACCGGGCGAAAAAAGGATGAATGTTGAAAGGGTTTCTCTAAATGCAGCGAGGGTTCGCGTCAACTCCTTCGAGAAAAGTACGAAAATGAGGAATCAGATCAAGTAAAAAACGTAGTATTGCACAGAAGATCAAATGAAAAATAATTGTTTCGTTATGTTCAACATTGGGCACTACTAGACTAAATAATATAGATAAATAAATCAGCCTTGACTATATATATTAATCAAAGATATAACATGAAATCAGACGGTAAGGATAAATCTATGACTCGCTACTGCAACCGACTTAATCTCTATCAATTAAAATATATGTGTAATTGGTACGCGCCTTAACGTGCCTCTCTTGTATATCGATAAATGGTATCGGATGATATTATTTCCTGAATAATCGATTGAATTATAATATCGTGTGCATTGTATTGATTACATCGATATTTATCATGAAAACTGAATACAGTGGTCTGTCTAATTTCAATATTAATACAAGTTTAAAGTCAGAACCATTGATATGTATAATATGGACAGTTGTTTATTGAAATACACGGTAGAAAGTGGGCTCATTTCTATATAGCAGTCTCTTTCGATCTAAGCACCAAGTACCAACTGAGAGCTGTAAACAACAAATAAATAAGTGGTTTTGACAAAATAAATGTTTTTAAATTCATTATAGTATTATTACTGATAAAAAGTGTTTCATTAAAGTCAATATATTCAGCAGACACGCAGCAGAAATTCGAAAGGTTTTATTAAAAGGACTTTTCGCGCTGCCCCAACTTCCCGCCAATGATTTTTTTAAATGTTGGCATCAACGTAAGCACTCCTTTTGATATACAAAATTGTGCTCACATGAAATTGCGTATCAAGCAGTCCATATTATATATGTTAGTTGAACCACCGGAAAATATTCTCACAGCCATAAATAGAAATATATATGTACGTGTTCGTGCGAATAGTTTCTCTATAAATTTGCTTATTATTTCTCATGGAAAAGCAACAACCGATTAAAAACTGAACTGTCCTATTGCCTAAACTATCGTTCATACGAAAACATTGACTAGTAATTTTTAGCTTTGTAGCTTTTTCGCTTTATATATATAAATATTATAAATAAATACCAACGATCGGATGTGACTGTGTAATAATGCAAAGAGGAACAGAAATTACTTTAATATATTGTCATATTATCGTTTATTGCAATTTTTATTTTGAATTTATTTTACTTAAGAAAATATTTAAAAGAAGAAAAACGTTTTTTCTATTTTATTTGACAGTCGAATTCAAGCATCGATTCAATCGACAAAATTCCGTTTGCTAATGAGAATACAGGAACAATTAAGCAAAGATTACTTAATCGACAGGAGATTGCATCATCTTTGTCGTTGTCATCATCATCATCTTCGTCGTCAACAAATACTGTAGCAAATATTACGCAATCTTTTCATTCACTCAAATCGTCTGGTTCATTGCATGAGGCATCTTTACATGGATCATCAGCTGAGCATACCCCTCCATCACCATCATTATCTTCACCATCATCAAACAAAGTTCCAATGCAGATTCCTGATGATCGCTATCATCACCATTCTAATATTATAGATGAACCAGCATCAGCTGTTACTGATGGTGTTGGTACTGGTGCTGTAATAACTAATTCAACCGATTCAGCGAATGTCTTAAATGATATCGGCAATATGTTAGCCAATTTAACCGATGAACTAGATGCCATGTTAGAAGAAGAAAAAAGAGTAGGAATCAACGATAGCGAATAGAGTAAACTCTTTATTGAGTGGAAGTAATAATAAAATCTAATTTATATTATTATAAAATAATATATTACATGAATTAGTTATATTTGTATACAAGTTAAGTGTCATGTTATAGTGGTATAACGAAAGAAGGCAAAATATAGGGGGAAAATATGTTAATCAGTTATTGTCCGATTCTTAAATTTTGATACTACAAACAGCATGTATAGGTCTTATAGAATTCAAGTGATAGCTAAAGTACATGACACATTTATAGTTTCTTACTTTCAAACAATAATATCAATAATTTATAGTAAGCTGCAGAAATGATTGGTCATAAGTTAGGAAAAAAGTATTAGGGAAATGTTTATTTCTGATAAGTCTCTCAAGTTATTTTATATTCCCACAAGAATATTATTGCGACATAAAGTCTAGTCCTTTATGAAAAGTTAAACCAATTTTCCCTTTAAAATAACTGTTATTTTGGAAATGATTTCTAATTTAAGATATAAACCTAATTTTACGACTGTTCAAAGCATCCATCAAAGCACTGTTGCAATATTGCTGTAAGTGTACATAAAACTGGAAAAAACTTTTGCACAATTGATAATAAATATACATATAATTAAATATTATATGATCGTTGTCTGTCTTTAACCACAAGTCTGTGATAGCGTGATTAATCTTCAGCACAAACTATTATGAATACAATCACTCTTCCGTGTTTTATTTCAAAACAATCAGTGTAACTGAAATAAAAAACTAACACTTTCGTGTAACTAGTAAAGATATAAAACTCTACCAGATGCAGCAATATTTGGTAAATGGCAGGATTTTTTGATTTGTGTTTTTTTTTTTTTGTTATTGTAAGTTATTTTTACGCCCATACGAATAGCAATAACAAACACTTTTTTAAGAGTAGCAATCATTGAATACTTATGTTTTTGTTTTTCTATCCTAAAGGTTTCGTACCCCGATATTTCTTCAGTATTATTAAATATCTATAGGCTACTGCATACATAGCAGTCTTAATCCATTTTCTAGCATTTAGCAGACATGTTACGAATTCGGAATTTTTTTCCGTTTCAAGCTGAGCCAAAACTTGTCGGTGTATTTTAGTATATATAAATTAAACATTCCCTAAGGTTTCGAAATAAACTATGCGCTTCAGAAATTGCGTAAGTTAAGGTAAACACAATTTTCAATTAGATATTTTGTAAGACCTATGCATTCTAATAAACTTCCTAAAGAAAACTTCATGGGCGGGTGTATTTAAAGTTGTATTTAAGTTCAACGTGGATTTCCATTTATTTTTTTAATATTATACGTAATTAATTATATATATATATATATAATTTTAATTTTTAATTATTCTTTTTTTCATTGTTTTTCACATAACTTTTAAACTTCTAAGTTTTATATAATATACATATAAAAACAATATGTAAAGGTAAAATTTCAATATTTGTTTTATATTTAAACTAAGGAAAAGAAACTTTATATATCCAATTCAATAAAGCGAATGTTTTCAAAACCGTAATTATGTAGTTTTTTATTTATATAAAATATGATTTCAGTATGAAGGAGCTGATTGAAGAACACATAACCGATTTCGGATCGGCACCACTCATCAGTTCTATTTTAGAATGTTGTAATTGACGTTTTCTTCATTTACCCGGCGATAACACGAGTCAGTACTGAATTCGTCTGTCAATTTTACTGACGCTTTATGTTCGATAAAAATATCGTCAAGCGGTCTTCTGTATGCATTTCTAATGATTTCTTCTTATTCCGTAAATTGTCTCTAAAAAATAAAGATTACAATGTATATTAACTCTTCAGTTATTTCTGACTGAAAAGACAGAAGATTAGAAATATAAACACAAAGTTTCGGCCATTTTTATTTTGCGTTTGACTATATTCATTGACTATTCAGTACAGACTGTCCAGGAATCTAGCTAGTACTGACTAGTCAGTAGGGGCTTACACGAGGCTGTGTCAGTGCCAGAATCTCTTATTGTCAATTGTACTGCCTCGTGTAATCCCTGGGTTACTAAAAACAGTAAAGGGGCTTGTTCTCACCGTCGGCCTTCTTCTGTGGAAATAGTGGATTAGTATTTAATACACTCATCAGTTTAAGACTAAGCTTTATAACTGCTACATCTACTAATATCATCAGGGTGAAATACGCTTAAGTTAATTAAGTAAGTTCCATCCCCAGAACAGGGCTTAGTGTGAACAATTTTTTCTGAAAACTTTTATATATAACACGATTGCTGTAACTTAGATTAGGTTAGGTAGAGGTGTGATTAGGCCACTAGGACCATCCGGACACCGCGACATTCTCACCCTCCGCTAAAGTGGGTAGGCAAAATCTAATCTTTTTACGGTTGGATTAAAAATCTGGTTTGGAGAGATAAATGTTTCCCCAGTGATTTGCAATTTTAAAGCATGCTTCGAGGTTTTCTCTTCCAGCTCCCACAGTCAAAACAGTCTGCTACCGAATTTGCCTATCTTGTTCATAAAATAACGGAATGGGCCATGTCCAGTGACTACGATAGTAAACAGTCTAAGGAACTGTCTGCTAAGACCACATAGTTGGCGCGTCTGGCGTGAAGAGGGGGCGAAAGATTCCTTTGCTTGTTTCATACCGGGCGCGCTACACCAGAGGAGATCCAATTGCCTGCTTTCCCATTTATACAGTTCCCGCTAAAGTGGCTTTTTGTTAAGCCAAACGTTGGGTAGGGAACAGTTTACGGGCAGTCGGCTCCGGTTTTAGGCATATCGTCCGCTTTTTAATTACCGTCCACTCCTTCGCGTCCAGGAACCCAATCCAAGTTTACTTGGTTGTCTTTAGAGTTTCGGGTAGCATCTTTAACTACTTTCAAAACAAAGCCTTGAGAGGACAAACCCAGGAGCGCAACTTGGCTGTCTGAACAGATGTAGATGTTGGAGTTCTTGCAACCCAAGCGAAATGGAGAGTTACACTTATAGACCCTGTGCCTTTTTTCCATCTTTCTGGATCGTTTGCCAGACGTTTGCCCTGTAAGAAAGTATGGGTCTGATAATGCCCTGAAAGACCCATAAGGGTTTAGACACCAGGTAAGCTTGCTATCCAGGATTATTCCTAAATATTTTGGTTCTTTGGAATATTTTAGTGTAATTCTATTTAACCTATGGAGCTGGAGGATCATTTTCCTAGTGAGAGAAACTAACAACGTCTTACCTGGGTTTATTGATAGTCCCATATTTTGTCACAATCTAGTAGCAATGTTAAAGGCAGTTTGCATAAGCTCAGGTAAAGCTGATTCAGACTTTCCTTTAACACAAATGACAATGTGATCAGCGTATCGTTGGGCTTTAAAGCCGACCTCTTGGACTAGGTTAAATAGCATCCACAACTATGAGCCGTAGTGGTACTGATAAAATTCCGCCTTGTGGACAACCTCTAGTGTACTTGCTGTCGATTCGCCATTTAAGGTAGTTGTCATGCAGCGTTTTTCCAGCATATTGCCAATCGATCTGATAATATACGGTTGGACACTTGACGGCTGACGGCGGGCGATTCGCGTGAAAAAAGAAGAAGAGGAGTTTGAAGGTTAGACTAGACTAGACGGGAGATGAGTTTTTCTGAGGGTTTTTCGAGGAATATCTGAAAAAGAAACTGACATCGAAGTGGAAAAAGATAAAAAGGTGAAAATTCGTGGGAGTAATCAGCAGTAATCCTCGTAACAGTCAATTCTATGTATATACGTGCACTTTATGCCTACATCCACATATCTATATTTGAAGAAGCTTATCAGCTTATCTACATCCAGTGCTTGTGAGGTCAAACGCCGTAAAATTATTTATACGTAATCGTCCACTACAAAATGTATTTTGATGTAGCGTACTATAATTTAAATTATTCAAATTATTGCATAGGTGTCACTAAACGGAACGTCCAAGGAGGCGCCTTTATCTTATTGTTGTATATTTGATATTATATTGCATTTTCGCTATATTCATATTATGAAAACATTAATTTATATTGTAATGGTAATTAAGAGAAGCAAATATTAGCATAGGATATGGTACAAGATTTTAAAAGTTCATTTTATATATCTTCAATCATTGTAGTCATTATTAATACAACTAAGAAACACCGACCTTAACTATTAGTATGCAAGAAGGTCTTAATATTTGGAGTTTCGGTTACAAAGTAGTTGGCTACACTATAGAATGTGCGTATATTTCTTTTTGTCTTGTTATAGAGCAAGCTAAATTAATTTTTTGATATAGTTCAGAGGAGCGTATCCAAAGGTTTGCGCAACATTGTTGGTATGGCTCACTTGCATATCAGTAATTAACGAACTAATTGAACTGAATTAAATTATTTTGCAAGGGACGATATGTCCCAATTAATATGACATAGAGATATCCTAGTCCTATGGACTGTTACAGACTAATGTAAGGCCTCAAGCCATTTTCTCTACGCCCTTGGGGTGAACGCATGACTATCCCTTTACTATGTATTTTCAAAAAATGAGCCATGCTCAGAGGACTTCTTCGATCTAATGAATTGGTTTTAGTGACGAAGTACTGAACTGGTGCTTCTCCCTTTCACTCTCCCGTAGCCCTCTTGGGATGATGGTCGAATAGGTCCGCTGCTCCACTCTACTTTGCAGGTCATCTTAGAATAGAAAATTTATTTATTATCAATCGCCGCAAAAGAGCTAAGTCCTAACACTGTTGTAGTCACTATTGTACACAGATTTTTGTAGGAAAAAGAGCAATGGCTGTGTGTAAACTATTAAATACAGTGTAAAAATTGAATTATTTAATTAATTATTATATCTTTACACATTATTATTTAAGAATTCAGAATACAAAAATTCAGTATACATAAGCAAAATAAAACATATAATTAATAATATTAATAACTTCCTTTGTCAACGTCCGGCCCTCTCGGGAAAGCGTTATAAATTCCTTGGCTGGGAGCCAGTACTCAAATTCGTAGGAGCATCCGGTTGGGACCTATCTATGAGTTATTACTCATAAGTCTGAAGGGTGAACAATGGGCCTTTTAAGGCCTACGTTCCAGAGCCCCTGTAAGGGGTCTTAACCTCAATTTTCAATCAATCAATCAATAATATTAATAATGCATAAGTCAACATAAAACATGTAACCAAACACCACAATAGTAACTGTTTTTGTTTGTGTTTATTAAGCGACCGATTCCTTAATCAGCCACTGTGTATGTTGATTTGTCAGGGTATAATACGTGACAATGAAGAATTGATGCTTACCCTGCAAATAATTAGAGAAAGTTCCGCCGTAGCGAAATAAATTCGAAATAGAGGAAATGCTCATAGCTCAAAATATTCGATTTTTTTGTAACTTAAACGAAGTCTTAGCAACATGCCCTAATTTCCGAGAATTCGAAATAGATGAATCGCTTGTGGCTCGAAATATCTTCGATTTTTCTACCATAAGCGACGTTTTCGAGCATGCCGGAATTTCCGAGAATTGAAAATACAAAATGCATCGCTCGTAGATCGAAATTTCTTCGATTTGTTTGCTATATATGAAGTTATGATACGGTCAATTCCCGGCAAATATTTTCTATTCATAAAATTGTTCTACGTCGGCATTCTAAGTCGAGATTTTATTGAGCGAAGTGCAAAGTGCAAAGTGTAGTTTTATTATGGTGAGTATTTATTATTTATTTATACGATACCGTACTTACTATTTGCAAAACGCCTTGCAAGAGAAGTCGATACCAGGTCGTACTGTTAAAAACATCAAATCCAAGACGAAATACCAACATGTTGTGGCCTGGAAAGATTTTAGGACGGAACCGAATGAAAAGACATATTTGGACGCGCTGTACTTTTTAATGAATCTTCTTCTATATGAATCACAGCTCAGCAACTTATATCTAATTGACAGGTTAGTACTTAACCTATCAGAATCCAGTGACTCCTGGTGGAATTTAAGGTACAGTCACAACAGTTCTCCCCCACTAATAAAACGTTACTGGTCGTTTGAAGAATGCAGATCCAGAACATAATCTTAAAGGTATCCTGGTGGTCGGCGAGCACGTTTCAAAGGTTGAACTTTAACGGTTGGAGGAGACTGATTATGTTGTGAGCACGGTTGGTAGTCATCTGGCAATGGTGACGTAACTGGTTCCGGATGTGTCACAATCTCCGGTAACATTTGAATACTTGGTTGAAAAATGAAGTTCGGGATACTCTAATTCATTGGCAGAATCCCGACTCCCAATGACGTTCTCAGCTGGTGTTGAGTCAGGCACAATTCTTACTGGCCTTTCAGCAAAGCTGGTACTTCTAAGCTGATCTATATGGCGTTTATATACGTAGCCATTGTCGAGTTTAATAAGATAGTGTAGGTAACCAAACTTCTACGCCAAATCTCCAAGCTGGTTTGTTGTTAATGTAATAACGAGACTGAACTCGATCTCCAATGGTGAAGGAACGAGCATAGCTAACCACTGGTCCTTGAATCTCCAACTCATGATATGGCTTAATTGCATCAAGTCGAATCCGAAAATCTCGCTTCAGGTATAGTTCAGCAGGTGTTCTCCCCTCCGCAAGAGGAGTTGCTCTATATCGATGCATAATCTCTTGAAGTTTTCGATGAAGTGTCAGGTGTTCATTCTTCATTGCTTGTAAGCGGTTCTTGATTGTTCTCACATTTCACTCAGCCAGACCGTTTGTGGCTGGATGGCTAGGTGCTGAAAACTTTTGAAAAATTCCATTTGAAGTGCACCATTTCTTGAAGGTCTCACTGGTGAAAATTGTGAAGTTGTCGGAAACTAACACTCTTGGCAATCAATGAGTTGCAAATATTTCGTCAAGTAGCTTGATAGTCTTTGCAGATGAAGGTGCATCATTTGTTTGAAATTCGAATTTCTACCCATTTTGACTTAGCGTCTACCAAGATTAGAAGATGTCTTCCTTCATAAGGTCCTGCATAATCCATTGGCACAGGTTTCACATGATTTAAATATTTCCTCAATTGCTCGATCAATACCTGACCACATACAATATTGACGAGCCAGCTGTTTAATTTTTGTAATTTGTTAAGGAACTATATAGAGTGATGTACTTGGACGTGAAGTCCAGACTGCCAGCATGAGCTGACAGATCACTCGGTGGACAGCGTTGACTGCAGGACCGCACGCTAGCTCGCCTCGGCTATTGGCGGAGAGTGTGGGGAGGTTCCACGGAAACCTGCCGCTGCTACCTGAAATGTACAAAAAACAATCGTGCCTAACAAAAGCCGTCGCACACATCTGGTCCAGAAGGGACCCTTACACTACTTACTATTAACCATGTGAAGGCGCCGATAGTATGCCTTCAGCTGCCGTCGCCCCCTCCACCCAATCGACACTGAGGGCAGCAAGTGGTTTCAGTATCTTTTCTCAGACCTGAAAAGAGAGTAGAGCGAACCTAGTAAACCCCCATAATAAGAGGGATTCGAGAGAGTGAAGGAGAAAGATAAGCACTTGGAAGCAACTCTCTCAATATTTCAGAAAAACCTGTTTTCACAAAAGCGCGGGCATGTTGGGAATACTTTATGTGAGTAAAATCTGATAACTCCGCCCCTTCTAATTTATTTACGAAAATGAATCATTTGCCATTCTGTTTCGTTGTATGTAATCTGCGCTTTCACATTCTTTATCTTTATTCATAAAAGTTTTAAAGAGAGTTTATTTTTTATTTTTCCTTCTTTTTTCTTTGCTTTTCCCGCCGTGTACATTTTAAATGTAAAACAGTCGGAAATCTCCCCTGTATGTATATACAAAAGTATGTTTACATAATTATAACAAAAGAGTTTTACTAAAAATCAAGGCTTAACGGTGAGAGATTTCTATCGTAACGTGAATTTATTAAGAGCAGCCAGTCAGTTTTAGATTTAACTAACGCCAAATCAAGCCGTTTTTCTAATAAATACGACACGCCTTCTATGCAGGCTTCCGTAGAAAAACTTTGAAATAAGGAAATGTCGATTCGAGTTGTTAGTAATACTTTCGGAGTCCCTAAATCCACACTCCATGATAGATTATCCTGTAAATTTCCGGAAGAGAAACTAAAAGCGGGTCCAAAAACTGTGCTAACATATGTTGAAGAAAAAAAGTTGTGGATTTGATTATATCCCTAACTGTATGTGCATTTCCTGTCAAACAAGAGGATATTATAAATTCAATTGAAAATGTAATAAATACAGATGGTAGAGTAACCACCTTTTAATAACAGTCATCCTGGAATGAAATAGCTCTCATTGTTCTTGAATCGACACCCCGAAATAGTTCCACGCACTCCAGAAGTTTTAAGCAAGGGCAGGGCTGTGGTAACTGAAGCAGGCATCAGAAAATGGTTCAGAGAGCTACATAGTTATCTAAGAGAAAACAACTTTGAAGATATACTTACTGATCCCAGAAGGATTTTAAATGGTGACAAAAATAGTCTTTGCTCCACATCAGGCAAAATAATCGCCTCAAATGTGTATCAACCCGGGTAAAGACAAAAAAACCCTTAAGGCACTTTCACATCTAAAACAAAAACCGAGAAAATGTAAACCGAAAAACTCAATTTATTCCACTTTAAAACAAGATTTTTATTCCAATGATTAATAAAATCATGGGAAATAGGATAAACTAATAATTTTACTAAAAAAAATAGTATATTTATATCAGAGCTTTAAGAAAACACAACTTTTATGTTTTATCAGCCGAATTTTTCGGGCGAAAAAGTTTTTCGGCCGATAAAACATAAAAGTTGTGTTTTACTTAAAAATCTGATATAAATATATTATTTTTTTTAGTAAAATTATTAGTTTATCCTATTTCCCATATTTTATTAATCATTGGAGGAAAAATCTTATTTTAAAGTGGAATAAATTGAGGTTTTTTGGTTTACATTTTTCGGTTCTTGCTTTTGATGTGAAAGTACCTTTACTGTCCTTACTGCATGCAGCAGTATGCTATACTGATGCTAGCAGCAGTATGCTATGCATACCATCACTGCGATCGTGCTGCCATTTTTCTGGACGCGGTGGTCGAAAGAGACTTTACCGCCGAACTATTTCGAAAAGGAAAAAGAAGAAGAAGGGTCGAGAAAAGGAAAGAAAAAAGACGAGTTGACATTGTTGTCGTCAAGAATCAGAAAAATTAAAATCAGAAATTATCGGAAGAAAAAGTTAAAATCGAATTTAGAAAACCAGCGAAACATAAAAAGTGTATGGTAACGCGAAAGCTAGAACAGCAGAAAAGTGAGTTTTTGAAGTACGAAAAACAAACCTGTGGGAAGCAGATGAAATTGTTGGCGGAGAAACCAGCAAGAGGTCAATAGTGAACGAAGAGTCAGCCAAACGCAAGAAATATTAGCCCGCAATAACAACAAGGTACAAACAAGGAAGAATACGAGGAAATCCTGGATGTGGTGAAATAGGAGATCAGAGGCTCCGGCGGACACCTGCTAGACAAAAAAATCTAAGGTAGAATTTTTTCATTACTAAGCGTAGCGACACGTAATTCAGCCAACCACTCCATGGACAATTTAGTGCAAGGATAAATACTGGCGACGGAAAGCTAAATTTAGGTTCAAATGTATAACATTTTTCCTCTCAGACAGTAATGGAAGTAGATGTTGCAAGAATGGTCGTTAAACCAAATTCCGTATCAAGATTACGAAGTCCTATTGCAGTATATTTTTCATTAAACCGTATATGATATACCTTATTAATTATACACCTCAGATCGTCCAAATTTTTTATAAGAAAATAGAATGAAAACGTTTTATTTTCAAGTGTTTAATGACTTCGCATAGGAAATCTATATGTATATATTCTCTAAAATCTACCATTAATTCGCGTTTTCTTTTATTAATTCCAATTGCGCCAATATTAAGTATTCTATAACATGTTATGTAGTAAAGCAAAAAGGGGACAAAGGTTTTGTAGTAATAGAGCAATTGAGAACGCAAGAAGAACGAAAGAGCCTAAATTAAATTAAATTATTTTTCGGTGTATCTAAGCATAAGTATTGAAGTATTAAATAGAAATCAACCAAAATAATATTTCTTTTGGAGACTTTAGTCTCAGGCAGCCCTGCTTATAACAAGATATGCTCAAGCAAAGGAAAGATAATTTTTTTCATGGAAGAAACAGGACGAAAGAATATTGACTGAATTAGATTAAAATTTTCCTTTGAACAATTAAAAATAGCGTATTTGGGCAAAGTCCACGATAATGGTAATTAATTAGAATGGAATAGCCCACTTTTCTTTGAGAGACTTTGGTTAGAGTGATTAGTATGAAAACGTAATAACGCTCTGGCGTAGTAGTATTGAATGAAAATCAGTGTAAAATGATAAGGTTTTAAAATTCAGATTTTTTTTTTAGGACAGTAGGTGAAGAAAAAAACATTTATAAAACTGACTACTAAGTTTGACTAAAGAGGAGAAGGTTTGAGAGTTGGTGTTATTTTAAATAAAAACTTACTTTGTAAGCTAGCGCTATCAACTAAGAAGTCTCAGTCAATTGTTGTAAATTAGATGATAATTAAACATGTTCCTTATAACGTAATGCGGTACTGAGAATCTTTCAATTTTTCCTTCACTCTCCCGGGACCCCTCTTAGTATGAAGGTTGACTAGGTCCGTAACTCCTCTCTTTTCAGGTCAGTACAGGGACACTGGGAACAAAACTTGCTGCCCTCAGTATCGATTGGGTGGATGGGGCAAGGGAGCGGAAGGCAGAACATCTGCAGTAAGTGGTAAGTAGTGTAAAGGTCCCTTCAGGACTGGATGTGTGCGACGGCCTTTGGTTTTCGTGGAACATCCCCACACTCTCCGCCAATAGCCGAGGTGAGCTAGCGTGCGGTCCTGCAGTCAACGCTGTCCACAAAGTGATCTGTCAGTTCATGCTGGCAGTCTGGACTTCACGTCCAAGCCAATCACTCTAAATACTTCCATAACATGGTGACTAATAGTATTCCATACACTTGGTTTCTTGGGGAGATCGTCTAGCGGATGAATGGTCAGTGCAGTTTTTTTGAATACGTCGAAATAAGGAGAGCATACCGAAACATATATTCCTCTTTATAGGTGGGCACAAATGGCAACTGGGCTATAAACTAAGTGAGTTCTGTTCCAACAATTGAATGTGTTATTTTATATGCTCTACCACCAAATACAACGCATTTGATGCAGCCGGCAGATTTAAGTGTCTTAAAGCCATTGAAATCTGAGTCGAATATAACGGTTTCCACATGGCAGCGAAAAGAAGAAAGCATCAATAAAATCGTGACAAGAGCTATGTTTTGCACGTTGCTGGCTTCAGTTTTGCAGATGCCTGCTTTATAACCTAGTATTATAAATGAGTTCCATAAATGTAGATTGTTCCTTTTTAGCCTAAATGAACCAACCGCGTCATTCAACCTACCAGCAAAATTGTGCAACTGTTGTAGACCGTTAGTTGAAAACTTATATCAAGGATCAAATCAACAGAGAATCCCTCGAAACAGGGCTTAAATGCAGAAGATATCTTCGGAAACATTTTTTTTCAAGAGGATGTTAACGTAGAACAAAACCTTGAAAGTGATATAGACAACACTTTCTTAAGAAGCATCGAGGAAACATGGGATCATGAATTCATTTTTATTAACAATGAACAGTCTGAAAGTACTTCTAAGCCTGGAGGTGAAAAAAAACTCTGATCTAATTCCTAGGAGTAAGAACAGCCTCGACTCTGCTCTGGGGAAAAAGGTGGAGCTCTAACACATAAGAATAATACTGCATTACTAAACTCAGTGACCGAATCTCTCGGACCGTCTCTACAGGTTAAACCGGCCGATAATACCCTCAATTTACCCATCACTCTACAAGATGTAGAGACCCTTCGCTTTCCAAACGTTTATAAAAGAGAAGCATTTTTTTTTAATAATTGCAATATTTTTTTCCAGAAAATCAATTTGAAAACAGGTTTGGGTTTCGAACTCAATCAGACCTAACTTCTCCACTTTCGCAGTCTACTGAACCAGAGTCCTTCCCAACTACTGCGAAATCTTGCATTCGAACCGTCAAACAGTTAGATAATGTTAGTTCCTTCCTAAAATGAGTACCTAGATCATCTTTAGTATATTTTTCAGTACTGGCAAAACACTTAAAGATCCCTAAAACTGAACGTCTTCTATAAGAAACGCGGAAGGTTTTAAAGGAAAAAGCCCCAAGTGCCATATCATCTAGACAATGGCGGAATGGCGAAGTATAATAGAGGAAAAAGAAGAAGAAAAGCAAACGAAAATGGAAGAAATTGCAAAATAAAAGCAAGCTAAACAGTTGCCAAACGGAAGCGGTAGGAGGCAGCAAGAAAAAAATTAAAACCTGTAGTTACTCAAAGAAAGATTAAAAAAAGAACAAATTAAATGTGTGGTACATGTAAGGAGAACTGATATGAGATATTGAAGAGGATGACCTTAAAAAGGACATGTGTCGTAAGTGGTACCCTCTAAAATCACAGTAAAAAATTTGCACAGGTCTTTTTCGATAATATTAGGGAATATTCTCTGAAATTTAGGAGGGGGGGGGTACCTACCCTAAATTTTAGGATATATTCCCTAGATTTTAGGGAAAAATACCTAAGCTTTCTAAATACGCTTACAATATACAAAAAATAACAATAAATTGTAATCTTCATAAATTATAGAAAAGAACAACTCAGTTTACACAATAAAAAAATTTAAGGAATAATAAAAGAAAGACTTGCATAAGTTTAGGCATACTTTGTATAAGTTTTAAGACATAATCCGTGCAGACTAGATCCTGAACTAGATGCCGTAAACCTTCGATCGATGATGGTGGGGCCGTACGAATTATATAATTGTGCTTTTAGATAAGCCAATAAATTGAGATCTGGACTATGTGGTGGCCATTTTAAGAGCGTGAAAGATTGGTGGGAAGCAATCCAATTCTGCACTGATTTAGCGGTGTGCTTAGGATCCCGATCCCTGTTGAAAGATTACTTCATTCTCAGCCAAAGGTAAGTTATGAATTGTCCCCAAAGTTGGTTCGCCAAAATGTTCCTGTACGTGTGTTGGCTGATAATATACTCATTCCTGTATATTACGCATCCACCACAAGCAGTCATCTATCATAGCGTGACTTCCACCATCTTTCACTGTTTGTTTGACATGTTTGGCTTTCATCCTTTCTCCTGTTCTTAAACACGGCCATGATCGCCCATCGGAACAATATCGAGTAATCTTGGTCTTATCAGAACAGATGACTCGGTCCCATTGATCAATAGAACAATCTTTATAATTCTTTGTGTGCAAGACGACCTCTTATAATCTTCGTTGAAATTGATGGCTTTTTCTTCTTCTCAATAGTTTTAAATTCTGATCTCTTAAGAGCACGACGAGCAGTCCATTCACTTCCCTTCCCTCCTGCTTATTCCTCAAAATTTTACCCGGCATGCTAGCAGAAGAAGCCTCGCACCAGATCCAATAGTCCCCCAAGAGTCCTTACATCTTGCTAAGACAATTAATGTGTACAGCCATCTAGTAGCACTGGACACTCAATTAATTAAGTTTTTCCCTTGTACACAGCTGACTGACTTATATTATACTTTTTTACAATTTGACGGGTAGATAATCCTTCCTGAAGTAACACTCTCACCTGTTTTTTCGTATTTAAAGAAACCGGTTCCATCTTTGCAAATTTTATAAATTCTTATTTTAAATTGCACTCAACTTTGCACAAATACTCAACTAGCACCAAAGCGTCATGCAAGTATCAAAATGAAATCAGCAGAAATGAATTTATCATCATTAAACACACACGTCTATCTGAAAAGCGTCGTGTAAAACTGAGTTTTTAATCATTGGTCATTTATGTGTAACAAACCACGTCATACGAATATAACTGTACTTATATTATTCCTGGAAGTAGTTGTTGAAACTCAGTGGCCAGTTTTTTATCCGCTTACAAAATTCTAAGGAAAAAATAAATAACTCAAAAAATATTCATATGTTGTTCAGTTTTGCTCGTCACTGCACTATATTAGATTAGGCTAGATTAACTATATTTTGTATCCTTTTTTGTTCTCTTGGTATTGAAATATGCCTTTTTCAAAGAAAGTTCCTAACGCTATTAGCTGTGTACCTACTTCGAAAAAGGACCTCTAAATATTTCCAATTTCCGGAAATTGGTACGCCTTTTTCCGGTCTCAGGGACATGAGGATAAAAAGTGTTCGACAATAGGAAAATAGCGTAGAATCTTACAAAAGTGTATTTTTAATGTGACCAGATGTCTTTATTATCACACAAGTAGAAGGAAGACAGTCTCATGATTAGCTCAGCATAATCTGCGTTTGCGTCACTGACTTATAACAATTTCCTTTAGGGAAGCATGGCACAAGCTTTATAGTTCTCTCTTTCGCCATATGGCAGAGTTGGAGCTACCAACACAAAATATTGCATTCTGGAACGTTTGCTTATGCCATTTGATGTTTTTATGTTGGTTACAGATGCAATCACCGCAGAAGGAATAAGGTAAAGATAGTGTTTACCATGTTGCGTCTCTCTTGCCTATAAGCAGGACTCAGTTACGAATAACTTTTGAAAATTAAAGTCGGAATGAGTTATAAGCGATTAAAATATCATTTGGGCACAAGAAAATATATTTTTTTAATTTAATTCGATTTTCGGATGTAAGATTTCATCTGATTAGTTGAGTTTTACATGTTTTTTATGTAATCGATTTAAAGGGTGCTCTAACGGTGATATAGAGAAACACAATATTTTTTGTGCCACATGAAATAGCAAATCGCTCAGTCCATTGTTATAAGTCAGTGGTTTCCGTAGCTCGTTGATTTCATGCAACATCAGCTGTGCTCTTTTGTGTCCGCAGAACAGGGCAGAACAAAAGATACACAAAAGAACGCCTCATACATTTGCATAGAAGATTTATAAATTAAGCGAGCAGTACAAATAGTTCGCTTTAATCGACAGAACAATCTGTTCTCCCCAGTGTATTGGAGTTCTAGAGCAAGGTACACAGAAGAACTACCTTAATTCTCCGACAATTGGTGATTATCGCATTCCAGTTATAAGCTGGAAAATGGGCAAATTTTGCACTTAGAATCGTTGATTTTAAATTTTGGCTAGGTTAATTTCTTCAAAACAAGAATAGCTGTATGTTACAGTTATTCTTGTTTCAATGTTACACATATCCAAGTTCATCTGCAGGATCGCTAATCCTTCACTCTAGCTCTCACCTCGTAAAAGCTTAAGCGGGAGTGCATTAATAACTGACTGATTTCATAGAAAACTCTAGATCTTGCATACCTAATTCGCAAAATTTAAATGAACGATTTATGAATGAAAACGCGAAATGTATAGTATGTAACGATATATGTATGTATGTACACATAAAATTTCGAGGAACAGTTTTCAGAGAAACTTCCAACTATGACAATGAAATTTCGAGCACGTTGAAAATAGGCACGCGTCAGTGCTTACTGCACTTTCTTACATTACGATTTTATTGAATAAACCGTAATCGATCTTAAACCAATTAGTGCTTGCCATGACAACACATATATAAATAGTCTCAGATGCTTTCATTTCATGACTCGTTGAAAAACAATATTATGTTGAAATATCTGTTCTGGGTTTCCCCTCTGCTGCATACTAGCAGCTCATTCTGATTATTGGAACTATTTTCAACATGACCAGATCATTGATGCGACCTTATTTCTTGACTCGCACTTCCTTATCAGCTTTTGGAATTGTTGTTTGGTTGGTAGATGTGGAAAAATGTGTGCCCATTTCTTTTTGTGTGTATGTATATTTGACTTGAGTATAAAAAGATGATTACATTAGCATTTATTTATTTATTTATTAAATTACTTTATTGCATAACCTTCAAACTAACTTAAACCTATTGCAGTAAAGTAATTGGCACACAGCTACGCAACCATCCTCCGGGCTCTATCAGTTACAGTAGCCTAAAACTAGGTATAAGGCTTATAATTATCATAAATTACGGGCTTAGTTTAGGCTATAATTCACTTTTTTAATATATTATATGTATACCCACATATATATATTTCCCCCCTCTTTTGTTGACAATATTAATTACCCTATTTTTAAATTTAGATATTGTTGTACATAAATGTTGTATGCTTTACTTTTTAATATTTTTTTATTTTTTTTTTATACTTTTTTATACTTTTTCTTTTGCGATGTCAAAATTCGTTATTCACATGTAGACTGTGGTAATCAAGCCGTTCGTTTTTAGGAATTGTTGGACTGCAGGGAGCGTGCGTTCTGGTCCTCTCAGGTGTGCTTGAGAAGTTCAGTAGGTTTTGTCGTTATGCCTTGTTCGTTTAGAAGCCCCTGTAATTCCCCGCAATCTAGAAAAATGTTGTGCACCCTTAAAGCAACATTTTCACAGAAAGAACAAGAGGGACACTGTAGTGTCCGAAAGAGGTATTGTTTTATTGCGAAGAAGCTCCCGAGCGCGAGCCTGACCCTGGCCATCTCAATCATCATCCGTCTGGGAAGGTCGTAGTGTCTGTTGTGGCTTGCCAAAAATGAGTTAGAATTATTCCATGCCTGCAGCCAGAACGCATATTGAAGTTTCCTAACTTTGTAAAACTGCCGCTTTGCAGGCCGCGGGGTAGATGGTGAGATCTTCACCCGTAGCAATGAGTTTGGCCAGGCAGTCCGCTCTTTCATTGCCTGGTATGCCTACATGGCCAGGACACCAGGCGATCCAGATTCTGTCGTTTTGCAAGGTCGCTCTGACGTTTTGCGCCAGAATGTTCTTGTTATTACCGTTATTAATAGCTTTGATGGCGGCCGACAAGCTGGCAGAGAAGATAGCCGTGGTGTCCTTTTTATTGGCCCACCTCCTAGCTGCCTCTCATATTGCTGTAAGTTCAGCCGTGTAAACATTGCATCAGTTCGGTAACTATCGGGAAATTTGTATCTGTTCATTTTAGATGCGTCTGGGTAGAGGGAGATGATATTCATTTTAATCCTCTATAAGATTGGATACGGGATTGGATTGGTGTTGTTTGGATCAAACGGGTTGGCTCGGAGAAACGTGAATGATTTTGCCACTGACCGGTATAGGCCGTATCTGGCGGACAGAATATCCACAATCAGGTTTTGCAGAGGTGCTTGAGGGTTTTGAAGGATTTTGAAGAAGAGGCTGATAGCTAGCTGGTCTCTTCTGAGTAGATGATTACAAATACTATTACCTCAGTTTCTCGTAAAATCTAGTATTTTTACCAAAGCCGTAGTATCCTCGTAGTTTTATTGTATGGCGGTTTTTAAGTGTTTATTCCGTACTTCAGGAGGTGCAGCCCAAACCGCTACAATTCCATTTTCGAAAATCCTGTTATCGATTGAATCATGTCTTAAAGGATAAAATCTATTTAAATGTCAACCCAAGTTGCACCACGTAGTAAAAAATCCTTAGTTATCCCTGGATAAAGTCGGATGTTCATATCAAAACGCATCATAATCATAATATACATTTCCTGTAAAATTTCCTATGATTTTTGGGCTGTGTTAAATACAGCATCTTGGTAGCAGCGCATGTGACGTTTGATTCTCACAAAAACTTAAATATTATTATCTCAGGGTTAGTAGGCATTGAGTCATAGATAACAGGCAAACACAGTCTCATAGCTGTTGGAAAAATGTTTTTTTTGTGTTAACTTATAAGACAACTCTTATTGATAAGATCAATTCTTATAAAATTACTTTTGCTTTGTTCGTTGATAAATAATTGATACGGAGTCATGACGCACTTGACAGAATTTTTGTAATTGTGTTTACAACTATTATGAAAACGCCAAGTACAAAGTTTTAGCTCTCTACGTCGACGCGTTCTCAGACGATATTCAAATATATTCATAGTGAAAAACTGATTTTTTTTATGGCAGCACTACGAAGGAGTTGGCCAATATTAGTCCCATTTTTATACCCTAGATGAAATCTATAGGGTGTACTAAGTTTGTAATTCCGTTTGTAACGCCTAGAAATAATGATGGTAGAGCAAAATGGATTGAACACCCCCGCATAAAATTAAAAGTTATTTTGATTTTTACATGCCCGTCTGTCCGTCCGTCCGTGCGCACGATTACTCGAGAACGCGTTAAATTTTGTGCACGGACATTAAGAAAAAAAAGTAAAATTAAGTTCGAAAATGAGACAAATCGGGCAACTCCTTCGTGCGGTTGCCATACAAAAATTTCGTTTTCCATTATATATTTGGACACTACCTGAAAACACGTCGATATAGAAAGCTGAAATTTGGTACATTGTGTTTTCATAGTAATAGCAAATAAAATTTCAAAAATGGACTAAATCGGGCAACCCGTTCTGTGTGTTGCCATATAAGAATTTTGGTTTTTTACATATACTTTGAAAACGATCAGTCCTAGACATTTTTAATGTACTAAAGACTTCTTCAGAATAAGAAATCCTATAAAATTGGTTATAATCACTTTTTCTGTCCGACGGGCCGTTCTACAAATATATTCGAGAAACCAATGCAAAAAATCAAAATTGCTCAAATGGGTGACCATACGAAATGACATACGGGGCCAGTCATCTCTAGGGTATCATAAAATTCGTCTTAGACCAATTCTAGCTTTTGCACTTATTGAACATAAATTTAATTTGTTCTACAAAGGTCGTGTGCAAAACATGACTTCTCTAATTGAACGCGTTCTCTAGCTGTCGAGAAGATGGGCGAACGGACACACGGAGAGACAGTATATACTTGACATCATGTATTTCATTTCAATGGGTAGCTAATCTCGTTCTCTTGCGGGAAATATTTTTCCATAGGTTCTTGTTACAATCTCGTAGTTCGTTGAATTAGTTACAGATCAAGATTTCTAACATTGTCACAATAATGACATTTCATTTTTATTCAACATAATTTAACAGAAACTTTTATGTCAATCTTATCTCGGTGTAATGTTTAACTTGGCAGAGTTAAGCATTAATTTATTTAACTTGGACCACTCGTGGATCACGCACAATCCTCATTAAAAGAAATAAATATTCAATTTGCACAGTTTAAAAGAAGAGTAAAGCTGGTAGTGATCTGCATACGGATCGTGTTTTGTATTAAGATTAAGACGAGTAAGATCTTTTATGAAGATCATTAAAAGCATGCATAAATGTCCTAGAATTGATCTCTGTTGATCAATAAGAGTTAAGAGATATATACATCAAGCTAATCTCTAGTCCCTAGTATATGATCATCTGATAAACCATATTCCTCTCAGATAAAGTGTAGCTTTAAAATTAGTTAGACTTTAGAAATTAATTATTCCCACGCGACTTATTTTATATATACCGGCCTTCTGAAAATGTGTTCTTCCTCACTCGCTGTTCCTTGAACTTTTATCTTCAATTCATCTCTGTCTTCTGGATACAATGGAAATTTTTTTTTATTATATCCTAAATGAAATCTAAATGTTATACTAAGTTTGTCATTCCGTTTGTAACGCCTAAAAATAATGATGGTAGAGCAAAATGGTTTAAACATCCATGCATAAAATTAAAAGTTATTTTGATTTTTGCATGTCCATCCGTCCGTCTGTCTGCCCGTCCGTCCGTCCATACGATAACTCGAGAACGCGTGTACCTAGAGAGCTGAAATTTTGCATATGGCCTTTAAAAAAAAATAAAATTAAGTTCGAAAATGGGACAAACCGGGTATCTCCTTCGTAGGGTTGCCATACAAACTTTCGTTTTCCACTACATATTTGGACACTACCTGTAAACGCGTCAACGTCGAAAGCTGAAATTTTGTTCATAGTGAATTCATAAAAATAGTAAATATAATTTTAAAAAATGAACTGAACTGAAGTGAGGAAGATAAGTCCTATACGGTTTTAATGAATGTACCGAAAAGCTCTTCAGATTTTGAAATCCTATAAAATTGGTTATAATCATTTTTACTGTCCGACGAACCATTCTAGAAGTGCGAAAAACCAGTTCAAAACTCAAACTTGGACAATGCCTGACCATACGAAATGACATACGGGGGCAGTCATCTCTAGGATATCAGAAGAATCGGTCTTATTGTTAGACCAATTCTAGATTTTTTACGTGTTATACCTATTTTCAAAAGTGGCTCTAAACATATGATAGACAATTATCGCTCTAATATTTCAAAACTTCATCCAATTCTTAAGTTGTTAGAGTCCTAAATTACGGAAAAAATTTACAGCACCGTAAAACACGGGATTTGCGATAAAAAACATGGGTTTTTTAAGGGGAAATCTACAAGTACCAATTTAATAACTTTTTCTAATAAGGTAATGCATGCTATTGAGTCAGGTAAATAGGTAGATGTAATCTATATGTATTTCATGAAAGCCTTTGATAAGATTAATCATAAACTTTTGATTAATAAACTTAGATCACTTGCCTTTCACTCTTTCTTGTTGAGATGGCTTGGGTCATATTTAGTTAGCCGTGTACAGTTCGTGAAAATTGGTAAGTGCAAGTCTCAGGCAATTCATATGAGGTCTGACGTACCATACAGGGAAGCAATTTGGGTCATATTCTATTCATTCTTTTTATCAGTAATATTATCTTCTCATTTGCTAACAACCTTCTTTTTATTTTTTCCTGGACGGAAATCGAACCTACACTTGTTAGAATCGGTCAATGATGGAGAACAGAAGAATTTTAAGAACATGAAAGCGTACAAATAAATTATAGATTCAACTTCAATAAAAATAAAAAAATTGAATTTACAATTTATTTGTACGCTTTCATCGTTACTGGTTAATGCCAGCTAAAAGCAAACGTGGCTTAGTAGGCTTAGTTTCAAATTGATAAATGCAAGAGAGAAAAACATCTGTCTCGTTAGCTCAGTGGTAAGAGCAGTCGCCCCTTTTTGAAGAAGATTTAAAGCTTTTTATGACTATAAATACCTTTAGTAATTGCATGGAGCTTCAACAGGATTTGTCTAGTTGGGAATCTTGATGTATGACATATTCATTCGAACTAACTGCTTCAAAATGCAAAATAATGTCCGTTTACCATTTGGCACACCCTATATCCTATCGTTATAGTGTCAGAAATGTTATTCTTGAAAGACTTTCAAATATAACTGATCTTGGTGTTAATATTCGAAGATATCTTTAAAAGAGCATATCGTTTATGTTACATTTAAGGCTTTTCAGATGCGGGGTTTTTTAAAGAGCGAAATTCCTTAACACTAAGATCTTTGCATATTTCACTAGTACGGTCTGTTTTAGAATATGGATCCGTTGTATGGATGCCTATACAAATAACTCATATAAGACGTATTGAGCGGATTCAAAGAAAAAATTACACGTTTTGCTATATCTAAATTGGGATCTAACGGTGGACTATAAGTCACGTTGCCTTCTATTGGGATTGCATTCCTTACAGTCTAGAAGAGTAATGAGTTCAATGAGGTTGGTTCATGATGTTCTTAGTTGTGGGATTTCATGCCCAGATTTGCTATTCTAAATTTCCTTCTACTTATGTGCCTCAAAAAATATTCGTCATTTACCGAACTTTAGATATCGTGAATATTAAGAATATTATTTTAGAACTTTTCCGCTTAAACTTTGTAAATTTATAATATAGTTTAGTAGTTAACAAGTTAAGCGCCATAAGCTTCCGTTTGGATGTACAATGAAATCTCAAATAGGGTCTCTAGGTCTCTAGGATATATACACAAGGTAATATTAGCAAGCTCGTAGCATCCGTATTGATGCACAGAGCAGCTATAAAAATGGGTCACTCAAGAGTGGGCAAATATTGAAATGGCCCACGATTTTTTTTGTATCTTTACATAGTAATAGAGCTATTTACAAAAAAAACAAAAAGAAAAAGGAAAATTCCGATTATTTATAAGTTTTATTCTCTAAACTTCTATAATAATGCGAAATATTACTAAAAAATTAAACATATGTTATTCTAATAAAGACAATATAAATATAATGAGTTTGTGTAGCTTCCTTCTGAGCAACTATTCTTCCCTGTTCCTGGCTGATATCTGGGTAACATGTAAGGCATCGACTTTTTAATAACTTTCTATCAGCTCACAAACCCCTGACTAAAAAACTTTGTGCCTGAGCGTCTGAGAGTGCCGTTCGTCAAATATTAGGAAGAGTCTAGGGTAAGGGTAGTAAACGTGGATGGATTTACATGGGGTTTTTTTTATTTAGAATGAGTGGATGGGGAGTTTCCGATGGGATAAAATTTTCTCGCGTGTTGGAGGTTGGGGGGGGGGGGGGGTAACTACAAACCTTGGGGCAGTGCAATTTCGGCCGTGTGTGATATGAGTCGAGAGTCGAGTTAAAAAAAGTTAAAAAAAAAGTTCAATAAGTTAAAAGAAGTTAAAAAAGTCAAATAAATTAGAAAAAGTTAGAAAAAGTTAAAGTTAAATGAATCATCTAGCAGGACTGACTGCCTTTTGGCGGGCGAAACCTTCATCCTGTTTTAACTTAATGTAATTATTTTCCTGCGACATCTTTTATCGTCTGTATATCTACACACTGATATAAGTTTGATGGTGTCGTACTGTTCGTTTGACATTTTTTCGTCATTTCAAGTGAATTTTCAAAAAAATTCAAGAAAAAGTGTCCTGCTGATTCGAGATTCGAAAGTGGAGAGAGTGCATACAATGTGTGACTAAAAAGTAGAAAATAAAATATATTAAAAAACTTTTAAAATAAATTGCACTTCATTGATATACACAAGAAAAGGTTCGTTGCGATATAAGAAATACGGATGCCCAAACTTTTAAGATTTAATCTGCATTCTAGCATTTCTTATTTCGCAATGAAACTTTTCTTGTATATATCACTGAGAAAGAAAAAAATATTTTTTACTTTTTAGTGCAATTTATTTACGAAAGTTATTTATTTTAAAAGTTTTTTTAATATATTTCATTTTATTATTTTTCTGTAAGATGTAATTTTCCCTAATATTTGGTTATAGTCTCGGAGATGTTTCGTCGATTCCCAACAATTTTACGGCAATTTCTTCTTTGAATCTAGTTATACACATTTATTCTTTTGTTATGTCCTGAAGCAAGATGTAAGCGCTTACAACAGCCATGCCTATTATGGACACTATCTACAGCAAGCTTTCTATACCATTTCACTCTTTTTCTGAGACACGGAGCATATGCCTTCAATTGATTGGATAAATCTATAATCCCTTTTAGGGTTATGTAATAAATTACCGACTTAGGTTTTTCAACTTCCCTCCCACGTGTCTTAGCAGTAACCGTCGAATCGTTGTGTTTAGTACTCTATATCAAGACATTCCGTTCATCCTTCCTTCCATTTTGCGACGACTCACCCAGTGTTGTTCTGACGACTGAGTTGTATCTATGTACAACTTCAACCCTATAGATCTTTTGTTTTCGCCGTAATATTCCTACTACCTCAGATCATAGGTATATCTTCGGCTCTATTATAGGATTTATTATATGTAATTTTCCACCTACGGCTCATTATCGTTCAGATGCCACATTTTTAGTTCAAAACGATTTCAGGAAATGATTTTCAAGATGTCATTTTATAAATTGGTCTGCGTGTCCAATAATCCCGAATTTGAGGATATTTACATAAACCTATCCAAAAACAAATGCCAATGATTTTTTTCATTTTAGCAGGTGTTGTATCCATCCATTTTTTCATTCGAGCACAACGCAAATCCGTCTGTTCGTCCGTCTGTCCGCCATCTGTCCGTCCGCACGATAACTTGAGAACGCGGGTACGTAGAGAGATGAAATTACACACGGCCTTTTAATAAAGAAAGTAAATTTAAGTTCGAAAATGGGACAAATCGGGTAACGAGTTTTAGAATTGAGAAATTGTTGGCCATAAAGATTAGATTGCGCAACCATACTCACAATTAATTCATCCGTTACCAGTTAATTTATATATGAAAAGTGGGTTGGAAGCCGTTTATAATATTCATATTTAGAGTTAGTTTGAGTAATGAGAAAGTTATCGAGTTTATTAGCATCTACTGGTCCCCATGTTATATTTTCGTTACTAGGTGCTTCATCATAAGAGCTATCATCCATAACTGCATCAGATACTACTCCATGAATTACTCGGTCAACGCTGTCGAAAGTTGTATGAAGCATGTCATCTTCGTCAGAATCATCATTTGACGAAATTTCATGTTCAGTTGTGGCTCCTGAGGTACCCGGTACGGGCGAAGTACGTAGGGCAGTTTTAATATTTCCTGGGGTCTTTACAACTGATAATGTGAATACCTTACTAATAACAACTTATATAATCATACAGGAAGCTACCTTTGCGACGCTTTGACGCTAAATAATCGAAATTCTCGTCCGAGCTGGATCCTTCTTCCTCAGGCTCCCATTCATTTGAAGAATTAGCATTAGTAAATTGATCGTCACCCTCTTCGTCAGAAAGCATTCGTTGCACAAGTTTTTCAAATATGTACTGACAATTGAGGTCAACTGAAAATTGCAGAGTAAGGAAATGCATACGTACACGACTGACTCATGAGTGAATTACGACTCACGTGCGCGTTCCTTTTTTAAAAACTCATGTCCGCGGGCGTGATTTTTTGTCATTGTGATTAGCGCACGCGACCACGAGTGAGTTATTCAAAATAAGAAAGCGCACACGAAATATATCACTATGCTCATTACTCACGAGTGAGTAATTCAATATAAGAAAGCGCACACTTGCGTGCGCACACGAAATTTCTCACTGCTCATTACTCACGAGTGAGTAATTCAAAGGAAGAAAGCGCCCACTCGCGAATAAAATTTTTAATATTAACACGTTTTCTATATAATGTAGATATTTTATAAATGAAATTGCACACAAGTTGGAAATAAGCAATGAGAAATTTCGTGTGCGTTTTCTTCCCTTGAATTACTCACTCGTGAGTAATGAGCAGTAAAAATTTTATTGTGCGCACGCCAGTGTGCGCTTTCTTATATTGAATTACTCACTCATGTGCGTGAGTATAGCGCAAGAAAATCACGCACGACTCAAGAGTATGTGCGCTTTGATCGCACACAATTTATGAGTGTGCGTTTCCGTACTCTGAAAAATTGTTCACCTTTAAACAGACTGAAAGTGTACAAGTTATGCCCATATTTGGGAATAAATTCGATCAGATAAAGAGCGAGTGCAGAAAACTATGTAAACGAAAGAAACATGAAACAAAATTTCAGGAAATCCAAAAACAAAAGTCCAAAAAATTAGATGCACGGTAATTAAAAAAAGGTTCGTAGATGTAGTACCTACATACACATTTATGTTTGTATATCGGTAGTATATCTTGTAAACTGTAGGATTTATTCCGTATAGATTGATATAAATAAATTAAGAAAAAATCGTTTTCAAAATATATTGTCCTTTCCACCATAATTACAAACAAGCAAATCATTATTGTTTGTACTGTCGCTTCCTATCATTATCTTTAGATTACTTTTTATAATTTAGGTTGAATAAAATTTTATTAACAATGAACTCAAAAAATTATGCTTCTGCCAAACATTATTCTCCTCTTATTGCTGTTATTCTCTCACAGAATATATGCGCAATATCCTTATTTACACTCGTATATTTGGCTATCTACACCGTGGTTTAGTTAACCCCCAAAAATTAGTGTAAATTTGTGTATTTAAATTCTTCAAAAGATCAAATCATCATAATTTGTAAATTCCCCCCACACTGCACAACAATGTCCCCCCCGATCATAGTAACTGATCTACACTGATCTACACATGTATATCGAGTGATCTCATTGTCGGAAGTGTTAATTGCAAAAAATCTATGGTAGCAAAAAGAAGATAGAAAAGATCTGTGGTTTCTTCTGCTGAGCTGCTGTTGTTGTGCCGAGAAATTTGTAAAAATAATTTACATTCTGATTTTATATGCAGCAGCAGCGTTCACATTGTGACTCAGTCAAAATAGCACTAAAAATCTGAAGGTGACGGCTCCTATCAATATAGGTATACATAGGTAGGTATATAAGGAAAGTTAAACATGCGAAACGCGAATTCAATCTTACACTACTAAAAGTAATCTCAGAACGTGATTGAAATGCAGCGGAAAATCACAATCAAGACGAGACGAGAGCAAGATGGTCAAAACCCTTCTCTGGAAAAAACTAAACAACAACGTAGCAGAGTGTGATTCAACAAGTGCACATATATATGTAATATAATATCTTAAATAACAGGCCCAGAGCGGTATGTGTGATGTTATTATTTTATTTCAAGAACCAAATCACCCAATTACGCCCCTCCCATATCAATCCATCCCTGAACTGGAAATAGCGCTTGCCTTGCGCCTGTCCAGTCCACTTGGTCTCACTTTTAAATAAACGAATAACTTCCCAGCAGAACAGCTCAGTTTAGTTATACTCTTGCTTCGATTTATATCGTTTCTTAGAGTGCGGACAAGTGCTAAATATCCGTTATACTTAGGGTTATTTTTTTTTCTACTATATTTAATTACCAAACAATAATAATCACGAGTTTTTCGTGGTAACAATGAGGAGTTATAATATGGTGATAGCCCTTTTCGGGTTGCTAAGTCTAAGTCAAACGTCTTATGCTCAGACTAGTGCTGGTAAAGTGATTTGCTACTACAATTCAACGAGTTTTATTCGAGAAGGTAAGCTATAATTCATCATTTTTATAAAATTTATGAAGACACGATGTGATAGTGAAAATACAAAAACAAAAAATGCAGTGAAAGCCTTATTTTTTTGTCGCAACGAGAACGAAAGTATAAATTCAACTTGATGAAGATTTGTGGGTCGTAAATTGGGTTATCTGCTTTAAAGTCAAAGTGCGAATTTCGCTTTTTTGTGGAAATTCCTAAGCGACCTTTTTCTCGTTCTCAAAACTTGATTAGCTTATAGTAATTTGTCCGAATAGATCTAAGGCAACAGTATAGAATTTAAAATAGTAATATAGATTTATTTATGTACGTGTTGTGGCCTTGGATAAGGTCATAAGTTGGAGGTCTTAAAATCTTTCCGTAAACATTTTTATATGCCTTGCATTGAATTATGTAAGAAAAGATGGATAGTTTTGTTTCTACAGTAGGAGATAATCGTAATTCGATAAAAAAAAAACAAAAAAATATTAGTAATTAAAACTCGATAGAGCAAATCTATCTATTAATTTTGTTGCTCTGTGTCACATGCAAGGCCAAATGGCTTATGTAATTTTTATACCTACATAGATGTTACGGAGAATAGAAAGACAAAAAAGGTGTCAATTTCAACTTCGACTCTTGGACGGTATTTTTGATTTACTTTTGAATCGGAGATTTCGTCTTAAATTGAGTAAATTTCAAATTCCACTTTTCGGGAGATGCAATATTAGTGAATTTTTAAAAAACCAAAATGACCACAACTAGTTGTATTTCCAAGGCTTATAAGGTAAATGCACCAATTCGCGTCCATTTAAGGAAATGTTATCCCTAAAAAAAGGGGTTTTAGTAGAAGTTACTTAATGTCGATGTTAAAACTTTTTTAGTACAATAGTGAGCTGTAAATTATCTTTTAATTTAAATTAAAAGCTCAAAACATATATCAGTGCATTAGGAAATCACCAGTCTGCGTCCAGTCTAAGTCAGGTGCCAATTTGCGTCCAGGCTAAATAAAAAATTGCTTTTATACAGGGTTGTTAAATAAATGTCGTTTTGAAAGATAAAAATTGATTAATTTTTTCGTTATTCCTCCATTTAAAAATTAAAAAGTTGTGATAAAATTCACAGTAACATTCTTCAGATTAAAGCTAATTCAATTCAGATTGTGTTGTTTTAGATATCAGCATCTTTTAAATTTTATTATATTAAACGGAATCAATCAAGAAGGAATTATAGAACATAATGGAATTAAACATTTTATAAATTATAATAATAAACAAACTTTTGCCTTTAAGCGATATTTAGTTAAACATACTTTTTAGCCAAACTTAAAGCTCTTGGTCTCACCCTGCCTATTCTATTATGTATTGAAAGTTTTTTATCCGGTCGCCTAAAATATAGGTTGCATTAGATGACGTCACATCGTAAGTGCATTGCCTGAAACGTGATTGATAGTTCAAGGGAGGGGGAGCCAGAGAGCGGGTCAGCCCTCTCCTTCCCCGTGGTCCTAACGTGCCGGGAGCCCACTATAAGACTGAAGTTGTGGTACATAATCAATTCGTGAGAAAAAAAATGTAAAAATATGATTACATACTTTAATTTCTAATTATCCTTACCTTTTTAATTAAAATTTGTTTATGTAAACCTTAAACTATTCTTGCGTGAATCTTGTAGGTAGTTTCATTTTTGTGTAAGTATAAACCCCAATTATTCATATCTGCATCAGTCCCAATATCATTACACCTACGCTCTACAAGCTATGTTAGGACTCTTGAAGTTGAAATCATCTATCAACCTACACCTACGTCCACTTTCCATTTGAATACAATGAATTTATAAAAGCAGCTACATAACACATTTTTTTTTTTTTTTTGCTATTTACAGGTCTTGGAAAGCTCATTATTAATGACTTGGAACCAGCTTTAACATTCTGTTCCCATTTAGTTTACGGCTATGCAGCAATTAATTTCGAATCAAACAAATTAGTTTCTCTAAACGAGAACTTGGATTTGGATCAAGGCAAGGGACATTATCGTGTCATAACATCTTTAAAGCGGAAATTTCCACAGCTAAAAATCCTACTGAGCTTAGGAGGTGGCGCTGATCATGATAATCCTGAGAAATACCTAAATATTCTAGAAAGTAGTGGCGCTCGTATATCATTTATAAACAGCGCTCACGCTATGATTAAAACATATGACTTTGATGGGCTAGACTTGGCATGGCAATTTCCACCAAATAAACCAAAGAAAATTCATTCCACATTGGGAAGTATATGGAAAGGCTTTAAGAAAATATTCACTGGAGACTCTGTGCTGGATGAAAAGGCAGATGAACATAAAGAGGAATTTGTTGCTTTGGTGAGGGAGTTAAAGAACGCATTCCGTCATGAGGGTTATTTACTTTCTTTGACCGTACTACCTAATGTTAACTCAACACGTAAGCAGCCACACATAACTACTCTTTTGATTTATTTATTTTTTCTACCATTATTACCATGTTCTTCTTTTCAGTGTTTTACGATGTTCCAGCACTTATTAACTACCTGGACTTTGTTAATTTGGCTACATTTGACTTCCAAACACCCGATAGGAATCCCAAGGAAGCCGACTTTCCAGCTCCATTATATGAACTAAATGAGCGAAATCCTGAACATAACATCAACTTCCAAGTACTTTACTGGCTATCAAATCGGGCTCCAGCTACCAAAATAAATGTTGGAATCCCAACTTACGGTCGAGTTTGGAAGATGACATCAGATTCAGGTATAACTGGTGTTCCCCCCCTTGTGGAGACAGATAATGATGCTGTACGTGGCTCACAAAGTGAGACTGTTGGCTTATATAGCTGGCCAGAAGTCTGTGCGAAATTGCCAAATCCAAGTAATGCTCATTTGAAGGGTGAAGATGCTCCGCTACGGAAGGTTGGAGATCCAACCAAACGTTTTGGATCCTATGCATATCGAGTTCCGGATGATAATGGAGCTTTTGGATTATGGGTAGGATACGAAGATCCTGATACAGCAGGAAATAAAGCTGCATACGTAAGAGCTAAGGGGCTTGGCGGTATTGCCATATTTGACTTGTCATATGACGATTTTCGCGGATCATGTACGAGTGATAAGTATCCAATTCTTAGAGCTGCCAAATATAGGCTTTAAAGTTTTTGAAAATACCTGCAGGAGTTTCTATTGATACATACAATTTTTAAGAATATTGTCACTATGCATGTTTTGCTCATTTATATTATTGTTATACTATGTGAAAAGTCAGTTAAAACATTTTTTTATGAAACTTTAAAGGTGTAGCAATATTTATTGATTTAACTAAAGTTGCAAAAAGTCTTCAAAATATCTTGTTTATAGTAAACTGATTATATGGGTACGCGATTTTTTCAGTCACTACAAAGTTTAATATTATTAGGTTTTGCCGTTGTAAAGAATTTCAGTTACATAGCGTACAGGAAGCCTGGGATCAGTGTGGAGGGAGAGAGGAAGGATGGATTGGATAAGTTTCCACAATCTGGTATCACAGTTTAGCATAATCCGGAATGATTATCCTTTACAGGGTTTAATTGAATAAGAGAAGTACAACAGTAGTAGAAATTCAAAAGAAGGAAAATATATAAAATTTTAAGATCTAGAGGGGATCTTACTTTATATCTTGGGTAAAGTCCTGACTCATACCAGCCAATGAAACAATTAAGGGGATTGAGAAAAGGATAGTCTTTAGCAAGACTAAAACACCACTTCTAGGAGGAAACTCTGCAAGAGAATCTTATTCTTTTACTGTCACCCTTATTATCGTGGTCATTTTAAGTGAGAGATGGTGTTACGACACAAAAATGGTATTATGATTGTCGTTTAAAGTGATATTTGTCGAAAGCATTTTACTTTGGACGTTTTACTGTTGTCGTATAAGTAGACAAATGTCGATGTAAGTGATAATTAAGTGACAAGTCTACTCACTTGGTTTTTGTAAGTGACAGATGTTGGATGTGTGTAAGGAAAAGGAAAATGCGAGCGGAAAATATAAATTTTATGGTGGCTTTTTAAGTTGTTCATTAAAACATAAAATTCAATAGTTTCTTATAAATTAAATTAATTTTTTTTTTCATTCTTAGTGTAAAAATACAACAAAAAAACAATTTGAATCTATGATAGATTTTAAGGTGAAGCCTCCTTTTATAGCTAAAGGGCTGAAATACGCAGAATACATCGCGTTTATAATTTTTTTTCATTTAAACACTTTCGAAAATAACAACAATACCACGAAATAAGACAAACTTCACTTTTGTCTACAAATGTAATTCATATGTACCCTGACGCTATCTGTCACTTTAAGTGACAACGATAATAACGCTTCGAAGAAAACTGGCACGTCACACCGTTCGATAACGACAATACGAAAAGTGAAGTGAAGTGCGAGTGACTTGTCACTTCGGTGAGTCGACAGCTTATAATAAGGGTGTTAACTCCATTAAATTCCTCGTGGGACTTGGGTGGAAGGAAAAATTCACGTTTTCTGCCCCTTGACGAATTCTGTAATTGAATTTGAAATGTTGGGTGGGTATCGACCCACCGAGTCTAATGTCACTTGGACGCAAATTATAGCATCTCCCCATCAATATCGGCATTAACAAGTAAAAGAGCGCATTCGATCAGCTATTTGAGATATCGAACTGAAGGCAGTGGTCGAGTCTCACACTGGGGATGGTTAGCCTAATATAAAACTGAGCTAGAAATAAAAAAAATGATAAGGTAATTTTAGAATTGCCCGAAACCAGAATGAAGTATGTTATGTACATGGAAACTTCTGTCACATATTAATTAGTTACCCACTGTCAGAAGACCAAAATATATTATAGAAATTCTCACAGATATTATCAAGAACCACAGATATGAAACCTTAGAACTGAAAATTGGATCCGGATAGCTCGGATCCGGGTTATCCGGATCTAATTTGATGAGGCATAATTTTTCACGTGCAAAATGAGGTTTACTTGGTGATAGGAGCAAATGTAATGAAATTACAGGTTTATCTAGAAAACGGTTGCATGTAGGTGGGTACATTTGGAGAATCAAATGAAAGATAATATTCTGAGGTTTCCAAATCTGACCAGAGTGTGAGTGCAATGGCGGTTAAAATTGAAAAAAAGTTAGGAATTTTTTTTTTCAATTTTTTGAGTGCAAATAAAATAGGGAGACTTGAAGAGGTGATTGGATATTTACTGGAAATCTGTTATGGTATTATGTAGAGTGATTTATTTTGACGTTAAGTCCTAACTGCCAGCATGAGCTGACAGATCACTCGGTAGACAGCGTTGACATGCAGGGCGGTGTGCTAGCTCGCCTCGGCTATTGGCAGAGAATGTGGGGAGGTTCCACGAAAACCTGCCGCTGCTACCTGCCATATACAAAAAAAATCGTGCTTAACAAAAGCCATCGCACACATCCGGTCCAGAAGGGACCCTTACACTACTTACCATTAACCATGTGAAGGCGCCGATAGTATGCCTTCAGCTGCCTTCGTCCCATTCACCCAATCGACACTGAGGGCAGTAGGTGGTTTCAGTGTCCCTTCTCAGACCTGAAAAGAGTAGAGGGAACCTAGTCAACCCTCATAATAAGAGTTCATTTAGTTACGTGATAATAAAGTATATATTTCCATAGTACCATTGTCATATTCTAAGCTAAACAAAAAAACATTATCGTTTTTTCTTATAATTAATACGTTACTTCTATCTTAGATTCACCCCATATATTAGCTTAGTCCTATCGAACAGGGAGGTAAGTATCGAATGGACTACGATGTGGATTATTTATGAACTGTTGGGCATTGTTATCATTTGCTAGGAAAGACACGGTGACTGTATCGATATATAAAGAGATACTCTAGCATTAAGTTGTATTCGTTTCTACGGCATACATATAAAAATGTGCAATAAACTTAAGCTTTGATCTTGACTATGGCGTATATAAATATATACGGAATAAGGGTGATAAGAGCATATATATAGAAGAATTTTGAAATCATGCTATACGGTTTGATAATGAAAATAAATATACATATATATATGTATACAAAATTTGATAAAAAGTTCGGTTATGTTCACTACGACTGCGTATCTATATAAATTGCTATAAAAACTTAAACTAGGTTTACGGCGATGTTGTATTTTCGAAATAGTGATAAATTCATATACATATTGAAAAATTAAAAATTATAGAACAAAAAACAACGTGATACAAATTTAGGTTGTGTCCCTTACTGTACTGTATGAACAAAATGATCAAAACTACGCCCAAATTCGCAGGCGACGTGTGGACCATGGCCTTCTGCATGTTAGTGCATGTTGTCGATAAGTGTAGATACTTATCGTACTGAGTTCGTCCCAGAACTAACTATATAGACGGTTGATTAAAATATAGCGGTGGTCTGCTCCATTTTATTTTACGATTTCTTCAAGGTATTGCTTTTAAGGTCTATTATGATTTTTTTCTTTCCTGAATCAGCGAGTATCTTGTATGCACAGCCGATCGGTACCCAGGCTGCGTGTATTTCGAGTATTTCTTAGGATTTTCCTGGTTTTCTCACTGTATGCGAAAACGTAAGCGTCAATGTCTCCACCCCAATTGAGAGGAGGATACTAGCAAGTAGCAGCCGCTTTGAGGAAAGGATAAATTCTTTCAGTCTGGATAATACCAGCCCAATCTGGAGTAGCCCCAATAGCACAGACAGCGATTCAACGAGTGACAGCGTGATTAACAGAGAAGAAGAAGTACATCTGCCAACAGACGGGGAAGATTCACTGTACACTCGACAATTAAGATCAGGGAATTGTTATTTGAGAAAACGTCATACTCAGTAGGAGACAAAAGGAACAAACAGTGAGCAGAACCAACCGAATTTTAAATCTGCTAAAAATAATATAATTAAGAAAGTAAGCATGCAAAATAATGACAAGACATTTATTAGCCAAATAGTAATTAATAATTTACCATTACTAGACGCAGAGTTAGGTCCAAATTTAGCAAATGAGGTGCAGATTTTTATTAAGTGCTGTTGAATATGTAAGCTTGTGCCTCACTAAAGAGGAAGAGCGGAAGCTCTTTTAACAATTAATACCAACTAAGTTCAGAGGAAGAGCTGCATTAGTCTTAGACGGTGTCGAATACAAAACGTTAGATGAATTAAAAACTATTTTTCTCACTAAATTGGTTAACACAAAGCCATATAACGTCCAATTAAATGAATTAAGAAATAGTAGGCAATTCCCTGGCGAATCAATATTTTCCTACGGTAGAAGAGTGACACAACTTTTAAAAGTGTGTAAGGCTCTTGTCAGCAAAAGGCATAGTTCAGATATTGAAGCTATTAACTCAGATTTGGAAGAGACTACGGTCTTTACCTTTAAATCTGGGATACTTAATCCACATCACCGATTCTTTCTTTTAAATGATGCAGAACAGTTTCTTGAAAAGGTAATCGAAAAGGCAGAGAAATTGGAAGAATCGGAGCTTCACATGTTGGTGGCACACCAAAACATACAGCCAGACTCGCTCTATCATACATCTCATTTAAATCAGAACTCTGGTAATCAAAATCCTTCTCAATTTCCTTATATGAATAATATGATTACACCGAAATCTGTCTTATTTACCCAAAACTCCCAACCAATACCTAAACAGGTTCCACATACAGGTTACGGGCAATCTAATAATAATAACAATGTACCTAAACACACGCAGTATCATCATATAACTAATAAATCTTTTCAAAATAAATGTGGTTTCTGCAATCGGCCTAATCACTCTTACGTTGATTGTAGATTACGACAGATTACGACACAATAATCAAAATTGCCAAACAATGAATTCACGGCGTCAAGCAAACATGATGGGTGTTTGCCCATCAAGGAAAAAATGTGAGTTTTGCCAACGCAACGGCCACTATATGGAAGAATGTAGAGCCAAACACCGGTCAGATGCACGTTCCACTCAATCATCTGAAAATATTAGTTTACAGGAAAACTAAGACGGGGCTGTCACCTCGACCAAACAAAGTCTAAGTGTCACCCCAATAAAACCGTTCTCCCCCAACAAGCAGCACAACAACAACATAGTAGTTTATTAAATAAGTGTTCTGCTAACCTACCTTTAAATTAAGAATGGAAAAGCAAATTTACTGTTGGATACTGGCGCCGAGATTAGTCTTCTTAAAGAAAACTCATTAAAACCAAATATACCCATTAACTCAACTAAAATTACGACTATAAGTACAGTTTTCGGTAATGGAAAAACCCGTGGCACCTCTTCTGGAATTATTAATTTAACGTCCGAAAAAGAATGCGAATTCCACATAATAAAAGATTTACCGACTATTGATAATGATGGAATGTTAGGGTATGATTTTCTCGCTCGTCACTGCAATATCGAAGGCCCAAATCAACATTCCTTCCCCCTTCGCAAATCAACATCTATATATTATAACTAGTAAGATTCCCCGCAACAAATCCAAATGAAAAAGAATATATTATTTCTCTCAGCTCACCAGCCCTAACAACTAAAGTCTCTGAGTGTTCACGAAGCAAGTACAAGAAAAGTGTCAGGCGACAGAAAAATTCTTTCAATTCTGTCAAGCCCGACGTTAGAGTACAAAAAGGTAGTGAAACTCCAAAGTCCAACCAAAAAAATATCCGCGCTAATAAGACATCAAATAACTCATCTTCCGTTTCCCCATTATATGCAATTTATACTGCAGAAGACATTATCTTTCCTGGTCGCACTGAAAAACTTATTAAGGTAAAATGTAATGTAAACGAAGAAATGCTGTGTATGTCGCAAGAAATATGTGCAGGAGTCTTTTTAGCTAACTCTTTAGTAAAACCCGTCAATAATGAACTAACCGCATAGCAATTTTAAACGTTAATGAAAAAGAACAAATCTTGAAACCTTTTAAAATAAATCTCAGATTTACTCGCGATTATATTGTTACTAAGCTCACAGATATTCATTTTAAATCTATCCCTAAAGCGGTAGAAAACAAAGGGATTCCAAGAACCCTGTTGAAAGAAATATGCGTAAACAGTATATCAAGCCAAACGTATGTAAAATTAAACGATAGATTGAAAGATCTGGAATCACAAGTTCGACTAGCAGAATACCTAAATGAGAAGGAGCGTAATACGATTAGATACATTTGCAAGGATTTTCATGATGTTTTCCACTTGCCAGGAGATAAACTATACCATAAAACGGCTATAACTCAGTCAATCCCCATTAAGCAAGAGCATAGTCCAATAAATCAGAGAATGTATCGATTACCCGACACTCACAAAGCAATAATTCATGAGAAAGTACGGGAAATGTTACGAAATGACCTAATAATAGAAAGCAAGAGTCCATGGAACTCTCCACTATTGGTTGTCCCTAAAAAGTCTAGCCCCGAAGGTGAAAAGCGATGGCGCATAGTGGTAGATTTTAGAAACTCAATGCAATAACAATAGGTGACGCATTCCCATTACCACGCATTGAGGATATTCTAGACCAGCTGGGACATGCGCGCTACTTCACTACATTAGATTTAACAAGTGGATATCACCAAATACCGGTATCTCCAGAAGATCGGGCAAAAACAGCATTTAGCACGAATTTAGGTCATTATGAATTTAAAAGAATGCCTTTTGGATTAACTGGGGCAACCGCAACATTCCAAAGGCTTATGAATTATGTTTTGACGGGATTACAAGGCCTCCAATGTTTTGTCTATCTAGATGACATAGTAATATATGGCAAAAATCTAGAAGATCACAACGACAAACTCCTGAATGTTCTCATTAGGTTACGAAACAATAAGCTAAAACTCCAATCCAAAAATGCCAATTCTTAAGGAAAGAAGTTGTATACCTCGGCCATATTTGTACTTCGGAAGGAGTACATTCCGATCCAACTAAAATAGAATGTGTACAAAACTTTCCTATTCCAAGAACAATTCGGCAGCTGAAATCATTTTTAGGGCTTGCGAATTATTATAGAAAGTTTATTCCACATTTTTCACAAATATCGGAACCTCTTAACAAGCTTTTAAGAAAAACTTTTAAGTTTAAGTGGACAATGCAATGCGAGGAAGCTTTCAAGCAACTTAAGTTGGCACTAACTACTCCCCCCTTACTAAAATATCCTGACTTTTAGGAACCATTTATTTTAACGACGGATGCAAGTGGATAAGCACTGGGAGCAGTTTTATCCCAAGGTGAGGTTGAAAATGAGCAGCCAGAGTGGCGTATGCTAGCCGTTCCCTTAACAAAGCAGAAAGAAATTATTCAACTACTGAAAAGGAACTGCTGGCAATTGTATGGGCGTCACGTAATTCTCGATGTTATCTCTACGGAAGAAATACGGATCATAAACCTCTGAAGGGAATATTCAATTTGAAACATCCTACTTCGCGTCTTGTAAGATTTCATCATAAATTATCAGACTTTGACTACCAAATTGAGTATAAGCCTGGTGAGTACAATGTAAATGCCGACACGCTAAGTCGAATTTCAAAAGCTGTAAACGAAGTAATTAGTGAGGATCAACCACACATTATCACTACACAAGTCCAAGTTCACTCTCCTCCAAGTTCCCAAGAAAAGAAAATAACTCAAAATTGCTGTCTCCCAATAACTCGAGCTGCGGCTCGCCGGAAAGAAAATCTTACCCAAAAGTCTGATGAAATTCTCCAGTCAACTATTAGTCAAAATAGTTCAAGAGAAGAATTACGGAAAAACTCTATCCCAAACTATTAGAAGCAGAGGAATGTTTGAAATCACAGGGAACAGAAACTCTTCCTGCCACAAGTCAATTGGACAACGGTAAAGACGCTTCAATGCCCAGTAATATTTGCTTACCTGACTCCGATACAGAACTAATTGCGTCCGATGAGTCAGCCAACAATCAGAAGGCCAAAACTCTGTCAAAACCAGAGGAAATTCAAATGGCGCTGAAGCAATACCATGATTCACCATTAGGAGGACACATGGGAGTGTACAAAACCTATAATAGGTAGCGGGCTTTCTACAAGTGGGAAAATATACTAAAGAATATAAATACACATATTAAAAAGTGCATTAAGTGTCAGCATAATAAAACGGGCAAGTCCACCAGGATGCCGACGGTGATCAGTGACACGCCCGAAAAACCCTTTGATAAGGTGTATCTGGATATTGTTGGACCGCTTCCCAGCACTCACCGAGGGAACAAGTATATTTTAACTTTCCGCGATGATTTAACAAAAATGCTAGATTATTTCCCTTTGGCTGACAGCGAAGCCACAACGGTTGCTAACTGCTTTTATAAAAACATTATGCCTTAGACACACAGCACTCTTAATGAAGAAACAACTAACGACTCATTAGTATATAATGATTCATTATAAACTGCTGACACACAGCCATTTCTTTAATTAAATTGCAGTGTCAAACTGGTTTTAATAAACTTATGTCATTAAAGAAGCTATATTGGTCGAATTAACGCGATAAACTTTGTTTTTATTTATTTTATTTTCAATTCAACAATTTATAAATAAGAAAAACTTTATATTAAAAGAAATATTGACAATATACAATTTGTTATTTGCATTTCTTTACATTTCTTCTTCTTATTTTTCAAATCGGCAGATGCACAGCGGAGCTCCAGATTTACATTATATGGCAAATCTAGCACATTTTTCCTCATTATAGCTATAATGAAGGAGGAAAACACTTCATTAGTGTACTTCATTATCATCTGATTTTCGAGCTATAAAGACGTATACTATGTAACACACGGCATTTTAATGAATGGTTAGTACAAATGATTCATTAGTTCGTGCTGTGTGTCTAGGGTTTTATACTCAAATATTGTATAATTCCCAAGAAGCTGGATTACTGATCAGGGCACAAACTTCACAAGTGATCTTTTTAGACGAGTGTGCAAATTACTGAGAATAAAGAAACTACAAGCGACGGCTTACCATCCTCAGTCCAATGGATCTCTAGAGAGGGCTCATTGACCTCTAGTGGAATATTTACGAAGCGTAGTAGATGACAACCCCTCTAGTTGGGACGATTCGCTACCAGAAGCTGCCTATGCTCATAACCATTTGCTACATACGAGCAGTAAATATACCTCTATCTATGCTCTATTCGGATTTCAAAATCCTTTACCAACCAATTTAAATAAAGATCCAGAGCCTGTTTGTAATTTCGATGACTATTCCGAATACATTAAATGTAAAATGCAAGCAATCCATCGAAAAGCAAAAGAAAATCTAATTTCCAGTAAAAAAGCAGCGAAGAAATATGGTATTACGATCAGTGCTCAAGAGTAGAAAGATATCACATAGGAGATAAAGTGTTATTGCGGAATGCCGCGAAGAAGCACAAACTTTCCCCAATATGGACAGAACCATTTAAGGTTCAATCCGGCTCAATCCATCTGGGATCCTCTTTGAGCCAATAGGTCCCAGTGTCGTTTACCAGTCCAATTGGAATATGTTTACAAAAATATCATTCGTGAACGAAGACGATACCCTAGCGTTCGTATTAAATTGCGAGGAAGCCGTGGAGAAATTGTGTAAAATTCAAGAAAGGACACCAAATATTGGCTTCATTGGTACGACGAAATAAAACATATTACATCCAAAATAAGAGCCCAACTAGAAAGCATAGGTTTTTATCTCCAAAGTGAGCGTGAAAAGAGGAAACTATTTGATGCAGTTGGAAAATTTTTTTTTACTTATTTGGGACCATGGTTAGTGAAGACGCAAAAGATGTATACTCAAGATTGCAAAGATTGTAGGACCACGACAAAGATTCACTTCATTTAATGCAGAAACAGGTAACAATAATGAAAACTAGTTTCGACACCTATAGTAAGCAGCTACATAATTTGTCTAATTACCAAGAACAAATAGAAATAAAGATGAGTGACTTTTCAGAGAAACTAATAAGCGAATTAAACAAAACTAATTTCGATTTACGCGCAGTACAGTTACAGGCAGATCTTAATCAGTTATTCATATATATTTTAACTGCTCTACAATCTGTCAATAAACATATTACGGAATACTTCACCATCATTAACTCATTACAGCAACATCGCCTGCACCCTCTAATTTTTTCTCCTAGGAAATTACTTGCGGCGTATTTTTTTTTTTATATATTATTAAGCCAAGCTCAGGGGATACCTTATGATGCAAAGCACAGCATGGCAGGAAGGAGATGGGGAAAGGATTACGGGATATGAGGAGAGTGGCGGAGGTGCCGATGTATGTCGCCCTTAAACTTCCGCAGATTGTATGTCGCCCTTAAACTTCCGCAGATTGTATGCCGGGGGAAAAACAAACGATGGTAAGCTGATCCACATTCGCACTGTTCGGGATAAAAAAGCATCACGGATTTTTACTGTACGGCCGAAAGTAATTTGAAGGCTTAAAGGATGTGCGCGGTTTGCAGCGTCAGTATTGCGTGCAGGAATCATTCTACAAGGGATTAGACTAGATATTTCATCAGAACAATGACCATGCATATAGCGATAAAGGAGCGAAAGGCATCCAACATTGCCGCGGTGCTCGAGTGAGTCGATATGACAAGTTATTGCCAAATCGCCAATGAGCTTGAAGGCGCTCTATTGGACAATATCCAATGAAGCGAAGGCTGTGCGACCAACGCCGGCCCATATATGGGAGTTGTATTCCATTCTAGGTCTAATGTAGGACTTGTAGAGGAGCGCTAGATTTGACGGGCTGAAATATTTCTTACACCTTTTCAGAAATCCAAGACATTTCGATGCTTCTTTGGCAACAGAGAAGATGTGATCTGTCCAGTTTAACTTACTGGAAATATTGATGCCAAGAATGCTTAGTGACGGTGAATCAGAAATTAATGCTCCATCAAAAGAAACGGGTGTGGTTAAGTTATGATCTTGTTTTAATGAGATAAGACAGCTTTGGGTCTTTGATGCATTGAATTTGACGCGATTTGCTTTGCCCCAAGCAAGGATATTGTTAAGATCGTTATTCAATGATCTAGTCACGCAATCTCGTTTAACACATGCGGCATTCCCCCTGGATTCAGCAAGAGTGTCAAAGGAGTAAGCGAAATCAAGAGTACTGTCATCTGCGAAACTATGGATGGGATTGAAAGTAAGGGAAAGCAGATCATTAATGAAAATTAAAAAGAGAGTTGGAGAGATAACAGAGCCTTGAGGTATACCGGCATTTATGGGATGCGGTTCAGATGTAACGCCATCTAATACAACACGTATTTGGCGACTAGATAGGAAACTTTCAATCCATAATAGAAGAGGAGGGGAGAGACCAAGTGCTTTGAGTTTGGCTAAAAGGGCTGGATGCCAGACTCTATCAAAGGCTTTTGAAATATCTAGGGCAGCGATTTTAGACTCACCAAAATTGTGAAGACTACGCTTCCAACGTTCCGTAAGAAAGGTCAGCAAGTCTCCAGATGAGCGTCCAGCTCGGAAGCCATATTGGCGATCGTTGATGAGATGGTTAGTTTCTAGATACTTCGTTAGTTTTGAATTAATGATAGATTCAAAAGCCTTTGAAAGAATCGAAGTGATCGCAATTGGTCGATAATTTGAGGGATCGCTACCCTCACCTTTCTTGGGAATAGGTTGAACGTGAGCTAGTTTCCAAGCAGTTGGAAATTTTCCTGTCGAATAAGACAAGTAGAATAGTTTGCGCAGAGGTTTAGCCAAGGATGAGGCACAGCTTTTAATTAACAGGGGCGAAAAACCATCAGGACCTGCGGCTTTGGAGACGTTGATCCCCTTAAGAACCCTGAACACATCCCTCGTACGAACGTGTATTGGCTCTTGTACAAATTCACACGGCCGATGTAAAACAGGTGTTTGTGAAGTGGGTGGAAGACAAGAATTTGAAGCGAATCTAGCAGCTAAAATATTAGCTTTATCCAGGGAGTCAACAATCACTTCTCCATTATTAAATAGTGAAGGTATAGAGGAACTGGTGAAGTTGTTCCTGATGGTTTTGACCAGGGACCAGAAACCATTGCTACCTTTGCGGCTTGCCAAGATTCTTTGTCTTATATTCTGGTCAAAAAGAAATTTTTTCTCTCTGGATAATGGACTTGCAGGTGTTCCGTGCAGTCTTGTAGACTTGTTTCATTTCCGGACATGGATGCAATTGATAGGCGCGAAAAGCAGACTCTTTCGCTTTTATAGCTTGTTTGCACTTATCGTTAAACCAGGAGCTATCATGCTGTTGTTGAGATCTGCTGTAAGAATACTTAATGTATTCATGCATGCCAAGATTTAGTATGTTACTAAATTCTAATGTGCATTCATCAACATCCCTCGAAGCAAAACAGACCGACCAATCAATTTCTTTAAGACACTTATTGAGACTTTCCCAATCAGCATTCTTATAGTGCCAAAGAAGCCTACTTGTAGGTGGAGAAGTAGGGCGGCACAGGTTTGAGGTGGTAAATTGAGCCGTGATTAAGCAATGGTCTGAATTTCCGAGAGGGGAACCGACTGAAATGGAATATTTGTCCGGATGAGATGTTAGAAACAAGTCGAGTAAATTAGCTTTATCTCCAGGTGTATCAGGAATTCGCGTTGGTGCATCCACTAGCTGTTGTAAATTAAATGATTCACAGAAGAGCTCAACGAAACGGCCCACAGGACTTGTGGTAGAAGAATGTCTGAGCCACGGTATATTATGAACATTAAAATCACCTGCCAGGACGATTTCGGAAGAGGGGGAGACAGAAAGCAAATGATCAATATTGTTGGAGATATTGTCAAATACGGATACCCAGTCGTCATCAGACGTATGCAGAAATTACTAAGGGTTCCCATCTGAACGTCATTGATTTTCACTTGCTGAACCAAATCATTGAAGTATATTTCATTCAGCATAATAGAGACATGCTCATACGTATTAAGCTCCCCCTTTTAGAAGAAGAAGAATATATTCTAAATAAAGTGCATTTACTACCAACACGCATCCTAGAACATAACGCAGACGCACCACAGTTATGACAACGTCTTAAGAGCGAACAGTAAGGCTTTAGAAGATTTCGAAGCAGAGCTGTCTCAAAAGGAAAGACGTAGGGATGCCGAACTCAATAACACTCAAACTCACATAAACAGTGGTGTCCTAGTATTACTAGGTGTACTAGTAATAATTGTTTTATATGTTTCTTTCGAAGATAGTTACGTTTTCAAACTACCCACCTATGTAGTACAAATAAAAAATACAAATACAAAAATTCTGCATCAAGTTCGAAATTAAAAGCGGACACTTCTACACTTAATCCAATCATTCCAATTCCGCCACCTTTACCACAAAATCTTATTAAAACCCAAAAGGTTCTCAAAGAAGATACCGGAAAGAAAACTAGAGATATCACGCCATTAGAACGCAGATTTAATAAATCATTCAGCATTAAAATTTAAAAAAAAAAAATGACCAGAGCAGATTCAATAACTGCACGCCGCGCTGATTAGACTAACTATATTTGCTTTTAAAGCTTTTTATATTTTAAAATCGCTGATATTGTAGAATTTGACACCGAAAATTTATTTATCTTTTTCACAGATAGCTTGAAAATTATCTAAACTATTTATTTTTACTTTTGTGAACTGTGATGTACGATAGTATAATTGCGCGTTGATGGCATGTTAAAATCGATGATCTACTACTGCATTATGTACTTATCCATGCAGTTTTATATTATGTATTAAGTAGCTGTGCTTTTCTCTGATCTGAGTTTTTTCCCGACACTGCAAATATTTTTATCTGGTAAATAATTTCCACCCATTATCAAGCTAAAAAAAATATATACATATATATATATATATATAGATTTGATTTATAACGTTCTTTCTTAAAATTCGAATATATCATATAGATATATAATATCTTTAATTGGCGAAATGTAATTAGTATAAATGTCATGACTAAGTATTTTAATCGACGTATGCAACCTTGAAATATATCGCGGGAGTATAATGTAAAGTTCTATAAAAAAAAAAAAAAAAACTAATTGTCAATTTGTTAATTAAAAAACTTGAGATATAAGAGATTAAAAAATATCATTATTAGAAAACTACAAATATGTAAAATTATGTATTGTATGAAAGTAAGTCTTCAATACTAAAATTTTCTGCCTTTCTTAGATTTTTGAATTTTTTTTTTTCTTATTCGCATTTTTGTCGATGATAGTAAAACCTTTATTGTATCGTTTCCATGTAATTAACTTTATTATAGTTAGCAATCTATCTTTTTAGTAGTAAGACATTATTAAGATAAAATTATTTGATAAAATTCTTTAATAAAAAAAAAAAGAATAATATAATATATATCTTGCGAAGGGGGAAGAAATGTTGTGAAGACCAATATGCGATCAATGTAGGTTTCAGACTTCACAACAATCCAACAACCCAAGCAAGCCCCATAAATTATCGTCATTGTCTTGCTTACTTAATAACTTTTACACATTTCCGTACTACAGTAAATTGAGTTTAAGCGATCGATTTAATTAAGTAACTGAGTCAGTTAATTTACTAATCGGAAGTGTTTGAAAGTTGTTGAAATGACAAAACAAATAATTTTTGAGGTCGATTTGACGATTGAGGAAGGTAAAAATATAAAAATTAAGCAGTTGAGTTCGAGACGAATGATAATAAAGTCTAATAGAAATTAAAACCGTTTTTCTTTTTCAACCTGATTTTTGAGTTTTTTAACAGTTACTTCTGCTGTTCTAGCATATAGTTTTTTCGTTTTTTCTTGAAGTGTGGAAGAAACTTTTCGCTACTTTCACATCAAAAACAAGAACAAAAAAATGAAAACCAAAAAATTCAATTTATTCCACTTTAAAACAAGATTTTTGCTCCAATGATTAATAAAATTCAGAGAAATAGGATAAACTAAGAATTTTACTGAGAGAATAGTTATATTTATTTCAGATTTTTAAGAAACAACTTTTATGTTTTATCGGCCGAAAAACTTTTTCGGCGGAAAAATTCGTCCGATAAATCATAAAAGTTGTGTTTTCTTAAAAATTCTAAGATAAATATACTATTTTATTAGTAAAATTATTAGTTTATCCTATTTCCCATGATTTTATTAATCATTGGAGCAAAAATCTTCTTTTAAAGTGGAATAAATTGAGTTTTTCGGTTTACATTTTTTCGATTCTTGTGTTTGATGTGAAAGTGCCTTAAATCGAGTTTTTCGGTTTACATTTTTTCGATTCTTGTGTTTGATGTGAAAGTGCCTTTAAGGACGGCTCAAACTACAGCTTGCTAGGTAGTATGTTTTCAGCTTTGTTTATGAAATTTTGTGGCTTAGGCAGCTTTAGCGCTTAGCACCTCATATGTACATTGCTTACTATATATGTACATTGCCGTCTCTCCCCAAACACGTACTAAATACCCCTCGATTGAATACATTATATTATTCTTCAACCAACTTTCAATGACACATATTGCGTGTAATTTAGAATCGTTAAAGATTATCTTCAATTCATCAATCTTGTTCGTAAGGCTTCGAGCATTTAAATTTTAAATAGCAAATTCTGCTAAATAAAAATACCAAGAGCCGAAATTCCTAAATCACACCGCCTTGGATCGCATTATCAAAATGTGGCGTTTCAAAACAACCAAATTGAATTCTTTTCTGCGGTTCGGTGTTAACACTGCCACCGAATCTGTCATTCTCGTGCTCTTTTCTGCCCTACTGGTATGGTGGGAAGAAAAGAGTCAGGAAATAACAGATTCGGAGGCTGTGGTTACACCGAGTCGTAGAAAAGAATTCAAGTTCATATCAAGCATAAATCTAAATCTAATCTATGAATTTAAGAAACCTTAGGAGTTTTTGTTTTTTCCTGTTATGAATGCTGCGCCACTTTTCACAAGAGATAGTGCTTGGAAATTTTTCTTTAATATGCTTTCTTTTAGCAAAAATATGCGTTGGTTTCGGATTGTGATTGACATAGATATATTTGATAGAAAATTTTTAGAAAAAAAAAATGTTTCTTTAACGTAGAATCCGATGTTCCACAGTCACCTTTACGCCCCCATTTTCAATCCTGCCCAAGTAAATAATTTGACAAAATACAGCTGATATCATAGCAAATACAGCACTTCTTTCGTTTCTCTTGGAAGCATATTTACAGCCTTCAACTGTTCCCATTAACAAAGAAGAAAAAACTATTTAACGAGATAAACAAAGAAAAAAACAGATTTTTTTACGGGGAAGAAATGATTTATATTAAACTGTGAGTGAATTATCAAAGTAATGGGACGCAAACTAGAGGAGCTTCGCATACAGGAATTGAAAGTAAGGTTGGGGAAGCGGTCATTGCAAACGACAGGTTTAAGGAATGTTCTAGTCGAGCGACTTAGACAAGCTTTGATAGAGGAAGAAAAGAATCCTGATACATTCGTTTTCGAGGAAGAACCAGAAGCTGAAGAAGAGTCTACGATGAACATAGAACAGCTTTTGGCTACTTTAATGACCAAAATGGAGCTTTCAACCCTGCAGGTGAAGAATGTTCTTGAGGAACAAAAGAATTCTCTGGAATCCCGTTTGGATGAGCAGAAGAAAGCTAATGAGGATCAAAAGAATTCTCTGCAAGCATATTTAGAAGAACAAAAGAATTATCTGGAAGCTCGTTGGGATGAACAAAAGAGATTTTTGCAGAATTGTCTATTTTCTTAAAAATTCATTAGACGAACAAAATGTGAAAATTGAAGGAATCCAGCAGGAAGTGCTGACAGTTCAACAACAAGTGTCGGAAGTACAACAAAATTTTACGGAGAATCTTGACAACCTTAAAGCAGATTTGGAGAGGATGAAACATCTACAACCTCGGCACGAAGGATCTGAAATATACGGTGCAGGCAGAATGAAACCTTAAATATTTGATAGACAAAATAATTCGTGGCATATTTTCAAGAGACAATTCGAGGCAGATTCCGAGGCAAATGGATGGAATGATGAAGACAAAGCTACAGCTCTGGTATTAGCACTTCCAAGTCCCACGTTAGAGCTATTACAAACTATATCGATTAACAGGCAACGTGATTACACTTCATTAGTACAGGCGATAGATTTGCGTTATGGAGATCAACACATGCAGCAAGTATATCGCTTGCAGTTATGCAACAGGATTGAGAGGCATGGCGAATCACTACAGCAACTACAGGCTGATTTGGAAAGATTGGCTTTTCTTTCATACTCTAGCGTCAATGCAGAATATCTTAATGAAGTGGCAACAGAGGCATTTGTGAACGCTATTACAGATCAAAATTTATAACAAGCACTAAACCTAGCAGGAAAGAAATCAACAGCAAAAGTGCTACTAGCCTATGCATTAGCATACGAATCTGCTAGACAAACTTCTCGGAGTGCAACGAGTGAGAAAAATTTCGGTGGAGGAATGTTCTTGCAACCCAAGGTGTACCGTGCTTGCAACCGAATGCAGTCATTAGAGAGCACTCCGTCACGTGGTATTCTTCGATGCTGGAATTGTAATAGACCAGGGGCCGGATTCTGTAACATGGAGAATTTGGGAATTTGGGAGAAGAGAATTTCGTTTTCATAGTATTCCTAATTCCTTAATTCTCCATTCCCAATTCACTAACATGGTTGGAGAATTAAGGAAAACGAAGAAATGTGAAAAAGTGCGAATCGCCTGGGACGATTAAGGGTATCACTTTTTGTTGTAGAGGGTAGGCCTTTTTTTTCATATTTGAGGTACATCTGTCTATTACCTTCCACTGTCGAAATAAATTGAAATTTCATTTTTGTATGGGTAGTTTTTGAGGGATGTAGGAGGGTAGATTTTCTCGAGTTCTTCCGGGATAACGAGAGAATCGAGAGAAGAAGGAGAATGTATGTGGTATCAAAAAAAATGGGAGCTCAGGGCGAACAAAATAGGTGGAGGAAATGGGGCGGGGAGAGTGCGGGGTAGAAATGGGAGCTGATTAACGGAAATTAAAAAAAAATAAAGACAATATCAGGAGCTGCAATAATTCGCAGGGGTAAGCTCAGGATCTGTAAGCCCAATAAAAAAAAATAAGAATTCACTTTGGTAATTAGGTATGCATGGGCATTATAGGCTATATTTTATGTCGATTACGGTAATTTGCAGATTTGAGCCGTCTCGGCGGTAAATTTTGTTCTCGCAATATTCACGGGCGCCATTACTCTGTGTGGGAGGGCTGTAGAGTGTTGGGGTTTTTTCTGATGGATTAAGGGTTTAGAGTACAAGAATTTAGGTGGAATATTTTGCGGGGAGGGTGTTTTGAGGGTTGGGGGTCATTACCACCCCTCACAAGTGGAATGGAGAATTCGGAAATTCTCTACTTTCTTCTCAAATTCTCCGGTGTTTTGCAAGTGGAAAAGTAAGTGGAAAAATTGTATTGACTCCTTTTGTTGCGTTTTGCGAAGGTATCTAGGTACCTAGGAATTTCAAATTGAATTATGTATTCACAGCGTATCCTGGCAGCTCCCATTTATACCCCTCACTCTCCCCGCCCCTTTCCTCCACCTATCGCCCTGAGCTCCCATTTTTTTTTTTTGATACCACATACATTCTCCTTCTTCTCTCCATTCTCTCGTTATCCCGGAAAAACTCGATAAAACCTACCCTCCTACATCCCTCAAAAGCTACCCATACAAAAATGAAATTTCAATTGGAATGTAATAGACAGATGTACCTCACATATGAAAAAAAGGCCAACCCCCTACAACAAAACGTGATACCCTTAATCGTCCCAGGCGATTCGCACTTTTTCACATTTCTTACGTTTTCCCTAATTCTATAACCATGTTAATGAATTGGGAATGGAGAATTAGGGAATTAGGAATTCTAAGAAAACGAAATTCTCATCTCCCAAATTCCCAAATTCTCCGTATTACAGAATCCGAACCCAGGGGCCAGGGGACACCTCCAAAGGGACTGCCGAGAACACTGTGGAATGGAAGCGCCACAAGAAGGGCAAATATATCGAGCTGCGCAGCAGACTCGCAGCAGAATGCCGTTATCAGAGACCATTCCTTCGCGTGGTCTCCTTCGATGCTGGAAATGTAGTAGACCAAAACGACTGCAGGAAACGCGGACGAATGCAATCAACTGAAGAAGAAGGGAGAAAATGGCGAGCTAGAGAGCAAGCTATTCGTGGAGAGACTAGACTGCAACCTCATGTCCTTGAAATCCCACACCGCAAAAGGACGTATCCACGGAAATGCCGAAGTCTTTTCCCACCGTTCATGCAATACTAAATGGAAACATTGTGGACGGATGCAAGAAAAATATGACGATGACTACGATGACGATGACGAAAGTCGAAAGAAGAATGGAAAGAAATCTAAAGACGATGATAACAGTGAAAAGGGGAAAGGAAAGAAATCCAAGGGCGAGGACAATGGAAGAAAGGAAAACACGAAAAGTAAAGAGTCTAAGGATGCTGATAATGACGATGGTATATAATGAAGATTGGAAAAGGTAAAGGCAAAGGATCTGACGATGATGATGGTAAGAAGCGCAAAGGCGGCAATGACAATGAGGACAAAGGAATCAAAGACAATGATGATGAAGGTGATAAGAGACGAAAGAAAAATCAAGGCATGGAAGATTGTTTCAGCAGAACATTACCTAATCGAATATCTCAGGAAGGTAGTCAACTATAATCAGCGCGATACGGATCGACTTATTCTTATATTTCTAATTGCTTATATATCAGCTGTTTACAATATGACCGGACAATGCCCATCTAAGGTTATATTCGGAAAGGAAATGCGCTATCCTAGCTACCTCAAGTTTGGTATAACCAGAGGCGAACAAGAGTTACCAGAAGACTACGTTAAGAAGCTCAGATAACAATTATCTGATGTGCACGAGGCCACGAGACTTTCTCCAAAATTACCACAACACTGGGAGGGATCATATTCAGTTAAAACTTAAATTAATAACATGGTATATGTACAAGATTCAGCGCGGTACAAGATGCAAAAGAAAAATCGTTCATCTAGATCGCTTGTGTCAATACGGCGAGCATCAAGACCGTGGACCATCTTTTGTTCGGGACGAACAATTTTAAGAAGGGGGCAGTGTTACGTGCAACAAAGTGACACAAGCGACATCTGTTGGAAATAGAAACAACCTTAGGTTAATGACATCCTATGTCGTTTTCGTTTGAACATCCAGGTTCGCTCTGGAGGCAACCCCGTTCAATCAAACGGTTTCAGAGTGCACCTGAAAAAGTTCGCTTGTGTATGTATACTAACGTCAAAGTAGCTATGAACTTTTTGCGAGAACTGGTTGGTAATTTGATTGCGAATAATTTTGAGGATAATATAATAATAGTAGTGGTCTTAATAAAAATTATTGACTTTAAAGTTAATTAAATAATATCAAATCACAACTAGACTTTCCTTGTGTGAGTGAACTCATAGTGTACCCGAGTAAATTTTCAGAGTGAAACTGATGCTTTTTGGGTTGCCACCAGAGGCAACCCGTGACGTCATTTTTGCTTCAAACGAACGCTTTGACAGCACTTAGGTTACCTCCAGAGCGAAACTGATGTTCAAACGAAAACGACATTAGCAAACTTTGGGTTTTGAGAACGGAATATTCAGGAAGGTTCTAGGATAATTTGTAGAGTATAAATACGGCGTTTCTCACATCCAGGAGGCGCAGTCTTATTTCAGACAGTGAAGTGAACGAAGTAAACTATTAGACCTAAAGTACTAGCGATAACTAAAGAGTTGATTTGATAATTATTTGTGAATGTTATAAAAATAAACAGTAGACTTTAATAAAAGAAGAACTTTTGATTTACATATATCTGAAATATTGTGTTTTAAACAACGCACAAACGCCACGCTCGTAACAATATGTATAGAGTGATATTTGTCGTCACCACTACCTCCTATAAGGTGATAGCTTAATAGAGAGTATGTTAGGAATACGGACATGACTTGAAAACATGATCGTTACAGATAATCTAGTCAATCAATACTCGAAGGTTTTTATAGGTGGCGACTTCAATGATGAGATCTATTCTCTGAACGTGGCCTGCTGCTGCTTAATAATTTTCCAACTCATCATGGCCCTAATTCGGCGACTGCTCTGGACCTTATGATCTTATCCTCCGACTTTCATCCCATCAGATCTGGGCAGGCTCCTGGAATTTCTGACCACGAGACTGTGTTTGCTACTTCGATCACCCTTGTGCTCAACCCTCCCGTTAGTACACTTACAGAAATTTTGCAGCGATTCAGCCTGATGCTCTTAAAGCCGACACCACAATGGACCAAAATGCTCAATTCTCCTGATCCGAAGGACTCAGCACAGTTGTTTACTAGGGCTATACAGACTCTCTGCACCACAAATGTACCACTCAAATAGATTCGATCCAGGATTTTGATGTCCAAAATCCTCCTACTACGAGATGTACGGCTCACTTGTCAGATGCGTGATATTGCGTATGGAGCCGGAAAAGGCTGAAAACTGACGAGACTTACAGAGACTTCAAGCGACTTCGAAATTCGGCAAGTTATCTCATTAGGGCTAGGTCCAGAGAGTTCTCACTGCACTGCTACGAGGGTCCAATTAACTAGAAGAAAATTAAGAGTTTGGCCATTTGATTTAAGACTGGAACGAGCTCGTGTTTAGATCCGGTTGAGTTTAGTAGGTTCATTCATTCCGCATCGACTACTGACTCCCGTGGAATTATGCTTGGACACTCTCATAATTCTGACCATGGTATTACAACTCGAACTAATGGGGATGGCTTTGCTTTTCGAAAAGTTAGTGAGGATGAAGTTATTTTTGGTTTTCGGATGCTCTATGCTGTGTCGGTCTTTCTCCCTGAAGGAATTCGGGCTGGTCTGGTGCTAGCATTTATTCTTCCCCATTTTCTGTATGGGGATGCTACAGTCTACCCTCTTGCTGCCCTTGTAATCTTGAAATTGTCTAGTGCGCTTAAGAGAGAGATATGTGAGATATGTTTATCGTCTGAACAGGCGTGCGCATGTGTGTACTCTACCGGAGGAGTTTCTATCTTGCACACTATCTAAGTTTCTTGAGTTCACCACTCTGTTTTATTTTTCATACTAGATTTGGTTTGATGCCCCCTTCCTTACATTGGCGAAAAGTTTGATGATGCTAACTTGTGTCAAATTCAGCACGAATAGTCACAACGGACCTGTGTGAGATGATTTCACTTACCAGAATGGTAACTTGTGGCATAGGAACTTTCATAAACTAGTCATCGTCAGGTATTTGGATATTAATAGGTATGTAAGGCGAATGTATTCAGTATAAACTGTGTATTTGAAGACAATTTGAATGTTGAACATTTTCATACCTGTGAATTTTATTTAAAAATAGGTTTATATAACTAATTCACATGCAAATACCTGACGATAATAGTTTATGAAAGTTCTTATGTCACAAGTTAGCATTCTGGTAAGTGAAATCATCTCACACAGGTACGTTGTGACTATTCGTACTGAATTTAACTCTATAGCACATGAAAACTAACTTAAATGGAGTAAAAAAGAAAAAAAACACAAAAAGGTTAATTATGTATTAATTAAATATTTTACTGCTACATAATCATTATTATGTTAATACATTTATGGCAAAAAAAAAATATTTTTGTTTCTGTTTACTTTTGCATTTGAACTTAAAAGTATACCTTTTTAATTTATTGAACTTAATTATGTTAAAAACTTTATGAAAAAACATCTAAAATATTCAGAACTTTCAATTTATATACAATTTCAGTAATTTGTTGCCAAATTTATTAAGATATCAAAGATTTTTTTATTTTTCTATATATTTTTCTATATATAGAGTCCATTTTAACACAGGAACGTCACCACAATTTTCTCTCCAGACAAAATGGCGGAACGTGGTTTGTACCGAGAATACTTGTCTTCTATATAACTTGCTCCGAGTCACAGTATTCTCCCGAGTGCTAATGGCTGGAACAGAATGAACGGATCAATGCCGGAGTAAACACGCAGCTAACTGTCAAACAACGGGGAAAGTAAAGTGCTGCCCAGAACGAAATTGCCGCGACTGCGTTTAATGACAATTCAATGCAATTTTCATATTTTCAATATTCTGCTTGTGGATATTTTTATATTGTTAAAACTTGTGCGAAAAATAAGAGTAACATTTGAAACTTCCCGCTGCTCAATAATTAAATTTACATTACAAATTTCATTCAAAACAAACGTTTTCTTCAGCTGTTAAACATTTTTAATCCGGCAGTTGCGTAAAAGTTGAAAGATGAACAACTTTCTTGCGGCAACTCCGTTCACTGTGTGCGCACTAATGTATTTCAAAAGCATTCAACTGTTGCGTGACACTTTCATCCGGCATTGATTCGTTCATTCTGTTCCAGCGGTAACAAGAAAAAGACTTCAATAGTGACTTAACGCCATGACAATTGATTGACACGGCAGCGACAGCAAATCGTTTTCATTGGTTGAGAGCGATCAGCTGATTGAGAGGCTGCACTTAGAAAATATAGCAAACAGGATGGAGATAAGCCAGATTTTGCGTAATGAATTTCTGGTTGCGTTGGTAGTCAATGTTTTACATGTTTTTACACGCCATCCCTATTCTAAGCAACTTGTCAATTTGCAAAAAGTAAACAAAGGTTTTGAGCGGAGCATATGTGGTAAAAAACGTTCTTTTTCGACTTTATTTTGAAATAATTCACATATTTAATTTATATAAATCTTACGTAAGTAAATGTACATACGGGTACTTCTATTGTAGTTCAGCCATACGCCAGCGTGGTCAACTCGAAGAGTCGAGTCGACCCAATTTCAATTTGATGCGCGCATAGATGAAGTTGAACCCTGCATGTAAACATGGTAATGTGTGTTTTCAAGCTGACTGGAAAGCTGCAATTGTGTTTCAGGCTAGAAGCTTTCGTTCTTGTTAACAAACAGAGTCGGGTTTTGTGTAGTGATTATCCATCGCAATTCACGTCACGGCACGGGCAAAGCAATATTATATATGTCAGTGGCTCGCACGCATGCGCAGAAGTATTTTGTCGTTTGTAGGGAAACCGCGAAGTCCTCCATAATTTTGACGTGCGAGTATTTTGTTTAGCTCCGGGTTATTTTGTAGTAAATAAAAAATTATTAATTAGGCTATGTTTTAGAGGTATAAAAGGAAAAAAAAAATACAAGCAATAAGTGTAATTTGTAGTACTTTGCTTTGTTAATTTTACTCAATGTTTTTAGTTATGTACTAAGTAAATGATTTAAATTTTGCTAAAAATGAGCAATTTATTTGCACAGTTTAATAAAAAAAGAAATACCGCGGAAATTAATTACTGAGTGCTTATTATAAAAAACAAACCAAATTTAATTTGCTGACAACAAATGTAAACAAATCCTATCTTGATGAATGAAGGCTATTTGCGGAAATGTTTGTTTTAATCGTGATTTTTTTTTAAATAATTCTCTTTGCCCAAGGATTACAATAGGTTTTATTGTGGTATTATGTAGTTTCTTTCTTTTAATTATAAACAACAATCCAATAAAGGAAAAATCAATATAAAACCTACGGAAGAAAACTAATATACCTACATGGGTTAATATGTGCGACTCATTAATTTTCTAATACGCGCGCTTATTTCTTATGACACCCCCTACACGTGTGTACTTTGTAGTTTTTTGAGCCCGTGGCAGTTTCTTAATTATCCACCTCATTCTTTATAATCACTAAAAAATACTGTACTCACTAAAGTCATTAAATATTTATAAATTAGTAGGTATCGAACCTACATACATATAAGAAACGACAAAACATCGCAAATTTTCTATCTGGTTTGTTATTTGCAAGTGTTTTGTTTTTTGAACTTATTGAGGGTATACTAGAGAAGAAAAATGATCTCAAAACAAGCACTTACATCGAGATTGAGTGCTGCCGCCGAGAAAAACGTTCTTAGTAAATTGACCAAACGAAGTGGTAGTCCTAGCTCTCGGACTGGAAATGCTGCGGATGCAGATTTGAAATATTCTGGCTGTGTAGATATTACTGACAACGAAGATGATGAGGTAAGTTTATGATTGCTTTAAAATTTCTAATGGACTACACACATTTTGTGGAGGGTCTTATTTATTGATATTTTCATCACAGATTAGTTTCTTATTCAATAATGAAGGGTTTTGTCTCTGTGCTTTCTATAACGTTTTAATTTTGGCAATCAACCTTTTTAACGTTTTAGTGGCCTACACATTACTTAATAGATGAGTCCTTTAAGCTTTAGTGGACATTTGGTAATCTCCCACGTTATATAGAATAGAATAGAAAAATCATTTATTAAAGAACCTCAGCTTACGCTACGTTACAACGTTAGGTACATCGAGTAATTAATAGCTAGTTGGCATAATAGCAAAAAAATACAAAGTCGTTTAGCAAAATAAAAAAGGAGCAATGTACAGGCTCATTGCGGTAGAAATCATTTACAGTATTTACAGTAATACAGTCACACAATGGAGAGCGCAAAGCACTCACTATAGAAATAAAATGGCAAACACCATGTACAAATAGGAATAAAAATGTGAAGGTAAAGCAAAGTAACAGCAATAATAAATAATAACTCAACTTAGAGGCAAAATAAAGAATAAAGAAAAATAACAAGTGCAATTTTTTTTTTTTTTTTTTTTTTTTATATTATTACATTTTATACCGACATTAGGTGACATAACGCGAGTTCCTTAAATTCCCTGCAAGTACCAGCTCTTCTGACTGGTTCCGGGAGGGAGTTCCAGAGAATGGCACCCTGACCAAAGAGGTCATTGGACCCAAATCGAGTGCGAGTTCTATGCAGGACAATTCTGAGATAATTAAGGTTGCTCCATGTGAGCAATTGGTTAATGTAGACAGGTAGTGAGCAACACCTAGCTTTGTGTAAGTTCCAAGAGCTTAGCCAGGGGTTTAGGCATGAACAGCTGGACCAGAGCGGAGATGTGGGAATGCCGTTTGAGACGTAAGATGTACCTTACGCATGCTTTCAGCGCATTGTTTAATTTTGCAATTTCCGCGGCATGTAGGGGGTATATAGCAACATCAGCATAAAAGAAATGCGGCATGATAAGTGACGTAATCAGGGATTGTCTGATGGACTGATCAAGGTGATGATGTGACACCGCGTAAAGAGAACGGAGTCCAAAGTAGATCCGAGAGCAAACTCTACTGATCTGTGGTCGCCATGTAAGATGAGGGTCCATAAGAAGACCAAGGTTTTTAACGTGTCTGTCAGAGAGAGGGATGACCAGATTTTGAATAAGCAGGTTAGGAAGCAAGCCATTAGTGCTGCAGGGATTATCACGAACGTTGTATCTTATTGCTTGTGTTTTCGCAGGGTTGAGGGTCAGACCACTAGCCTGACACCAATTAGAGATGTTGCCAAGCGTTACATTGAGCGACTTCATTTATCACGAATGAGCCACCCTAAGCCCTTTTTTTGTGACACTACTAGGAGAACGATTTCCTGTCATGTCATAAGATGTTTTGGTCTGTACGGATTTTGTTATTTTATTTATTTTTTTACTTCCTGCAGTTAAATCGTTAAGGCCAATTCAAAATCGACGCAGCATGCATCATGGTACCTTCTCTTAGATTTACGCTATTTTCTAGAGCGAGAGTTCCCCAAACTCCTTCAAGCTCGAAGTTTTCAGTGCTTTCTTTAAATTTTGCGATTTGCTCAAGCCTTTGTTCCCGAGATTTTGCAATCTGTTTGTCAATAGAATCGTACTGTATGACAGAAAGTTCGGAGGAGTCTCGCACTTTCCCTTCTAAGTATATTAAATAGTTATCTAAATTTAAGTTAGATTGCCTTACTTGGTGAGGACATGTTAGGATTGTCCCGTTACTTAAAGTGACTCCTCTACTCGCTGATTGTGGTGGGGGTGTTGTATTGGTACCCTCTGTTGCGGATGTTGCTCCCGCGTGACCTTCGTACCGGGGAGGATTGTTGTGGAGTTGGTTGAAGTTGGATCTCCGGCGGGGGCCCGTGGCCTTCTTAACTTCCCCTGGATAAAAGCTGAAAGGGGGGCGCGTTGCCTTCTTCGAAGTCCCTTTCAGCTCCGGATCGCAGATAGCGGATAGTTTCCAAACTTCCTTCCTTCACGTGTAAGGTTGAGATTTTTCGTCTTTACTTGGGCTCGGATGAACCCCGCTCTTGTCCCCCGTTGGCATTTGGGTGCTTTGATGAGGGGGTGGCTGCGTGTTTCACAAACAGAGGCAGGTAAAGCTGTCCGATTCCGAGCGTTGGGGGCGATTAGATCAACCTGATCTAATCTAATCAACCCCTTTGGTTCTTTGTAAGATAGCGGCTTTTCAAGCTCTTAGGTTTTTCTTGAATTTTGAAAAACTGGCTTCCACTATCCTACCGGCTGCGCCAATTTGTTATATACCTTTTTGTGTGGCAGGTAGGGACCGTATTCAATGGCTCCTTTGCCCGGTGTACCGTGCTGTTAAATACTCCTTCAAGGCGGTCACGTCTAAAAACACTCCAATATTTGTTTTGTTTTGGATTTGGGTTTACACCTCCTTAATCCTTTTCTTTTTATTGAAACACTATGCGTACAAAATTACACCTCTTCTTAACTTTACTCTTTACTCTTACAGGTTGTAGGCAACACTCTACTTTTACAAAAATCACAACTGGGCTGAATTTTGCTTTTATTTTACTTATCGTGCTAGACCAGACCCCTTTTTTGTTCACTACTTTTTTGATTACTTCCTTTTTTCTCTTTCATTTTTAATAAAAATGCACCAGAAAGACCACGAAGCTTCCGCGACCGAGACTCAAAAAAACCAAGACCGGAGTATTTGTATGAGAGATTGCACTTCTTGCATTCGGGAAGGGGTTGTCAGCTTCTAGCCCCTCGGTGTTCCTCTCAATACGGTGAGCGCTCTTACTTTGTTCAGGCAATACGGAAGTGGAACTTTCTTCCTGCCAATATGCAGCGAACGGGCTCTATCAAGCATTTTTCATCATTTTTGAAAGATTTAAGTTTTTAGGAGCGTAAATGGCACGTACTTTTTACATTTTATAGTTAGTTAGTTTGCTTGTTTTACTTTTGTATTTTATTATTTATTTCTTGTCAGGTTAGGTTTAATTTCTTATTCTTTTCTTATTTCCATTAAATTTAATTTAATTTTTTGTTTCGCTTTTATTAATTTATTTTTTTCTTCTTTTTCTTTTATGGTGGTATGTTTCGGTTTGTTTTTTATAGATATTCGTATATATTTTTTTTTTTTTTTTACAACTTGTTTTACGTTATTTTATTATTTTATTTATTTGTTTATGACTTTTTCTTACTTTCCATTATTTTTATTTTGAACCAAGAACCATTTCATAAAATTAGAAGTACGTATAAGATATGTAATCTTTGTACATTGGCCTTTAATAAATTTATTATTATTATTAAAAAACTCTCCAAGTTAAACAATCAACACCTCGCTTAATCACTACCTCGCTTAATCACTTTAATCGCGGTCAAACGCCTTGTTCAGGGTAGAAAAATGCTTAATTGCATTTATACCCTGAGAAAATTTTTACTTGTATTCTGGACAAGTTTTAACAAGTCCAACATATTTTTCGATGGACGGTGGCTTGAACAAATGTAATTTGATGCCTTTATAAACATCAGCCACCGTCCCGTTGTTTCAAAATCGCTGCGCGCATACACATATAATGCATTTATGCGGCGCGCATTCCTTATCACGAAAGCTTTTTGTGATATGTATGTACGTATGTACATACATATTGTAATTTTTTGGGATTTGCCTTTTGGTTTAATTTTTATTTCGGAAAATTTTCACTGACAGGCAAAATTTGCCGTGGGAATTATTTTGTTAAAATTGTATGGAGTGTGAAGAAAATTGCTGACGCAATTTACCCTACTCTTTTTGTAGATAAGCTATTCAGCTTGAAATTTTCTATTACTGCATGTAACACCTACGTAGGGGAACAATATTTTTATGAGCTTAGATGAACATTTTTCCGGGCCGACTACTTCATATTTGACGGAGACTAGTGTGATTATTAGTTCTTGGTAATCGATTCAACGCAAGGCGAAGGAATCGTCATGGTATTGAGAATAGTACAAAGGAAAATCTAATGGAGCGCAATTAAGTAAATTTAAGAAGTCACTGGAACAGATACCAAGAACCTGCTTAGTTCGTTAGAATCGCTAACCTATTATCACAAATTCCTTGTATAACCATTTTGGGTCATAGCATTCCCCCCTGCAAAATCGAGTAAATAATCTATTATTTTCTATATATATATTTTCCAACTCAGTATTAAAACTTTGTTGTTAGCATCACGATGTACAAGCACTGAATAAAATCAGACAGGCAATCGCGTTCGTGTATGAGCAAAAATTATACAGGAAAACTGTACGGTTTTCCAAACAGCATTTGCAGATTTAAACGGGGCACGTGCTGTTGCCCATACACATACGGGCTTTCCCTTATAGTCTAGGAGCGTACGTGATTACGCGCAAGTAATTTCTCGCGTGTATGGCTTACCAATGGCGTTCGTGTATGGGCAAAAATCATACAGGAAAACTGTACTGTACACACTTGTCGCGTGGCGTTCACTGTGTTTCGAATTAGTAAGCCATAAACTCAAAGGATTACTCACTCGCGCTTAATCGCGTACGTTCCTAGACTATAACGGAGGGCCCGCATATGTATGGGCAACGACACGTACCACGCTTAACTCTGTACAACAACGCTTGGATAACCGTACGGTTTTCCTGTATGATTTTTGCCCATACACGAACGCGATTACCTATCTGGTTTTATTCAGCGCATGTATATCGAAAAATATATAAAATATGTAGAGTGATAGTTGAGTATATAAAAGTGATTTTTTTAATTTACAAAAATTTAAATACATAAATGCACAAACTATTACAAGAGTTATCTTCTTTGAAGCCATTTTCACCGACTGACGATATTTATGGTGTATGGCTTACTATTGTCGAAAACTAAACTCCAACATTGTTGTGTCGCTCTCCTTGTGCTTTGGCCTTTAATTATGCAGCAAAATTCTATTTTTTGCATAAAATTTAAGATTACTTTTTTTATACTTTGGATGTATAATTTTCCCAACAATTTTGTTCGAGGAGAAGCGATTATTCCCTTTTCCTTTTTTCAATTGAGGTCAAAAATTCCCATAATATGGCAGAATTCCCTCGATCTCCGAACACTGCCAGACAACATACAGAGATTTTTTCCGGATTTCAATGCCATCTGTTTTTTAAAAACGTGCATTCAGACAACACATTTATACTTGGAGACGTTCAGCTTCACTACAGAAAATGGGCTCACTTTTATACTATAGATAGGTCATGGTTATACAAGCAAAAAATTGTATGGGGAGGGGGAAGTCCTAACGGTTTCCGAGATAACGGGACTTTAATATATTTGGGTATGTTCTTATAGGTAACCATGTAGCTTCTGAATGTTATGATTATGGATATGTTCAAGAAAAAATGCAAAAAACACAGAAAAGGTTACATTTTGGTTACAGAGTTTTAAAGCGAAGCTTTTGGGCTTCTTAAATCCAATAAAAAATTGGCCTTGATACGTGTTTAAACAAAAAAAAAATGTTAAATAAAAAAAAACGAGTTATAATTCCGATATTTTAAATATCTTCAACCATAACTTCAAAACTGAGAGGAGGAGGAGGAAAATTTATAGACCATTGGAAATGTCCAACGATTATCTATCTAACAATATCATATTTTACATAGCGTTTCTGCAATGTGATTGTCGCAGATGATAATTTAATGTATTCGATGTATTACGCGATCTTCACTCTGAGAATCTGAATAAATAAGCATCCTACTTACTATAATACGTCGAATCCTCGCTTCAGATATAAGTATAGTCAATTTCCAAGACCAAATGTGCCCTTTTGGTAACCTGGTCCATGACATAATTTTTGTTTCCTTCAATCTTCCCTTAACCCATTTTCTAGGACTTACTCTTATCGTGACTTCAATAATATCGACACGGGAACTTCGTTTGATGAGTGTACTCGCTTACCATCTGATTTTATCAACTGTTTCTCGTCAGTTGATAGCCAAGTCGATATATTTTCCTCTTTGTGTAGGAATTTATTCAATAATTATGTGCTAATTAAAACTAAATTTATACGTGACAATGGGGGGAGTTCAATCTCTTATTGATGAGAGGGAATTCTTGTACTAGCCCTACAGCCGTCTTCAAACAGGTGAAGCTTTATACATGTATCGTGCTGCACGAAATAGGGAAACGTCAATATTTTAGCACCAGATTTCACCTAAGAAAAGGAGTATACAGGAAAGGGAAAGCTGGCTGCGAGCAGAATCTCAGTGGACTAAAAAGATTTTTTACCAGTCAATTGAGCAATGAGCATGCTAGGACTGCTATTCAGAGTTATATTGATCCTACTCTAACTGGCACAGATGCATTAGCGTTTATTTTCCTTTTCGCGGTGTAGATCGGGCCGAATTGTTTGCTTCCATTTATGCTATTAAGTCTCATGCTATTGGACCTCATTGTTTTTTGTCACATTTATTAAGATTCTGCTTCTAATGATCGACACATACATTCTTCATATCCTAAACTCTTGTTTAATGTCCTCTTCTTTTTCTAAGAATTGGGAAGCAGGTATGTCTTGCTTATCCCCAAAAAATCTCCGGAATCTCCTGGAGCTTTTAGATTAATCAGTATCTTAAGTTTTTTATCTAAATTCTGGAGAAGCTAATTAGCTTCCAGATTTTTGGTCACTTGGAAAGAAACAAGCTCTTGTCATGTTGACAGTCTGGTTTCTGACGTCTCACAGTGCGAGAATGCCATACTAAAAGCGACTAATGATATAAGAGCAGCTTTAGACCTGAATTATTCTACCATGCATTAATTTCTAAAAGGCATTCGATAGTGTTAATGACAGCTTGTTTCTGCATAAGCTATCTAATTTTCTTAATTTTACTGCTTCCGCTTCTTCTGTTATTAGGAGTTTCTTATCAGAACGCCACCAACGGGTTAAGGTTGATGATAAGTTGTCGGATTCACTTCCTTTCTCGACTAGTGTACCTCAGGGTTCAATATAGGTGCCGCTGCTATTTAGTATATTGATCAATGACCTTCCTCTGGTTGGTAGCGATGTCATGATTCATTTATACGAAGATGATGTGCAGCTATATCTGAACAGACCTATTGGCCTGTTCAAAAACGGCATCGCTCTTATTAATGACGATTTGCACAGAATCAATGCTTGGTCCAAGATTAATGCATTGAGATTGAGTCCCTTTAAGTCGCAATATATTATTATTCACAATAGTCCACTACATCTGTTTGATATCCCACCCGTAATTCTGGACAGTAAAGCATTGTCTCCTGTTAGTAAAGGGAAAAATCTGGGTATCGCGTTGAACCAAAATATGAACTGCGGTGACAATACAAAATCTAAAATTAGTAAAGTTTAGTCCGGACTCGTAGGCTCTGGCTCTTAGCTCAGAGAAATGTTTAATTTCACTAATTCACACCGAAACAGGAACGTTATTTTTCCTCGTTTTACTAGGATAGTCATGAAAGCGCCTCTTATCTTGTCCAGATCGCGTCCTTTTGGATTGCTCTCCCATCTAGTATTCAGCATGCACCTACTGTCAATTCCTTTAAGAAACTCGTTGTCAGGATCACTTCTCACAGCGGAGTATGTATGTACTATCGCGAATCGGAACTTTTTTCTAAGATTTTTTTTATTCATTTAGTAACATGTTCTAGTATTAGTTCTGTTTTGTAGTTCTTTATAACTTGTTTTGTTAGCCTTAATATGCAAAATACGTACTCAGATTTTCATTTTATTTTAAAGCGCCATATTTATAATATAAGTACTTCTCATTTGTTATTGAGTGGATAATATTATTATTTTAAGGACTTCCTCCACTTTTAGACCAGTTATTTTAGGTATAATAAAAGATTGTAATCTAATAAATGTTATGCTATGTTAAAAACAATTTTTTAAACCATCATTATAAGGTATATCGGTCAGAAGTTACATGGTGATCTATAAAAACATACCCAAATATCTTTAAGGCTCGTTATCTAGGAAACTTTTAGAAGTCCGCTCACCCCCTACATATTTCGTGCTGGTCTAAGCATGACCTATCCATAGTCTTCGGGTGTAACACCACAGACGAGGCCCCCTATATAACGATGATCATGGATTATATCTACCAAAGAAAGTAGTTTGAAGCAATCCCAAGTATTGTCGGCATTTGAGACTGTGGAATTTTTATGAACAGGCCGGAATATTTATATAAATAAAATACTTAAATTAATTACTTGCCAAAAATACTAATTACTGAATTACTTGACAACTTAAAAAAGAAATAACCGAAAACAAATTTTCGGTTAAAAAGTTATTAAGAAATAACCATTGATTGAGAGGAGGTTGGGATCCCGAGGGGTCCCCCGAACGTAGGCCAAAGCAATGCCCATTGCTCACCCTCCAGACCCATGAGCAATCGTTCATATGTCCCAACCGGACGCTCTTATAAAGTTAAGTATTGGCCCAAGCCCTCTTCGCCGGTATCGTGCAGTTTGTCCAGGAGGTGTGAGCCAAGGAATCTGTATCGTTTTCCTGAGAGTGCCGGGCAGTGACAAAGAAAGTGAGTCACAGTTTCGGATTCCTCTCCGCATTCCCTGCATATAGGTCATCAACAAGTTTCATTCTGTAAAGGTGACCCCTGACAGAAAAGCGCCCAGTGAGAATAGACACTAGAGTTGTCAGGGTTGGCTGGTTAAGTCCCAAGAGCTTATTCGTTTGGTTTGGGTTGGGTTTACCCCACAGTTTCTTTGTTGTTCTACTCGAGGGGTCCTCTAACCAAAGGCGACTGTGTTGGCGGTCAGCCCAAATTGAAATAAGACAAGGTGTTTTGCAACTTAGTCCGCCGTTTCATTCGCGCTAATATTGCTGTGACCTGGCCACCCACTGAACAATTACCCTGTTATTCTGAGAGATGGAATTCAGGGTGTTTTACACTCCATTACTAGGTTGGAGGTTGTAAAGGGTTTAGATAAAACCTTGACAGCTGCTTGAATGACTGAGCAGAAGGCTATCTCCTTGTTCTCAGTGTCTGAGTTAAGGAGATGCATTCCAAGGAATAACGATGCGCAGACACTGAAGTTTGAAAAAAAAATTAGAAATATAATATTCTCCAAAACTAAGCTGAAATTCAAAAAATTGTAAATAAGGTTTTCGACTGAAAATCCTCCCTACTTTCATCTGTTTCAGTATTGTACAGTTCTTTTCGGACAGCCTGTATATGTTTGGTGATCAGGTAATGAGTGTTATAAACATTCGCCGGTTGCTTAGGTCGGTAAAATATGTACGTTATTTGGGAGGTAGAAGGGATTAGAGATTTTGTTTACATATTTTATGAATAACTTTATACTACTGCCTAAACGATAATCTCATAATGATGTTACCAGGAAGGTAATTCCAGTGTGACTGATATGACTCTTTTCTATATGAGCCATTTCCCACTTGCATATTCTTAATTTCAACTTGATTTTCCAACTTTAAAGTGTATGTGGGCTAAGATTCATGTACAAAATTTACGATAAGCAATCAAATCAATATTTTTTTCTTAATTTCAGGGAACCATGACGATTGTTGATTTCTGAGGAATGTATTCCCAACATAACAACTTCTTGCATCCCCCTCTTCCATAATCAAATAAAACATATTTATAAGCTTAAAATTATTTATTGTACTCTAAATGTCATCCCGTTGTAACGAGAGATAATGATGGGAGAGTAAAATGGATTGGACACCCACGCATAATATTAAAAGTTATTTTGATTTTTGCATGACCGTCCGTCCGACCGTCTGTCTGTCTTCCCATAACTCGAGAACGCGTGTACTGAGAGAGCTCAAATTTTGCACTCCGGCTTCTAAAAAAAAAATGTAAATTAAAGTTCGAAAATGGGATAAGTCTGGTAACTCCGTGGGGTTGCCGTACAAAAATTTCATTTTTCACTATATTTTTGGACACTGCTTGAGAGCGCGTGAACGTAAAAGGTTGAACATCGTTTAAGCAAAAATAAATGTAGCGTCACTTAACCTTCAATATCTCGACATCCACTGAAGTTATGAAATTTTTACACTTATCTTTTGAAGGGGGGGATATTATCGAAAAACAAAGGCGGCAAGGCATTGGCGGCACCATCTGTGTGTCAGTGTCGGGACTTAATGATCCATGTGTTACTACAATAACAGAACTCGATGAATACTGACAACGAGACTAGTAAAAAAATAGTACTTAGGTACACAACTCATTTTAAAAATAGTAAAGACTCGACACCAAAACAGAAATTACACTGAAATGCACTCTTGAAATGAAACTTTGAGTTGCAACGGTCAAGAATAATTCTTACAAAAATCAAGGTAAATATCAAGAATGACTTTCTGTCCCTCTGGACAGGCCTAACCGGAGCTATTTACCTACCGTACTGAAAGCACCGATTTAGGCAACAATAATATGCATACCGATATATTTTCATATATGCTCTAATTAGACTCATGATGCAGGTTGAGTACGCAGGTACTTTTTTGTATCTTCGACAAACCCAACATTTTATTTGAAAGTATTGTAATGTGTATATTTCATCTTACATAAGGATATGCTGAAAAAAGCAGGTCAATATTTAAAAATTGTGTGGTAAAGCGCTTTCATTTCATCTCAAACGGGTCTTGTTAGACCTAGGTACATTATAACGGTTAAGCTTGTAGAAGATTATGCCTATTTTCTTGCTAAATGGTCGGTTTCTAATTCCCTTCATGCGTCATTCGATTTCAGTGCTTTCAAAATGGCTTGACTGTTTATATAAATATAATTTCTATGTCGAGTTGCTGCTTCTCTAGAGATAGACGCTTGCTCCACCCGGCCGTAATCTGGAGATACTTTCGTTAGTAAAGTTGCTATAGCTTTAGATTTACTTAGAAAAGCTGTTGTATAAAGGGGTTGCTTTGTAAATCGACGCTTGCTGATTCTAGAGATGCAAATGTTCTCCATAACCAGTCCTAACTTGAAGAACAGACGCTATACTTTAATAGGGGGTTTATTATAAAGAATTGACACTACATTGTGGACTGCTTTCCCTTTTCAGGGTCGGTTAATTTTTTGTAAAAAAAAAAAAAAACAGTAACAATGCTATGTGTTAAATATGCAGGTAGTACTTTTGTAGTAGGTGGGCTTGAGCCTCGGCTCCGGAATTTTTATATATATTTTATATACCAACATATTTCCGGTATCAGTTGGTACAGTTACTGAACATAGGAGATTGCGGAATTGAATTGATTTGTAGGGTGCATAGAAGTATAAAAGGTTTTAAAAGTACATATAGAGAAAATAATCAAATTTCTATGACTTGAATCCTTGCAAAATGTCAAAATAGAGCTCGATAAATTTCGGCACAAAGTTTGGAGCGTTTAGTAAGAATTAAAGTCATAACACCTTGATTATGTTCTCTATATTGCAAAACATTTTCTTCTTCTATGCACCCTACAAATCAATTCAATTCGCAATCTCCTGTATTCTGCAGAACACTGTACGGAACCAAAAGAACACGACTATAGTCTTGAAATTAAAAATATACTCTATGGCCTCTAGTTTTTTAGTGCAAATAATAATTCATGTCGGGATTATTTGCATTTAAAAAAATTGCATACAAAATGATTACATTTAATTGATAGATAATATTATAAGATGACGAAACTGTTTATTACGTTTCTTGTTTAACGTTAGTTTACATAACGATTGGTGTATTTTAATTGCAAAAGGTAATATTTGAAGAACTTTGAAATGCCGCATTTAATGGCTGCACGTGGCATGGAGGCCTTTTAAACAAATTTAATTGCAAAAGCTGGTTGATCATTCTTTATAGATTTCTATTGGCGACGTGCAGTTGCAGTTGAGCATTTAAGTCTTATAATAATTAACAAAATTACAATTGAACTTGGTTATTTCCATGAAATTGATTTATATTTTTTTTTTATATAATTAATGGTATTTATAAATTCAACTGTTTTTCTTCAAGATCTAAGAAAATTAAGTGTTATTATGCCACAAGTATCGCAGAATATTTATTTTCAGTTATTAACAAGGAAAAAAGTTAGAAGTGGTCTAAGAGCAATTTTTATGATACCCTAGAAGAATGCTCGTACGTAATTTCTCGTATGGTCACGCATGTCCGCAAGTTTGTTTTTTGAAGTGGTTTTTCGCATATATTTCTAGAACGGTTCGTTCGGACAGCAAAAATAATTAGGTATAAACAATTTGATAGGATTTCATATTCGGAAGACCGTTACAATAAAAATGTCTAGAACTGATCGTTTTCACAGTATAGGTAAAAACCTAAATTTTTATATGGCTAACACCAAGAAGAGGTTGTCCGAACTATAGTTCATTCTTGAAATTTTATTTTTTATTTGTATTTTTTATGAAAAGCCATGTACAAAATTTGAACTCTGCACGTCGACGCGCTCAGCAGTTTCCAAAATATATAGTGAAAACCAAAGTCTTTCATGGCAATAGCAAGAAGGTGTTGTCCGATTTAGTCCATTTAAGAAATTTTATTTACTATTGCTATGAAAACACTATGTTCCAAATTGCAGCTCTCTTCGTCGAAGCGCTCTCAGGCAGTACCCTAATATATAGTGAAAACGAAATGGCAACTCTACGAAGGAGTTACCCGATTGGCCCTATTTTTTTTTAAAGCGCAAAATTTTGCGTGGGTGTTCAACCCATTTTGCTTTACTAGCAATATTTCTGTGCGTTACACACGAAATGACAAACTTAGTGCCGCACTCGAATATCCAACGGTATCTAGTATGTTTACATATTTTAATAATTTTAATGTTCACATAATTTCAGAAGACTCATGATGATCATTGAGTTTTATATAATGTCCGGATGCACCCAGCATCATTAGTCATGTTAATCGCTTTTTGAAAGGTCATAACAAATTTGGAAAATCATGCTGATATGGTAATGATTTTGATTTTACTATTCAGCTAAGCTTTTAATAATCACCCATTCATCAGATATTTTTAAACTAAACAACCTTTAAGCTCCGATACCGGATGTGAAAAGGCAAAGTTAAGCATCAGAGACCATAGTTCAGAAATGTGTAACTGTGCATATTATGTATGTATGTATGAAAAAAGCCATTTATACCAACCTTGAAGTTATTTAAAACTAAATATGTATAATACCAAGTAGTTTCATTAAGCTCGAAATCAACATTACTCACAATTAGATAAAACTGGAAATGTGTGTGTCTGTAAAATTTCATTACATATGTACATAACATAATTTTGATACTGGTACAATGCGAATGCTGGTCCAAATGAACGTGCATAGTCCACATTTAAATAATGCTCCGTTTCATTCGTTCATCAATATTATATGTTCATCTGGTAGCTGTTGAAGAGCGCGGCTCTTTCGACCGCCTACTTCTTTATTGTTTTTATATCTTAAATGAAGACACTCAACCAGTTAGTGCCAATATGTAGAGACTTCCCAAAATTCATGAAGCAGAAGTAAATACCCAGGTTAATAAAATGGCATTATCACACCAAGTCAATGGGTGATTTCAAAAAAATCTGATTTGGATGGAAAGGTTAAATGTTTTCGTAGACTATTGTAAGTTTAACGAGTTCACGTTTGGAGATCCTTTTACGTAGCCTAACATTAATGAGATAAGAACTGTTTCAGAAAAAACCCGACCAGGTGAACGATGAAATCAACAATAAGAACCTTTTTGTTTATTATCAAATAATTTTAATTAAATCATTACTTTATCATCTGCATTATACACAGCCGACGTGATATAATTACCACGTGCTATAAAATTATATATATTTTTTGATTGGGCTTAGTTCCGGACAATTTGGAGGATTCGCTTCCTTGAGTAGGTACTATGGACATGCATTGGGCAACGTACAAATCTCTCGTTTTTCTGCCGTAGTAGCAAGTTACTAACCCCGGTCAAAAGAAAGCTGATGGATCATGTTTTCTAAAGAATGGAAGGAGGCGCTTCTGACAAAATTCCTTAACGTACATATCCGTGCTGATTGTGCCTGTTGCTACGAAAAGTGATAATTTCTGGCTGCACGTACATTTACCAGGAAATTTGGTGCAACGAAAACTTGGGAACTGACACACAAAGTTCTTGACATTGAAGTCCGCTTTCACCTAAGTTTCATCATCCAATGCAGCATCGAATTTCGTTAGGAAATTTTCATACAAAATCTGGTTCCTGGATTTTGCAACTTGGTTCTTTTCTGGTGTTCCGTTCGGTGTTTTTTGAACATGGCAACTTGGTATGTTTTCTCTTTTAATTCGATGCACCGTAGCATATCTCTCAATGACATGTTGGGACTTTTGTGTACAATTTTTGGTCCACCGAACCTGATATCCTTTCTGACCCGGACTTTCTATGGACACTACAAGATTCCCGAAATTTGCTGAGAGCATTTCATTGGTCGTCTTCGGGATTTTCAACTTTTTAGCTAAGCCTCTTTGCAACATATTCGGATTTTCCATTTATGTGGAAAAAAATAATTTGCGACGTTCGTCTTGGTAAACTTCCATTTTTACTGCATAAGAACTTTGCATTTAATGGCTTGCAATTATAAGTGCAAACCTTTATAGATACAATCTTACCAGCGTTTCCTAGTTTGGTTTACTTGGTGATGAGTAATGGGAGGGGATATTTGGTCGATTTTTCCTGAAACAGTCTTTACTAGTTCAATTAGGAAGTATTTCATAACATTGGAGTTGACGATGGGTTTTCAACAGATTCCAAAGAAGGAGGAGGACAAAAGCAAAACTGCATTTACCACCCCTCATTGACATTTCGAGTTTAACCAAATGCCGTTCGGGTTAAAGTGTGTCCCAAGTCTGCTTCAAAGACTGATGAACTCGGGTTTGTTTGGTTATTTCTTTCATACCGTTTGGAGTTTAAAGTCTTCTTTTCGCTGTGGTAGCCTGAATTTAGGGCTGGCCTTCTGATGAAAAAAAAAATTTAGTGGGACATCACCACAGAAAAGGATAGTCCTATGAGTAGGCTAGTGTAACAGACCGTATACTGATGAAGTTCATGTGGCTCAAACAAAGAATGCTGCTTGGCCTTGTAGTTCACTAATAGTTTTCCTGAGTTAATCAATTTGCCCATAATGATCGATCACTAGCTCCACTGCCAGTAATTTTTCAGCGTAGAGAGATATGTTTTGAGTAGGTATAGATGTTGGAGTATTTTCTACTGGACGTCAGTATGGTCATATGATGGTTTAAGCTAGATTGGTTGTAGAATCTGACAATATACTAACCGTTAAGAACGTCCTGAGTGCTATTCAATCCATAGACTATGGTCACTGTTGTTTCGTTCTTTACCCAAAAAATACATGTATTTTTGGTGAGAAGCTGTTGCCACCATTCTGTAATGTTGCTGTAGTTTGTAACTCACAATTGCTTAATGATACATCAAGTCTTGGTTGGAGTAAATTTATTTCGCAGTTGTGGTGGTTATTCCTTATTGTTGGTAATGGTTGAGTACCAAGGCATAGGAACCCTCCTTCTGACTTGCCTCTGACTAGTTGTGTGATTAATTGCAAAAAATTATCTCGATGTAGGTTAACTAAGCCCAGAATTGAATAAATTTTTGCTGATTAATTGTTGGGATCGGTAGAGCTTTTAGATGATAAAGTTGAAATTTTCTTGGTTTAGTACAGATCAAATATTGCGTTAGCTTCGGTTATGCGGTTATAATCCGATTATTAATTTGTGAATGTTCCTGCTGTATCCATTTTCTCCCACCTAGGGCCGGATTCTGTAACACGGAGAATTGGGGAATTCGGAAAATGAGACTTGTTTTGACGGTCAATTCTCCACTTGGAATTCTGTAACTCGGCGAATTTGTTTTGAGAATTCCCAAATTCTCTATTCCATTTGTTAATTCTCCGGTGTTTTGCAAGTGGAAAAGTAAGAGAAAAAATTCTCAATTGACACTACCCGGGTAGCCAGCTATGACATATGTATGACAAAATTATGTAACAAATATGATTTGAAACTGTGGTCAGGGTTGACGCCAATTGTCACATAATTTGTCACATAAACCGTATATAAGATTGTCACAGTAATGTTAATAAATTCTGTGACATTTGATTCACTTATATTTGTGACATTTAAATGTCGGCATTTTGTCAAACTGTAATAATAGTAGGTATGTATATAGGTATTGAAAACTGTAAAAAAAAAAATGCATGAATTTTTGAAATGTTTTTATTTATTTATGAACATTTTAAAATAAAATCTAGTGCAGTGTCCTCAGTAATCTTTATTCCGGATAATTTTATGATATCTGAAAACAAGGAAAAATAAAATTGATTGAAACTGTAATTATAAGAAGAGTTAGTAATATCAATTTACCTATATTATTGCCAGAGAAATGTATTTTCTTCTGAAAGCTGATGGCAAACAGTCGGTTAATAACACTACGGACATCGTTTTCAATACTTTTCCATTCGATAATTTTAAGAGAGATAACGAAAATTTTCATATCCGTGTTACAGAATCTGACCCCTGTACGTGTAACATTGTATTTTCTGGAAGTGCCCTCTCATCAGTAGTAGTTCTTCCTTAATTTGAGCTAGAGTTAAGAGCAGTGGGCTAATCTTACCATGATGAATATTATTAGCAGATTGAGCAACTCGTTCTGCTTTTGTTATTAACTAACAAAGTGTTGTGAAGAGTTGAGTGAAGTGTTAGTCTTCAGTTTCTTAGTGGTATTCTTGTAATCACTTGCTCTACCATTTTGAATATTTTACAAATTTATTCTTCATCCCTTTTGATTATATTTAGAGTTGATCAATGATAGAGGTTTGCTTAGTGACGAGGTCCCTTCGTTGGATGTAATGTTGTCAATTCTTTTTTCCAGGTTTTTTGAGTATTCTGCGTCTAAAATCTCAAATAGCTTGTTTCCAATGGTACCAACTATGTATGTCAAATGGTGATTTTTTCTTGATTGCTCATGATTGGTTCTGAGTATTTTGTTGTTATGATATAATGTAGCCTGAAGGCTTAATTGATTGGCTATTGTCATACAGTAATGCTTTGATGGTCCTGCTAAATAACGATTGATGTTGTCTATAGTTTTGTCCCATGCTTGGAGTTCTTTCCAGTAAACGGTTGTTGTAATATATTGTTACGCGCTATAAAGCGACACAAGCGACATCTGTTGGAAATGGAAACAACTTTAGGTTAGTGACATCTTAGTAAGCTTTGGGTTCGGAGAACGGAATATACAGGAAGGTTCTAGGATAACTCGTAGAGTATAAATACGCCGCTTCTCACATCCAGGAGGCGAGTCTTATTTCAGACAGTGAAGTGAACGAAGTAAACTATTTGGATTGTGATAATTAGAAGTACAGTACTAGCGATAACTAAAGAGCTGGTTTCATAATTGTTTGTGAATTGTGAGAGTAAACAGTAAAGTTAAATAAAGAAAGAACATTTGAATTACATCTGAAATATTGTGTTTTTAATAACGAGCTAAAGCCACAGTCGTAATAATATTATCAAGTTTCAATTATTTTGAACTATACTCAATTCTCCAACGTTGTCATAGTATATTCCTGGATGAATTGATTTCGTACTATTGTCCATTTATCGGCAATACCAGTGTAAGACAAAGGAGGTACGATAACGTCTTAGAAACCCTCCGCTTATTACCCTTCGTTGTTGTATTCTGTCTTCTTTAGATATAGAGTTGGGCCTTTTTAACCAGTTGATATTAATTGAACAACATTTTGATTTAGTCGTCTTAGCTGTTAGTGCATGTGCCGCGTGAACTTGATGCGCCTCTTGGATCTTTCACGTGAAGAATTTCCTTTCCCTTTAGTGCTTTGATGTGGGCTTACTCTCGGTAATATTTTCTCCTGATTTGATATAGCATTTGATTGACATCCGCAGTGTCTTTCTAGGGGTAATGGGCACACATGAATTGTTCGTTTATAGGTGTTTGGTGCTGTTTTTACAATGACAACTCCAATCATTTTGTCAGGACAATTGTCAATTGTCTCCTAAATCTGACTTATAATGGGCATTTGAGTCTTGGCGTGTGCTGTTTTCTTAATAATACCATTGTGCCAGATTATATGTTTGGTTTTTGCTGGCAATTGGTTAAGATATTCTGTCGACCAACGTTTCCAGGTTGATATTTTGAACAACGTCAATGGAGCGGCCGGGAGTTTAGGCTTCAATTTGATTTATTACTTTTTACAACTCTTCATATGTTACGTTGGCCTTTGCTAATTGGCGTATAAGATGGTACTTGGCGGATTTAACCGTAGCTTCCCGCAGGCCTCCGAAGTGAGGAGATCTAGAAGGAATTGGCTTCCTTAAATATATTGGAGTTGAAAAAGTTCTTGTATTTTTGATTGAAATGATTGAAGGTGAACGCTTCCTTAAATTCTCTCAATTCAGATTTCAGATGTGAAAACACATTGAAATTATTTTTACAAATTTCTCAAATTTAGTTTAACTTTCTGATGTTACTGTGTTTAAGAATTAAGGGGTGGAGGGTTGAAGCTATTTTTATTATAAATGGGACTAAATGGGTAATTCAGGTTAAAAATACTCATTTTTGAAAATTCAGAGAATTTTCACAGAAGATAATTGACAGTTTTTTATTATTTTGTACTATAGTAACAAAGAAACTTCTATCTATAAATTTAAAAATCATTTTTTGTACAGACTTAATTTTTTCGGTTTGCAAAGTCCAAGTACATGTGCATACTTCTCTGCGTCACAGAGAATCTCATATCCTCAACTAGCTTATGTTAGCTGTGAAATTCTGTTGCCAGTAGCGTTTAGGCTTTTGCCCTTTTTCTAATTGCATCACCACATGCCTCCTTAGATTCTTCATTAACACATTTTAGCAAAAGTAAATAGAAGGTCTTCTGATTGAAAAAGAACTGCAGTCAGTAGCCTCTGTTACTTGAACAGCTTCAATCAATTTTCCTTTATTTGTTGTTATTGGAAATTAATTAGTCACTCAAACTTAAGCCAATTAAAGACAATCATCGAACTTTGAATAATCTAATTAAAGCCGTTGAATACTTTAAGAAAGTTTATGTTGAAGCACAGTTAGTAATAAGAAAATTAAGCCCAGGAAATACTTTAATGTTTTATTTGTATTCTGTATTATTTTCAGTTCCAAGATGCTTGCGACATCGATGTACCGTGAGAAAGATTTAATACATTTTAAGGTATCCTTTGTTCTATTCAATACAATTTTTTCAATGTTTTTTCAGCCCTTATACAATGGACCTGGACACAGCCTTATCTGAAGCAAAGCTAGCGATTAATTATTTCTTCAACAATAAATTTGAAGAAGCCAGAAACCTCATGAAACCATGGGCTCATTCCAGTATGTATCATTCGGTGGGAACATGTGTTTTTACATTTCTCGAAGCAATTCTTACTTTTGAACAACAACATATTGCTGAAGCGTCAGAAGCCCTTAAGTTATGTCTGGCTGTTTGTAATAGACATCGAAGAAAAAATACGATAACAGAAACAATTGGAAAAACTTTTAAAAGGGTAAGAAGATTTTCATGAGTGCTTCAAAATGGCTTAAAATGGTTGCAATATATTTTTAACCCCGAGCTGGTACATTTTACCTGACTGGCTAAACATGAAATTGCCCAGTCCACCTCTTTCCATTGCATAGCTGAATTCGCTGGATTTAATATTTTGCTTTTGATATTTTACACCTCACTCAACAAAGTGATAAATAATGGTGAAAAACTGCAACATACATCCAAACATCACTGATCTGGGTTGGGTGAGATTTTCTCAGCTCAGAAGTCTCCTTTGAGGTAGTCATGTTAGATGAGATATAGTGCTCAGATTTTTTAAATTTTCTTATCATGTTCATGACATCCGAAGCGAGAAGAAAACAACTCCCTCCCCCTCCTATGCATGCATATCATATGCACTCCTGTATATATATATTTCTATTAGAATTCATTTGGAATTTGATCTGATTTAATATACTTCTATTTGACAGACTAATTACGAACAATATACAGAACTTGAAGCGCATGCAGAGCTCTGTTCAGCGGAAGCCTTGTTGTTGAAAGCAATGCTAACGTTTATCGAAGATGAAACGTTGACAAGCTTAATAAAAGGTGGAATGAAAATAAGAAACTGCTTTAGCAGCTATAAGTAAGCACCATATTATTTCATTAAATTCAAACTTTGAACATTTTACAAAATTTTTACTTGTACTTTATACAGAGAATGCGCTTCGATACTCGTACAACGACAATGGGAATCGGAAAGCTCTAGGGAACATTTTGAAAGTGGAGTCCGAATGGGAATAGGCACATTCAATCTAATGATATCACTGCTTCCAGCTCGTGTGATAAAGCTGCTAGAGTTTATTGGATTTTCTGGGAATAAGGTAATTTTTTAATTTTTTATAAATTTTTTCTTTATCATTTAATTTGCCTATCACATTACCAGCTAAATTCATCGAATCTAGTTGCGCGTAATTATCAAAATATTTATGTGTAACCAGTGTTAATAAAGCCGCTTACTTGTATATCGCGCTCGATGCTTGAAAAATTTCAACCAAAAAAACTAACGGCTAACTTGGTTGGTTTCAATTAATTGGTATAAACATTGCCGTCTTTATGTTTCAGGCTGTGACATCAAATTCTTTGAATGTATTAGAGTAGTACGTTTTCATATTTTTGGAAGTAAAGAAAAAAAGCAAAATTGCTGTGTAATGGCCTGGAATATAAAGACGGCAATAGTATAACACATTATTACGCTTTCAGTATTATCAAGAGAACTTTCCATCCCGTTGAAATATTTATGATGTTTCTAAAGATTTTCGTGAAGGCCGTGTAAGGAAATTCATTCTGAAAGCATGCTTCAGCATTTAATGTGGAACTTGCTTAAACTTCAGATGCGCCCCAAATTCAAAATGAGTGCTGTCTTTGCCCTCCAATCCCATGTTTCAAAAACTGTATTTGAGATAGATATTAAAATTAAAAGTTGGCGAGAAACATATAAACTATCTAGTAGCAGGTTATTTAGATGACAAAATCGTCAATTGCTGTAATCCTTCTGATGCAAAAGCTCAGCATTTGACTCCAAAATCTTAGGAGTAAGCAAGCAAGTTTTATATATTTTGTTGGCTTGTTCTGGTCCAACTCCACTTGCATACAAACTTCGCTTTTCTTTTTGTTTATCCCTTAAAAATTGGGGTTTATTTTTTGAATGGTGATCTGTTCGCTTAAATTTTATAATGTACATTTTTTTACCAGAATATCGCCTTCACCACTTAAATTTGCTCTAACCTTTAGCCCCATTAGCTAATCCTGTTTACTTTTTCACAACTGAAATATGCCCAAATGTTTGTATTTTTGAATAGCGATAAATTATTTGTTTTACCCCCTTAATAATTTGCCTATAGAAGTTTTGTTAGCTAATTGTCGCTTAGGTGCAATACCTATCCAACGTGTCGCTGGATATGTATCAGTGAATTTTTGAAGAATTTCTAAATACGAAACCTATGCAACTATTGCAACTATAGTTTCAATGCAATGCTCTTGGCAGCCTCACCAAGAGAAGAAATTAAAGGCTTGTTTCACTGATTGTAACTAAAAAATTTATATCTTAACAATTTGTCTTTTATACATAAAAAGTGATCTGTCAACAGATAATTTCCAATTTTACCCAAGATAATAATGTCGTGAAAATGTCAAGCAATTGGACAATTTTGCAATTTCTTTTTCAATTTTAACGATTTTCCCGCTAAAAGGCAAGATAAATATAGCATTTTATTTAAGATTTCGAGGCCTCCGAATGCTACCTTCCATTTGATCTTGCACATGTACCTACCTAAATGCTACCGTTTTTGACATATTCCCGTTTCTATGATTCATAATTTCATTAATTTTGCTAATAACAATAGAAATCGCGCCTGATTTTATGCAATTCCACACAATTTAGCAAAATTGATGAAATTATGAATCATGGAAACGGGAATATCTCAAAAACTGTTGCATTTAGGTAGGTACATATGCATAGTCAAATTAAAGGTAACATTCCGGGGTCTCGAAATCTTGCAAGAAAGTGCTATCCTTATCTTGCCTTTTGGCGGGAAAATCGTTAAAATTGAAAAATAAATTGCAAAATTTTCCTATTTTTTGACTTTGATATCCTATAACTGTCGTCGGGGGTAGAGAGGTGGTTGTGCATTTGTTGGAAACCATAGAGGGTTTACTATCACCTGAGATGCAAGTCTCCTTTATAGGGTGTATAACAGTTACATAGTATTAGGATAAAAAGCACCCAGAATCACAAAACCCCCGTACCGCTCACGCCCCATACATTTTATTTCCCGAAATTGAGTGAGGAATCCGGGTATAAAGGAAATGCGGTATGTATGGGACACCCTGTATAATTAAGATTATTATTCTACTTTTGGAGATCTTTAAAATGTCATCTGTCTATATCATTATCGTGTTCATCATTTAGCCTATAGCATAAATCAGAAACCTTTCCCGTAACTGTGCATTTAAGGGACTTTGGTGCTAATTTCGCGGAGGAGCTTTTGGATTTGTCCCATTTTGCAAAATTCCTTATGTACACTACGTCTCCCACATTAAAAGTTTTGCTTTTATCCCTTCCTTTGCCATAAGTGGCTTTATTAATTTATTGTGTCTTTATTAATTTATTGTGTCTTTTTAGTTTAAATTTTCCCAGAAACTCCTTACGAGACGCTAATGGGTTTGTAATAGCATAGATGGCACAAGAGCTAGTTGTCGCATGCAGTACCAAAAACCAATACGGCTGAGTGGTCCATTCCGGAATGGACCACAACATTTGAAATGATGTATACGTCGAGTGATTAATATTTGTTCGTATCTGAAATGTTGAGGAAGTCGATCAAATGTATATAAAACTGCTATTATAAAAACATTTGCTTTCGGCACGCTCTAAAACATGTTATGGTCCATTCCAAAATGCACTACACATTTCACAATCTATATACTTTGCTCTAGTATGCCATGCGACATCTAGTTCTTGTGCCATCTAAGGTAGTACGTAATTATACTTTGTGAAGAAGTCGACAACAATGAGTAGTGCAGTATGGCCTTTGGTTGACCTTGGTAGAGGGCCTACAATATCCGTTGATATCATTTGCTACAGATGATCCGTTTTCTTGCACATACACATATCACCTTTTGTTTTTTTTTCAAATTGTCGATTTACTCTTCTCACATACCTAAAGGTATACAGAGCGAAAACACTTAGAAAAAGAAAAAATTAAGGATATATCAAATCTGTAGTGATTGAAAAAATAAAATTGTGGAACCAGCATAAAAGTGTATTAATTTAAACCTAAACAAGGAATACCACATCCAGCAATACCCCATAAAGGAAATATCACAGGTAGGAGGATAGAAGTTATAACTAAATAGACAACGTCTAAAAACAATTTTTTTTAACATTGCCTTGTAAAGTGATTTTGGCCTTATTGAAAACTAACATATTCTCTAATTGAGATTTAGCAAAAAGAGAAAATATTTCGGCTTCCACAGTGGACAGAGTGGCAAGAGATTTTCGGTCAGAGGTCTCACCGCTAGTAAATAAGTGATTAAATTGCCATAGAATTAGGAAAACGGTGGAGAGAACGGATAGTAAAATTATCCATAATGCTGTTCTACAACGTAGAGCATCGCTCGTGTATCAATAATGCATTTAAATGAGAAAGGAGTGGATATGGTGTGTATATCCATCTTGACATTGCGACGAAGATTGTACGCGGCAAATTTAAAATGTAGACGTTCGGCTAAAAGGCCTAAGCTGACGAATCGAATGAAGAAAAAGCGATTGTTATGGGCTCAACTTCACCGGCATCTTACAGTTGATGACTGGAGAAAGGTTAAATATTTTTTTTATTGCACTTTATTTCCCCCTAGTTTTCTTAAAAATTTTAGAAATAAGTAAAATTATCCAAACTGGTTGGTGATATTCAGTGATGAATGCCACATAAAGGCAGTGACGGAACCTTCCCAATTTGTAGTGAGAGGACCAGAAGAAAGATACGAAGACGACTGCATACTACAAACTGTCAAACATCCACCGGTGATAATGATTTGGAGCTGCATCAGCGGGGACGGTCCTGGTCCTATATATTTTGTTGAAGGAACGATATAAATTGGTCCTATCCGATGTCTTTTTCCATATATTAATTCTCTCTACTATACTAAATCTTATTACACTTTATGCAAGATAAGGTTCTCTGCTATACAGCAAAATCTATTGCAAGCTTCGTCACAAACGAGAACCTGAATTTCCTTCCTTGGCTCGACAATTCTCCTGACCTAAACCCAATAAAAAATTTTTGGGCTTATCTCAAATCAAAAGTTTATAGTGTTGCTAATCTCACAGTAGATATTCATAAAAAAGCATAGAAAATATTTGGAATAATTGTAAAGATTTGAAAAACAAAAACGATAAATGCCTGTATTTAATCCGTCTCTATTTATTGAAGAATGTGATTTCATCAGGATTTTTAAGGATTCATTTGAAAAAGCCACGGTTTTGTTTTCAAGACTTTTATGTTAAAACTATGCACGAGCTTAGAGCGAGACTTCGAATAAGTATAAAATAAATTTCAGCAACTGATAGGAGAATCATTGTAGAACAATAGAGCAAAAATATTGCAAAAGCTAAGCTAGACAAAAGAATACAGCAATGCATGGTGAGCATCAGTGGCGTGCCATCTTTGTACCATCGTATGTATACTTATCACCATCAGAGCAATTATCATTATTGTTATATTTCAATTGTCTTCGAATATGCCCTCACACGTTCTATACCTTATCGAGTATTCTTAATTATAAGACGAGCCTCGTCTTGTCAAGTAAGTGTGCACGCGTGCACAGACAAATACAATCAGGTCTTTGTATTTCCTTCCAACTCACTTTGTACGACTTGTAATTTCGAATCGGGCTTTGACCTGCCAATCGCGGCAGTCTTTGAAGAGCCCTGATCAAGTAACATTCTTATTAGTCCAGACATTGTTGATTCACTAGATAATTTCTTTTATAACTTCTGTAAGACGATTACGATTTATGCTAAATTGCTGACAATAAAAATTAACAATTATCGACATCAATAAAAATTAACAATTATCGACATCAATAAAAAAATAAAAAAATAAAGCAAGCAAAGAAATTTCAGTAATCAAAACTAACAAATTATTGCAATGAATAATCAAATGCTGACAATTGCATTTTCACTGATGCAATTAATATTCTACAAAAAGCTTTGTAAGAAATTGTGCTACTTAAGTAATTAATTGAGTTGAATGAATTCTTATTTGCTGTTTATGAAACTTATTTTGTTAAGATGTATTCTGTAGTTTCTCAGGCAGTCCTAAGACCATCCTTTTACGCTCATAAAACATTATGGTTCATGCCTCGTTTCTGTTTTCTGTTATTTAGTTAATTTATCTTTACTTCGTTGTATTTCTCCAAGACAATGGAAAATTTCTGTGATTATTCCTTTGCAGAAGAAAGCAGTAATGTCAACATTACTAACTACAGATCTATCGCAAATTTGAGTAATACAAGATATTTTGAGCCCTGATTTGCGATGCTCTGTACCTCCTGTGCTCTTTTCAACATGGCGGCTTTATGGTAAATCTTAAATTAAAATTTTTTTTCAAATTATATATTTTCAGCAAGTTGGAATGACTGATCTAATCGCTGGTTACCGAATGTCTGGAATCCGACAAGTGCTATGCGTTATGACATTGCTAGGCTACCATCTCATCGTTTGTTACGTATTAAGTCACCAGGAGGGTGATCTTGATTTCTGTGATGAAATTTTAAATAATCAATTAACACTTTACCCAGAAGGAATTTGGTTCTTATTTTTTAAGGCTCGACTTGAATTTATGAAGGGCAATTTAGATGAAGCCATAGCCTGGTACAGAAAATCCTGGCAATCACAAAACGTTTGGCCACAATTTCATCATCTTTGTTTTTGGGAGTTACTTTGGGTTAATTGGTGAGAATCTCTACGCATTTCAATCCTATATATATATTTTCTTAATTTTACTACGAACACCTATAAGTATAGCTTTTATCACATTCAATTATTTACAGTTTAAAGCTTGACTGGCGAGAATCAAGTTTATTTGCAACATATTTGCTTGAGCAGAGTAAATGGTCTCGGACAATCTACTCATATCAAAAGGCTGCAGTTCTACTTATGTTGGACAATGAATTAACACTATCTGAACGTGCCAGCATTGATAATTTAATGCGTGATGCCCCACTTTATAAGCAAAGAATTGCTGGAAAATCTTTACCAATGGAAAAATTTATTTGCAAAAAGACTGAACGATATTTTGCTCAGAACAAATGCCTTATTATGCCCGCCATCGAACTCATGTACGTTTGGAATACATTCAAGGTGTTAGGAAAACATTTTAACATTGCGGACGGTATCTTCAGAATAATTGAAATGAATTTACAAAAAATTAACTCTAAAACTGACTCTGGAAGATTTGATGCTGATAATAAAGCGCTGGTATTATTGCTAAAAGGTGCTTGCCTCAGGATGATGAAAAGTCCATTGCAGGCTTTAAAGTAAATTCCATTATTCTTCATTTTATGTATATTGCTTATTTTTGTATAAATTTAATTTTCAGATGTCTTGAATCTGTTGTCGCATTGCAAAAAGATATCAAGGAAGACACCTATTTGGTTCCATATGCAATAGTCGAAATCGGGCTGATATACGCTGAAGGAGGAAAAAAAGAGAGTGCAATTGCTGCACTTGAAGATGCAAGGTGAGTATAGATTCTGTGTTTTAGTATAAGTATTTAATGGCATTCAATCAATTTTCCATTATCCAATTCCTGAAGTCCTGAAAAATTAAGAATATGCATTACAAAAATAACAGACCTGGTTATAGAGCTGTTTAAGCTCTCCCTTCCGAACTAAACGTAGTTGTGTGAAATTCTCTGTCAGTTGTATATTTTGTACTCTAAAATCACAACAACAGCTTAGATGTCGGTATATTTATATTTGGATTTCAGTCTATAGAGACGAAAATTGTCCACCTACAAGTTTTACTTGGTTTATCCAGTGCCTTGTGGCGACAAGGGGAATACTCAGCAAATTTCAAAATTGCAATGAGAAATCTTGCTACCATATGGATTCACATAAAAAGTATTTGTATGGGCAATTGGATGATCCTATCATCGACCTATATGGTGGCGATCAGAACCAAAAACCCACCCTTAAATTTTCTCGCTTTTCGTGCCGCGTCCATCCTATCACCCATCCTTCCTTTCCTCCATTCATTTAACCATCCAATCCATTTAGATTTACCCCCCATACCGCTCCCCATACTATCGATCCATCCATATTCGTCTAATCCATCCTACCATCCCATCCAATCCATCCTATAACCGACCCTTCCATCCATTCATTGATTTTATCAATAAAAATTATTCTAAAATACGTTACCCTTATTTCGTACTAATGAAATATTACAGCAATTAAAAAAAATAGCAGGTGCGCAAAATCACAATTGGTTATTTTTTCCCACGGTTACGCAATCGTATTCACCTAAAAACCACATCAAATGTGCAAAACTGCAATCATAATAAATTACAAACAAAATATTCTCGCGTTATATCTCTTTTCCCTTTGCCAGGCAGTAGGCAGGCAGACCAAGAAATCCAGCTTCCAAGAATAATGTCTCAGAAAACAGTGCCTGTCCCTAAATGAAATGAATGCAGAACATTAGCACACCCTTACGTCTCTACTCCTCTCCAAGTTCCTATCAAACATCTTCACGACAGAATTAAAAAGTTCGTTTCAAGCTTTCCGGTTTTCAACTTTGATGACCTACAGCTTTAATATTTTTCAACTGGAGGTGATGTCGCACAGGGTGTGAACAGAAATGTTTGCACATTTTGTGTTCTTGTCGCTTCTTGTAATTTTATTATTCTAAGATAATAGTCGTATGCTCTTCCCAGGTAATTTCAATACTCATAAAATATTTTTGATCGAATTGTTGAGTTCGCTCTTCTGTAAATCGGCGTAAGTCAACTAGTGGCTGCATCAGCGTGAGGTGACGAATACGGTTGAGAAAATCCAATATAGAAAATGTAAATCGATAATAGTGGTCATATATATATATATATATGTCGTCAAACTTTGCTCACTCATTCTAATCAACTCACAAATGACGAATATCAAAATAATTTTGATCGCAAACTTATATTTTATGAGATATTTAATTTTAAAATTCCCGAACTTTACACTACACACTTTTCACAAATAATTTACTATTCTTCTTCTTTTAAGTGCACAACAAGCATGAAATTCATCTTATAATGGGTATATTTCATACCTTCCGAATATTCGGGCGCGTGTGTGTGCGTGGGTCCGCATGTGTGTGTGTGTGTGCGCCCTGCCTGGACCGGCAGGCAGTTTGTGTGGTTCTTTAATAAATAAAAAAAGCAATGCTGGTAACCCGAATATTCGGAAGGTATGAAATATACCCATTATAAGATGAATTTCATGCTTGCTGTGCACTTAAAAGAAGAAGAATAGTAAATTATTTGTGAAAATGTCAAATGTGTAGTGTAAAGTTCGGGAATTTTAAAATTAAATATCTCATAAAATATAAGTTTGCGATCAAAATTATTTTGATATTCGTCATTTGTGAGTTGATTAGAATGAGTGAGCAAAATTTGACGAAAATCGGAGGATAGCCGCGGATGATAACGAGTTCCACTAAATGTAGGTAGATAATGTAACAGTTTGCGCCTAATGAGTTTTTACACGAAATGTCTTAAATATGTAGTTAGTTCATGAAATGTTACAAGCTTTTACCCCGATAGTGTAATACCAACCGATATAACCGAATACTAGAGGAGGAAGGTGAAGGTCACGCCACTTTGCTATTGTGTTGTGAATTATGATGTGTTCGCTTTGCTGCACGTAAGGGTGAAGTAGCCTGACGAAGTAGTTCAGATCATATACGAGTCTAAGGGGTGTATACTAGACTAATTTTCGCTTCTCTTAATGGTGAAATTTTCGTTCGTGGAAATTAATAGTTTAGTCGGTTGGAAAAATACGAGGGCTTTTATTTTTGTCCATATAGTACAGTTAGTATTAATACCATACAATTTTTTCGATAATAGTATTGAATACGTTAATTACTCCGTCCCGAAATATAGACATACATATCTCAAATGTTTACATTTTATACAAGATTACAGTACTTATTTATGCACTTTTTAACAGCACAAGAGAGGCAAAAGTAATGTTAAAAAAAATTCAACAATTTCAAATATATTTTGTACTCTTGAAAATGATCAAGTACAAAACACAAAATTATGTACAACTAGGGTTGACCAGTCGGCGAGGCTCGACGATAGTACACCGGGTATATATGTTACCCGGTATATTATCTATAATTTGAAAAAATAATGAAGAAAATCGGGTAAGAAATAGCCGAGTATTAACGGAAATGTGTACCAAAATTTGATCTAGATATTTCGTTAAAAAAAAGTGTTATGTCCAAACCCTCGAGAATACTTCCCAAGCCATGAAATTGAAATCTATATGTGTGCGTTAGTAGTTCGCTCTCTAAAATGTTCTATTGATACTTATGGAAAAGTGCCAAACATTGACTTTATATAGGCTATAGATCCTAAACTACTATCCATACAGTAAAATAGTCTTCTAGTAATTAATCCGACAACCCATGAATGATTCATAAAAAAAAAACTTGCTTGATCCAGAGCTAGTCTCCAGTCTACCCAGAACTGTTTCAAATCAGTAAGACATAATCAAATTCAATATTTACATTCTTTCGATCGATAAAATATCGAATACCTATTCTTCTTACCTCAATATTTTTGGAATCGAAACATAAGAAACTTAAGCTGGACCGATCACATCTTTCCATTTCTAAAAATGTATTGGCATTTTTGCATAAAAGACTAAAACAAATATATTTGAAGCTTATTTGAGGGAGACGTAACAATAACAGCCAATATTCATACGCTAGGTCATTGCCGTAATGTCCTTAACCTGCCGCTTTAATTCAGCTACTTTCATCGTGCCAGCCTTGGCGAAATATCTATATTTACATCCTATAGAAGATTTTTTGCCATAAGGCGCTTCAAAACGCCGTACCGATCAAATTCTCGATGCATTTCTGTACCGAACTGTACCTCCTTTCGAATTCCCATTTACTTACAGATCAAATTTCCTTCAAATCAAATTTTAATTTTAATATCCCTTAGAAAATTCTTTCAGTTGCCATTTTTTAGAGACCTGTTAAATCGTCGAACATACTAATGTATAATTTCTTTCAGGAAAAACTATACCAGCTATTCACTAGAGTCTAGGCTACATTTTCGAATTCATGCAGCCCTCACAGAACTTAAGGGGAAAACAGTTGAATACATAAATCCTCTTAGCGAGTAGTGGCTCGTCTCTCTCTCTCTCTATATATATAGGTGATATATCTCGATGAGGAAAAATAAATTAAATGATTAGGGGGCCTATCTTCATCCCCTGGGACCTACTGGAGCTTGAAATTTTTCCTCAACAAGGTATTTTTGTAACGTCTTCTAGGTTTTTTAAAATATTGAAATGAATCGATAACCTATCGCATGCTCATTAAGTATGTAGGTGTCAAATGTTTTTCCTGTTACTAATTTCCTTGCTCTTGAACACTGTTGTAGTTTTTCAGAAAATTGTTCGGGTGAAAAGCTTAAATTTGTAATAAAGGAGTCATGTCAAGGCCTGTACATTTTACGTTATGATTTGAGAACTTAAATATTTTTCAGCTCTATCTTCACCTAGATCCGAAAATAGAAAAATAATATGGTAAATGCTGAGGTGATTGCATTTAAAGTCAACAGACTCAAAATTATGCCCTTAAAGACCCATTACTCCAAAGATATTAGTAACATGAGAGACACTTACTTAATGCAAAATTCAATAGGCCATCGACTAAAAATGGAAAGAAACTGCAAGCCCTGTAGCTCCCAGATAGACCACCCCCTGCCATGCAATTTTCTTAATTTCTCATCAATATATATCATTTCCTTCCATATGACTGGCTTAATTCGGGCCACCCTGATATATATATATATATATTTATATTGCTGGTATATATATACTACTACTACTACATATATATGTATGTATGTATATATGTATATACATAAATTTGACCAACTATTTTACTTTGTACCCTCCTTCCTTAAAAAATTTTTAACAGACACCAGACAGTTTAGGATATAAGAAGGCTATGTAAGAATTAATATAATAAATAAGAAAATAAGCCAAATTTATTGTTAATCCAAAAACAGAGGCGAAGAAATAGTTTCATAAATAAATATATCTGTACATAGTAGATAAATTGGTCGATTTATTTTTAATTATTTTACTTATAGTTTCTGTTTGATTTTTTTCAACTCAGTACAATATGCGTACATACATACATGATAATTTATCGGTTAAGTTATTTTTTTTTTTAATTTTATTTTAAGTAAATAAATAAATCATATGTAGAATTTTTATGCCTGCCGTTATTTCAAACAAACAAGAAAAGATTTAAACGGAAGTGGAATATAAATCTTAATTTTAATTTTGTGTATAAATTTATTTAGATACGGTGGTCCTGAATATGTTTAAGTACTCTTCACTATGTAAGTACCTAGATATGCGCCCCAATTTTTTAAAGGAAGTTTGTATTTATTATATATTTTATTTAAAAACAAAAAACACGAGATTTTTCATTGAATAATATTCGAAGATTTGTAATAGCTACTACTAATCAGGTACATGAACAAATATTCTTTACAATAATTTTAATAAAAATTAATAACATTAAATGGGCGTATTGCATATATACAATATCTAGTAATAAGTTTAAAATCGGCCGAAATATCACTTCGATGGTAGGTTACATCTTATTGGTAGATTCAGTAAAATTACCCTATTACAGTTGCCTAAGGGAGAAAAATAATAATAATATTTCCGGCTAGTCTGGAATTAACAGCCAATTGAAACGCGGAAATATTTTTAGTTTGCTTTCGATGATAAAAATTCAAGTAATCGTTATGACTTTATGCACAGGAAAAACCTCGCAGTATATACCGGACTAAAATAATACCGGGTTAACCTAGAGTTTGAGATACTTAGAAGAACAAAATGTGGGTTAAATCAGAAAAAAATAAACTTGCCCAAACTACAACTATTGCTGTAAGAATCTCATTAATGAGGTTTACTTAAAAAAAAGTCATATTAGTTGCATATTACCTGGATTACGAGTATTTAGTTTGCGCTTCGTTTTATTTGTAAAAAATAGTTCTATTGCGACAAGTAATCACAATTCCATCTCGAAAACGTAAGAACGTAGAATTGCTGAAATCGTAGGTCATGCTGGTGAATTTAACTTGATTGGTGGAATTTAAATCACGATCATAATTAGACATTGGACCATATTCTGTAATTTCTCTTAAAATAATATTTTAAGTTATTTTGTGGTATAAAATTTCTTCTTTAGTGGTCCCATAAAATTATTTAATCGATTATTATACGAACACGTAACATAAAATATTTAGTACATTCCGCAATGGTTTCTATTACTTTTTATACCCTAGATGAATTGTATTGGGTATACTAAGTTTGTCATTCCGTTTGTAACGCACAGAAATTATGATGGTAGAGCAAAATGGATTGGACACTCCCGCATAAAATTAAAAGTTATTTTGATTTTTGCATGTCCGTCCGTCCGTGCGCACTATAACTCGAGAACGCGTTCACTTAGAAAGCTGAAATTTTATACACCGTCATTAAAAAAAAAAGTAAAATTAAGTTCGAAAATGAAGCAAATCGGGCAACTCCTTCGTGGGGTTGCCATACAAAAATTTCGTTTCCACGATATATGTGGACACTACCTGAGAACACATCGACATAGAAAGCTGAAATTTGGTACATTGCGTTTTCATAGTAATAGCAAATAAAATATCAAAAATAGACTAAATCGGGCAACCCCTTCTTGGTGTTGCCATATAAAAATTTAGGCTTTTTACGTATGCTGTGAAAACGATCTGTCCTACACATTTTTATTGTACTAAAAACTTCTTCAGAATAAGATATCCTATTAAATTGGTTATAATTATTTTTTCTTTCCGACGAGCCGTTCTAGAAATATATGCGAGAAACCAATGCAAAAAGTCAAAATTGCTCAAATGGGTGACCATACGAAATTTCATATGTGCATTCATCTAGGGTATCATAAGAATTGGACTTAGACCAATTCTAGCTTTTGCACTTGTTGCTACTTAGATTTGCGTGAAACCCTATCACATTACCTACTAAATAATCCTTTATGAGAGCAGTTACTTCCGTAATAGCATTCGAAGCACTTGGCTATGAACAATTTATTTATTACAAACTCGGCATAAGCACCACGTAAGCAAATCTTGGATACAGTTATTGAGTTCGTAAGTACTTTATTGGAACATATTGCATATCATATGTTATTATACATATATACATACTAAGGCCTTGTCATGGCTAACTTAACAACTCACACAAAACAAAGAAGAGTATGAGCACAACCTTATATTAGAAGGTTGTGGTATGAGTAATTATAAATAGTATATATTTATTGGGTCTTATACAACAACAGTTGACTATAAATTAGTATAAATAGTGCGTAACATGGCAAATAAGTATAGCAGTGAATCTAACAACTCCGTATTTATATTAACTGAAAAAAATAAGATAGAACATAACGACGTACGGTATTATATGTACATAGTAAGGCCTCGTCATGGCTAACTTAACAACTAGCACTAAAACTAACTAATTAACACTAAACAAAGAAGAGTATGAAATTATATATATATATTAATTTTTTTAATCCTCCTCATTGTCGCACATATATTTTAATAGTCCTTGCTTGGCTTCATTTTCTTTACCCTTAAGTTTTTGCAATTTTACCGTCAAGCATTTACAAAATAATTCATCTTCCTCATCGGAAAGCGACTCACCCCGTTGCGTTTTCTTTGACATGAACTGCTGCGCCGCTTCCATTGTCTACAAACGTGTCCTCGACGTCAGCTGTATGTTTCTTTCTTTTTATTTGCACACAGGGTGTCTGCTATGTTGATGATGTAGATTCAACATCAAAACTGACCGATGCACCGGGCAATATGTCGGCTTGTGCAGGAGAAAAAAGACGATACTCCACGAGGTCTACCTCCATAATTGGGTCCTCTTCATCCACGCTCTGAGAATGACAATTTCCTACAGTCCTGCAAATTCATTTATAATAAATAAATTTTTCTTTTTGCATCGGAAAATTGTTGGTTCGATTTGTCGAGCCGTTTACTTACTTGCCCTGGCACACTCTTCTTTCTCAAATGTCTGGCGGAGCAATCTCTTAAATTCTTCCAACGTTTCTTTGAGTCCTCCACCGAAAATAGACACCCTTATAATAGTTGTCGACTCACCGAAGTGACAAGCTCTGCAGTCACTCTCACTTCACTTCACTTTGTAACGGCTATAATCTCTCTATTGGGAAGAAATATCTATGTTTTTTCTTGGGATTTAATCATTCATGCGAAGTGAATCGTTGGAAGTAAGAACTTCCCCGGAACTTCCTCTGAATTTTTTTTTTTTAATTGTCGCTCATCCAAACCTGGCACGCGGCTAGCAATTTATTATCAATGATAAAATAGTTGAAGTGAATGTACTAAATTCGCACAAAGTACCATAATAAATTCGGTTGTGCTTTTGAATAAATACGGGAATTCGGGCTTCTGTGCGTGTGTGTAAAGGTTACAAGACTTCCAGTGCCGTCTACTAGGGCACGGGAAGTTCATTAAAATCAATTTGTTTTGTGGTTGCACCCAACGATCACCAAGCGTGATATAAGCCTGAGGTGAAATTACTTTTCTGTTGAGAGTGTAATTCCTCAGTGAAGTTTTTTTTTCAACTATATACAATTACCAGGTGACAGAGTCTGGACCGGCATTGTGGGGGATCAGTGAACTAGAGAATGCAAGAAAGCAAAATCGGCAGTGAAGTGCGCCGGAACTTACCTGAGACCAGATCTCGCACCCACTTACCTGAGCCCTCAAGCTTTCTCGGATTTATTTCTCTCCACGGATCAACCGATCTGTTAATCACCGTTGATCAGTTAGGGAACGAGAAGAGAAAGAAGAAGGAAGGGAAAAGCAACAATAGCAGCGTTAATATTCCCTTTGGTTTTTTTGTTCATTTTTTTTAGTAATAGTCACCAGGTCGCTGAAGCGCTTCATCGCCGGGGGACTGTTATGTAAGTACCAAGCACTTATCATTTGTGTAATAAGAAAATAGTCGGTATTTTTTTGTTTTTCTCTTTTCTTATCTTCGCAGAGAATATATGTCCCAATATTAATAGGCTATAATAGTGAAATTGTACGTTCTGAGTTTTTTTTTTCCTTGCTTTATTTATAATGTGTAACCTGTATATGTACTGTCATTTAGCGTAATGTTTTCAGTTTTCAGTTGATTTGTCTTTGCTATATTCGTGTATGGAGGTAATAGTGTAATGTAAAGTTTCTTTTTCCTGAGTTTAGTATATATGATAGCATAATGTTTTTTTTTTCGGTTTATTTTATAATAGTGTAAACAAATTTTTTTTTCTCCCTTATTAGCGTAAGTGGTTTTATTCTTTCCTAAAAATTTTTTTTCTCTGTTTCATTGATATATAGATATGTAACCTTAATAGCAGAATTTAATATCTAGATATATATGTATCTACATCGTAGCGTAGCTTGTTACCTTATTTTTTTGTTTTTTTTTTTTTTTTTTTTTTTATGAGTTCTAAATAAAATAACATGGCAAATGGCTAAAAATCTGTTTTCGTTAGGTGCTGGGTCCAGTTGGGGTTTTGAGAAGATCGAGATGCCAGGAGGCGGATGTAGTATGCAATCTCTCTTATGAGTTTGGTGAGTAGGGCAGTGGGATGGGTTTCAAGTGATCCAGAGGGGCCTATCATTCAGAGTGGGGTCCGTATTCCTATTTTTCAGTTTTTTTTCCATCTTGTTTTCTTTCTATCTTAATCATTCCTATAGAGCGGTACAGTAATAGGTGGCTGAACAGCGAGCAAGAGCCGAACCCAGCCCTGAGCTCGAGCCGGCAAGAAGCCTGTACTGTGCTCGTCTAAAGATCAACCTCCATTGTCCCACAACAACATTAAAAGGACATAAAGTAGCCATGATCAGTCATCTGTCTGGCTGAGTTGGATGGTCGAGAAGCGGCCACGCTCAGAGGTAGATATGACTGGCCAGAAGGTTACAAATATGGCGCCCGAACAAACACTTGCAGGTGCACAAAATATTTTCTTGATCAGCCCAACAGGAATTTCTCTGATTTTCTCTTGGGGCTCGAAAGGAAACAATGTAGAATTGTGGTTGACATCATCACCGGCCACAGCTCTCTTCACGCTAATCAAAGATGAAAGTCGTTCATAGCCCTGAGTGTTTTCCCTGGAAGGAGAGCCTGATACAACCGAACACTTTCTGTATGTTTGTTCGGCCTTTGCTCGGAGCAGGCTGGATACGCTTGTGTCGGCACTCCTATCAGTGGATGAGCTGGAAACCTTACCTCACCAAAACTTGATGCGCTTCATTAAAAGGACATAAAGGTTTTAGGGAACAAAATGGACGGTCCTGGCCTCCGTGCTTGGGATCTGTCCCCCTGCCTCTGGAAAAATACAATCAAAGGCAAAAATGATGTGTACAGTTTCTAAAAATCATATTTAGTTTTATAAGTCGCTTTTCTTTTACCAGGTTGTTTCAGTACATTTTATCCATTTAAGCCGGTCACACCATGAGCGGCGGGGCACGGGGCATTGGCACGCGGCAAAATAGAGTGTTCACACCGAGAGCGGCAGATTTTATCCAAATGTATTCTAGTTCCGATTAAGACTAATTCGAGAAATTCTTGACATCCCGTAGCGTGATATCATTGAATAAATATAATATTTATTCAATGGATGATATGAAAATTGAGAGTGTGACATTTGGTTTTTCTCATTTGTCGGAACTGCAGTATCTTCAACAGCTCTTATTGCGGTGCGAAATGTGTTTCGTTCTTTCGTTAACTTGTTAGTATAGACAAGTATCTACTTTTTATACTAAACATGGTAATTAAAACTATAATATTTAAGGAATCACTTATTGTCGCCGCAAAATAAAATTATTTTCATTAATTACAATTAAAAGTCTACTTTTTAGGCAATAGCTGAATACTCAAATCGTCGTGCAGATATACTAGAAGTATGGCGAACGAACTTCTCTATTACGAGAAAAACTCACGGCGACCTCTACCATTCCACAGAATAGTCCAGAAGACAATATTTATGATATATACAGTTTCTTTTTGTCTGGTACTCTATCGGCCTCCCGGGCGACGATACCCATCGAGAAGCCTAAGAGACAGAGGGGTGGATCGCCAGCCCATTGTCGCCTGCGTTAATGCAGTGTATTTTTTTATACATTGCAAAGAACTTGTCATCCTCGATGGTTGTTAGGGTTTATGAAGCATAAAACTCTTGGAGTAGATTATGAACATTAATTGTTTTTTGATGTATTCCATAGAATCTTCATTCAGCAACATAAGCAAATTCAAGTAATATGTGGATCTAATGGGAAATACGGCGTTATAACCAATTATTTCTTTAATAAGTCTGTTTTCATGACCTCTGGCTCTGTTTATAATTTTTTCCGTCAAACTAATCATGTAATTCATAATTGGCGTAATATTTGCTTTTTCTAGTATATATATGTTTTTATATTTTCTTGTTTTAGTTTTGAAGTTTTTCCCAGTCACCAATCTGTGAAATTTCCTTTACAAGATCTCAAGTTCTTTGGCTACCGTGCGCGAAATCGTAAACCATAAAGGGATATGTTAAAATGGGTCTAATAAGTTGGCAGTACATTAATCTTTTTGTTTTTAATGACAAATTCTTGTTGTAAAACAAGGAGCTAAGGGAGAAGAAGGCCCGTTTGGCCTTTTTAATAGTGTCTCTTGCATGGAAATTAAATTTGAGTCGGTTGGTAGAGTTAACCCCCAGATATTTGATTTTCTCCTTCAAAGGTATTGTATTTCTATCGAGTTGAATCTATATTCCCTGCTATGCTTCACTGTATTAGATGGGGCCCTAGAAAAGGCGTTGCGAAAGCATATTGCTTCTGACTTGTCCGGGTTAACATTAATCCCCCAAGATTTGTAATATTTATTAAATGTGGAGAGGTGGGTTTCAACCTGCTTGGCTACTACTTTAGGATTTTTATGAGCTGGATAAACAATCGTATCGTCGGCGTATAACACTGCGCGAGCCATAAAGTTGCCCAGCACGTCATGCGAGGCAAGAAGGAAATCTAGTAAAAATGTATTGTACAGCTTTGGGTCGGTCAAAGATCATTGGGGAAGAATTAACTGGGATCAGGCCTGAAGAGCTGCCATTCAGGTCTACTTTTAATGTTCTTTTGGATAAGAAGCTCAGTATCCAAAGCGTGAGTCTCGGGGGGAAGCCATAAGACATTAATTTAAAAATCAAGCCATCGTGCCAGAAAGAGTCAAAGGCCTTTTCATCATCAAGTAAGGCGGCCAGAGTAGACCTGGACTCCCTCAAATTCCTGGTAAGATCAGATTTAATCTTCATGAGGGCATCAAGTGTTGAGTGCCCTTGTCTGAATCCAAGCTGATAGTCTGAAAGTACCCCCTCCAAAAGGTGGAAATCGTCTATCTTGTCCGCCATGATGCGCTCAAGGATCTTTCCTAGGTTCGATAGGATAGAGATTGGGCGGTAGTTTTTAACTTCGAAAGATTTGTTGTTTGTAAGAATCGGGATTAGTTTTGCAGATTTCCAAGGGACAGAAAAGCAGCAGTTATTAATGCAGTTATTGACGATGATTGTTAAGAACTCAATCATTTTGTTGGGCATTTTTCTCAAGAATATATTTGGGAGACCATCCGGTCCTGTAGAACGTTTACTATTCAGACATTTAATTATTGTTTTAAGTTCTCTAAATGTAGTAAATTATTTTTTTTCTATGGAGGGTTAAGTAGATAAATTATCAGATGAAAATGTTACTATGGGCTCAATGAGATTGTCTTTGTCAATCCTGGCCCTGTCCACCACACCTGGATTGCCGCGGCAATACAAGCCTATGAAGCGGTTCACCCTAGCTTCGACATCGTCCCTTAGTCTGGGGCTATAGTCGGGTCTTTTTTTCGCATATAGTTTATGGTAGAATTCTTGGAATAGCATTAATTTGTCTTAATCGTTCGTAGTTTCTGTATTCTGATTTGAAATTCTGAAGTCTCTATCCGACCGCTTTCTCCCAGTCAGGACATTTATTTGTTTGAAGGCGTCAGGGCCCGGCTTGATCTTTGTCAATTGCTGCTTGAATTTTTCGTTGAAGTATATTCTCATTCTGCCGCTCAGTATATTCTTTAGTACCTGGATCCAACCATCAATTATCTTATAATATCGATTTTCTCTATTGTAACGTCTTTCATAAACTCGCTTGCTTTTGTTTTCCCAAGCTGGTTTTAATGAAATCATGTTTCTTATTTCCAATGGGATATTAATGTATTTATAATTGTCTTTTACTTCGACTTTACAATATCTGTCGTGGATATCGTTAAGCCCACTGGTTAAGTTAGCGACAGCCTGGTCTATTTCCGAGTTGCTCAAGTTCGTATCAGTTGGAATTCGATACTGTTAATTAGACTATCTATGTCGGCTGCAATCAAGTTCCAATTTAGGTCCCTATATGCATACATGGTTAATGGTATTGACTGTATAATGGAATGGTCGGGAAACCTCATGTTCATGGTGACTCCATAACGGTCGCAAAAGGACGGGCAGGTACTACAACTAAGGCTGCTATTGGAATTGTCCAGCAAGTTGCTAGAAATTATATATAGGTCTAAAACTGATCCACTACCAGCGAATGTGAGGGTCATAGGGGATATTGCTCTGAATTCGAGATCATTCGCACCGTTCTCCAGCCAATCGACCAGTACACGACCGCCATTATTAGTGGAAGAGTCTCCAAAGCGAGGGTGTCTCGAGTGAAGTCCCCTGCCAGTATTACGCCATCATAAGATCTATAAAGCTGTAGGATCTCAATATATGAAACAGTAGGGTGATTGTTAGGGACCTGTTCATTTGTATTTGCTTAGCGAGTCCCTCATTGGTATTTCCTGGATTTTCGAGATGTCTCTTGATGGTTAATCTTCTTGGTATATTTTCCCAGTCCGCCTCTAGGATATCCATGCCCTCCTCTATGGATGTCGAAGAGGTGTTACATTCTATTTTGGATTGTGCTCCAGTATTACAAAGGCCGCCTGAGTCTATAGCTGGAGGTACTTCAGATAAAGTCGGCTTAGCCCTCCCCAGCCATTGTAGTAGCTGTTGGCGGGGGGGGGGGGGGGCTAGCGGAGGCTCCAATAAGAGCCTCGGAAGCAGCAAAACTTTAGGCGAAATTCATTGTTTCTTTACTGCGAGAGCTCGTTATTATCGATGTTGCGTATGTTTTCGTGGTTACCATGCTGGAGTTAGGATTATTTCCAACACTAATTGCTGCAGTGTTCACACTGGTAGCATGGCTAATGGCGCCGAAAGGTAATTTGGCATGATTGCGCTTGCTCGTTGCGTATTAGCTTCAGATGAATTGGTGCTGATTTGGGTATAACCTGTACCAGCGTTGGATCCGTTAACTACGTTGACGGCAGTCTCTTCTTTAGGATTATCTTTCCCTAATCAAAGTGCGTGTGTTAGGGGGATGCCCAGGAGGAAAGGAGTCCTCGATTTTTAGTAACATTTTGGCCACTTCAAAATTGGAGATAACATCCGATTTATAACCCGGTGTATTTTCATCCATTATTATTGGTTTTTATACTACCTATGCAGCTTATACAGCAGGGGTGGCCAACTATAGTAACTTTGGGAGCCACATTTTAGAAATGCATATTTTAAAGAGCCATTTATTTATCTTTGAAAACAATATACATATAAGATTATTATAATTTTAAAAGTAAAGAATTAGAACTACTGGAGCTGCAAGAAGATGAAGGGTTGAAGCAAGTAAAACAGAATAGTTGTTCAACTATTGACTTTTGGAAACAGGTTCCGGAACAAAAATATCCTAAAACCAAAGATTGTGCACTCAGAATAATATCTATTTTCGGCACTTCCAATTCTTGCGAGTCGTTGTATTCCACTCTTAAATTTATTAAAAATAAGTATAGGTCTGTTTTAACTGATAAACATTTAACTGAGCTTGTGCGAACTGCCCTAACTGATCATCAACCAAACTTTCAGCGACTAACTGCTAAAATGGACAAAACCGTAAGGCATCAACAAGCAGATCTAACTTTTAAAGATTTTCTATTTTTTTTATGTAATATTTTCTAAAATTTTGTTGTAATGAAATAAAATATTTTTTGAGCCACACCACACGACTCCAAGAGCCGCATGCGGCTCGCGAGCCGAGTTATGGCCACCCCTGTTATACAGCGTCCCTGCACGAAAAGATTGAATATATGGGAAGATCGGGTAGCCCCGGACGGCGGGTAACCGCGGACATTTAAATTTCACGTTGCGTTGGTAATGCTTCATTTTAAATGTGCGCCCTCTGGAGTGAAAATACATCCAACTCAGTTGCGACGTGGGCGCCGAGTAAGATACACGTGAGTGTGCGTTTTGTTCTTGGCAAACAATTTTCGTCGCTCCTGTCAAACTTCATTGAAGGTTATCAAGTTCAGTAAGTAAGTGTGCATATTTGTCTTTTGTTTAATGTTGTAGGAAATTTTATATATTTTAAGGTTGTATTAATATTTATAATATTGCTTGTACTATTTAAGAGCTATGTTTAAAAATTTTGCCTGATAGCGATCGGGTACACCCGGACACTATAATGTCGGGTAACACCGGACGTGGTGTTAAATTTTGTATTCCTCAATATTGTGTAACAAACTACAATTTGTCAGTTCGCTTATTTATGGACACTAATTTGAAATGTTTTTACTATTGTTGCAGAAAGATTAGAAATATGCCAAAATTTTAGGGACGAATTAGTGCTAGAGGTAATTCGGACGAAAATAAAATGAAAGAAGCAGTTAAATGTTTGATGGATGGCAAGTATGATGTATCAAAAAGCTCACTTCACGATCGTCTGAAGGTTTTGAAAAAGATCTGGACAATCCTCTAATGCCATTGAATAGGAAGGAGTTTTTAAATTAGCATTTGATCTAGCAGGATGTCTCAAAATCTTTCATAGATTTAATAATGGCAGGAAAAGACTTCGTTTACAGTTTTACCAAAAAATATCCAGATATGGTTTTAAGAACACCCGAATCGACTACCATTGCGCGGGGTGTTGGGTTTAATAAGCCGGAAGTTAACCATTTCTTTGATCAGCTTGATCACCTTCAAGAGAAATACAAATTCCCTACTTCTCGAATTTACAACGCCGATGAAAGGTAAAAAGCAGGTTGGTAAATTAACGTCTGCAGAAAGAGGTCTAAATATCACATTAACCTTTGCACTGAATGTCACTGGCCATTTTATACCACCCCTTTTCATTTTTCCTCGGAAGAAAATGGATAAGAACGGTCGGTTGATGATAGGAGCTCCACCAGATAGCATTCAGATTCCACAAGAGAGCGGATGGATGAACGGTGACGGTTTCTTGCAATGGTTGCAGCATTTTAAACAGCATGTTCAGCCTACAAAAACAAATCCTATAAAGAGCTGGCAGTTATAGAATATGCACGGAAATATCACATTCATATGCTTAGCACACCTCCTCATACAACTCATAAATTACAGCCCTTGGACAGGACATTTTTAAACCTTTTAAGGCCGCATTTGCAACTGCGGGTAGAATTACTGACTATGATATTGCTGCGATTGTGGACGAAGCCTTTAGCAGAGCAGCAAGGCTTGACATAGCACAAAACGGTTTCAAATGCACAGGAATTTATTCTTTCAACGCTGAAATCTTCACTGAGATTGATTTTTTGCCATCAATGATGACAGACGTTGTGCAAGAGGCTTTTTCTAAAGACAATATGCCCAATCAGCCTTCAGCGCCCCATTCTTCATCGCCAATGTCCTCCAGTAGTCGTGCGTTGCTTGCAACTGAGACAGTGCCTTCAACAAGTTCAATAGACATATTACAACAGTTGTCATCATTTCCTGATGCATCAAAAAAACGCTTGGTACCGCGGGCTCGAAGAACCCAAAGGAGCGAGATTTTAATATCTTCACCACATAAAAAAGATCTGGAGGAAGGACAGAAAAGTAAAAACACTAAAAAAGACGAAGCGAAGAAACAAAAAGGTAAGGGCGCTAAAAAGACGCTGAAAACAGCGAAAAATATTCAAAGCCTTTTCCAAGAAGATCAAGAAAAAGAGACCGAATGCATCATATGTGGAGAAACATTTGAAGAGGACTAGATTCCGTGTCATGAATGCAAAGACTGGGCCCATGAAGATTGTGTTTATACATATAGATTCTTCAGATGTTCAATATTATTGTGATGTTTGTAAGGCCAAAAATTTATTTGGTCAAGAGTGATTACTATGTCCGGGGCTACCCGCCTTTTTTTCTGTCGCCAAAAAAATAAGACCAAAGTATTTTTTAAATATTTCTTATATGATAAATAATTTTTAATTAATGTACTTTAAGAAGTTCCTAGTTTTGTTTTAAGAGTAAAATAAAGACAGTAATTTTTATACTTTAAATATCTTAATATCGATATTTCAATTGCTGTATCGCTAGAAAAAATTTCTGTTCCAGAAATGCCGCTGTCACAGTCCATATCTAAAAAAATGCGTGCCTTCAAAGACCAAGCACACCACATCCGGTCTCGAAGGGACTCTAACACCGCTTACCCTTACTGATGATGAAGGCGCAGATGTCCTGCCTTCTTTGCCGTGCCCCATCCACATAATGACACTGTCAGCAGTATTTTCTCTGCTAAGATGACCTGCAAGAAGCAGAGGAGCGGACCTTAGTCCACCACTGCCGTTAAGACGGCCCCAGGAGAGTGATGGGAAAATGAAAAATTCTAAAATTCCATCGTGTTGTATTATTGAGACCGTATAAGTCATATAATAATCGGTACAGTACTTTAGGTGTACAATTAGTTTACTTGATTCGAACTTAAAATCACCCCCGTAGCAACTTATGGCCGGTTTCACAGTCACGGTTTAAGCCACAGCGATGGCTTATTAAATATTTCGGTTTGGCAGTCAAGGCTTAAGTGATATCACTGTCTTAAGGCAAGGTTAACTTAAGCCCGTCATCTCGAAGGCTTAAGCCTCAGATGTTGCTGTGAAACACATATCGATATTATTGCTAAATATATATTTTGCCTAAATATTGCTACGCGCCACGAAGTGATACAAGCGACATCTATTGGAAATGGAAACAACTTTAGGTTAGTGATATCCTAGTAAACTTTGTTTGGAGAACGGAATATTCAGGAAGGTTCTAGGATAATTTGTAGAGTATAAATACGGCACTACTCACATCCAGGAGGCGAGTCTTATTTCAGACAGTGAAGTGAACGAAGTAAACTATTTGGGTTGTGATTATTAGAAGTACAGTACTGGCGATAACTAAAGAGTTGATTTGATAATTGTTCGTGAATTGTTAGAGTAAACAGCAAAGTTAAATAAATAAAGAATTTTTGAATTATATCTTAAATATTGTGTTTTAAATAACGAACCAAGGCCACGCTCATAACAACTGGTGTCAGAAGTAAAATAAATTCGCGAAATAAAGTGGTGTCATTTGACTTTGAAATTCAAAGAGTGATTAATTTGATGAAATCGTGTGAAACTTTCCTTCTTTAAGTAAAAAAAAAAAAAATCTGAAAGATAATTTTATATTAAACTGTGAGTGGATTATTAAAGTAATGGGACGCAAACTAGAGGAGCTTCGCATACAGGAATTGAAAGTGGAGTTGGGGAAGCGGTCATTGCAAACGACATGTCTAAAGAATGTTCTAAACAAGCTTTGATAGAGGAAGAAAAGAATCCTGAGACATTTGTTTTCGATGAAGAACCTGAAGCTGAAGTAGAGCCTGCGATGAACATTGAACAGCTTTTAAGTACTTTAATGAGCAAAATGGAAGCCCGTTTTGATGAACAAAAGAATTCTCTGGAAGCCCGTTTAGATGAACAATAGAATTCCCTGGAATCCCGTTGGGATGAACAACAGATTTCTTTACAGAATTGTCTAGAAATTTGTTTTGAGGAACAGAAGAATTTTCTGAAAAATTCATTAGACGAACAAAATGTGAAAATTGAAGAAATCCAGCAGGAAGTGTTGGAAGTTCAACAACAAGTGTCGGAAGTTAAACAACATGTGTCGAAAGCACAACAAAATGTCACGGAGCAGCTTGATAACTTTAAAGCAGATTTGGAGAGGATAAAGCATTGACAACCTCGATACGAAGTAATTGAAATATCCGGTACAGGCAGAATGAAACCTCCAATATTTGATAGACAAAATTCGTGGCATATTTTCAAGAGACAATTCGAGGCAGCTTCCGTAGTAAATGGATGGAATGATGAAGACAAAGCCATAGCTCTAGAGTTAACACTTCGAGGTCCTGCGTCAGAACTCTTACAAACTGTACCGATTGAAAAGCAACGTGAATACACTTCATTAGTACAGGCGATAGAATTACGTTATGGAGATGAGCACATGCAGCAAGTATATCGCTTGCAGTTACGCAACAGGACTCAAAAGCATGGTGAGATGCAGATGGTGCAGATCAAAATTTACAACAAGCGTTAAGGCTAGCAGGAAAGAAATCAACATCAGAACCACTAGCGTATGCATTAGCGTATGAATCTGCCAGGCAAGCTTCTCGAAGTGCAGTACAAGTGAGCAATTTCGGTGGAGGAATGTACTTGTAATAGAACGCAGCCATCACAGAGCAATTCTTCACGTGGTAGTTTGCGATGCTGGAATTGTAATAGATCGGGACACCTCCAAAGGGACTGCAGAAGACGCTGTCGAATGGAATCAGCAGAAAAGGAAGACAGAACAGAATGGGGAGAGACTAAAAATCAAACAGCGACTAGTCGCATCAGCTCCCCTGTTCAGCAGTCGGAAAACATGTAAAAACCAACTTCGGGGGCAGAAGTTGGTTGGTAGAGTCGATAGCCCCGAAGTCATCATTCAGATAGCCCAGTTGCAGAGAAATAATAGCAGTCTTGTTATATATGGAAGTGTAGGAAAATATTACTGCGCTGCTACTATCGACACTGGAGCTTCGAGATCAATTATTTGAGCGGATCTTGCTAAGAAGAAATGGCTTCACAACATCACCAAATATCTACCAAGACCAGCAACTGGAGCAGCAGCACAAGTTTTTGGAGAAATAACTTTGGATGTTTAACTAGGCGAACTACTATTTCCTCACACTTTCGAAGTCCAAAAATTTCGCAATGAAACCCACACAAATGCAGGGCAATTTTGGCTACGGCTCGTTTAGTTATTACGCAGCATGAAAAAATTGTCAGAACTTCGAATGGAAGCCTTTTTGAAGCAAAGTGCTTTTTTCCAATTATGGTGAAAACGCGGCAGGCGTCGTGTCGCTTTGACAGTTCAATAGAATATACGCGTTTAAGTTCGTGCTGGCAGAGCAATGTTCTACTTTTAACAGTTTTTCCGATTGCTGGTTGGAAAACGAAAGTAAATATAAAGCCTGGATTCAAATGCTCAATGACCGAAAAAAAGCTAAATACAATGTTTGCGGTTTTGAAATTTGTTTATTATTGAAATCTTCAAATAATTTATAGGCTTGCAATAAAGTTCTTATTTGTGAACTAGACAGACATTCTACCAGAAAAATGCATAAAGAAAATTTCAAAATTATGAGTGTCCCAAAAAGTGAAGGCTTTTACTCATATGCAAAAAATATTTATTTACTTATTCTTGTTACTTTTTTATTTACCATAGATTTATTGAATGTGATAATTTCGTTCTGAAATAAATGATTTTGTTCGAAATTGATTATGTCACTTTACAAACCCATTCTTAAGGTATTTTAGAAGATTTCTTTGAAATATGGTATTAAGGGATTTTAAGGGATTTTTATGTCCAAGGGATTTTCGTCGGCAATAATCTGGGAGCACTGATGCATGCGCGTACAGACAAAAGTTGACAAAAACTTGACGAACTGCTTCTGATTGTTATTGTTACATGAAAAGCACCTGCTAGTAGCTTTGCATATGCTAGTATGTGCACATTGTGGTTAGGCCTTATGTGTGACTAGCTTGGGTGAACACATGTTGTGCTTAGAATGGATTATTATTATTGTCTCACAGCTATTGTGATTGATTTATCGGAAATGTTGCTTGGGTAAATTTGTTGAAAGTATATTTCTGGCAATTGTGCATTCCTACATTCTGATTGATTTATTAATTGTTTTTCGGCTTTACATCACAACAGCATTAACAACAATCAACATGCTGTGGTAGCGAAAAAATTAAATTTTTGACAAACTACTGGTTTTTATAATTCCGAAATCGCTCCAAGCTCGAAATTAGCTTGCCCCGTTGGAAAAACATCTATTGCATGCGGTTATCCCAGGTATTGTTTGTTAGACTTATTAACTTTATTGTTTCCATGCGCAAACAATAATAATATCGAAATAAGCAGCAATATAATTTCTTGACAGCTTCTCCCACTGGAAACTAAACATAACGACATTAGAACATGCGTTCGGATAAAAATTTGTGATTACGATATAGATTTCGTTGAAATGTCAATGAAATCTGGGGATTTCGGCATGACTATATGTATGTATAGGCAAAATCGCCGGATTTCAATGAGGATTTCGTCGGAATTTGGAAAAGACGAGATTTCGTGGCAGGCAATGTAAATGTACTATAAACCAGCTGAAAGAAAAACAGAATTTTACCTGCAATAATATGGTTTTCTTTTTTTCTTTGTGCATTGGTTTTATACGACTACAATAAAACAGCAAATTCAGTGAATATCAGGGAGTGTTGTTGTATATCGATAGCTGTGTTCTTTTGTTTGTGTACCTTGTTCTAGAACTCACATATATTGGAGAGAACAAATTGTTCTGTCGATTGAAGCGAACTATTTGTACTGTTCGCATCATTTATAAATCATCTATGAAAATGTATGAGGCGTTCTTTTGTGTATCTTTTGTTCCGCACTTCGTCTCTACGTGAATTTTGCAATGTAAATATCAGCGAAAATGTACGACGGGCAATTTATTAAAGCTTAGCGGGGCCTTAGTTACATGCTCAAATAAGAATTTCAAAAATACTAACTAGACAGCTATCGACAAAATCATATTTGTTATAGAATTCCTGAAAAGAAATTAAGTATCTTTGTCAAATAGGTGAAATTCGTATTCAGCTCGTCAACATTTGGCGCCGCATCCTTTTTCTTCACGTCGCATGTGACATTTATTTTATATATGAAGGTGTGTATAAATGGAAACAAGGATTTTCATGTGTAGGATTTGGGATGTTTTCCTTTATTTGCTTATTAAATATTATTGCTGGAATACTATACACGTATATATCAACAGCGTGAAATAAATTATATACTAAAACAAAAACTTAGATAAGATGAATAATATAAAAAAGACCGTAATATTAAATACTGAATACATATATATACTATAAATTTAAAATTTTTAATAATGCTTAATAAATTTATTCGCCTTACATATGTATACATATTAGTATGCAAGTTTGTATTATATTTTCCGTCGACGACAAATACTTAAAATTTTGTAGACTTATAATCGATACGTATAAACTATATATGTAATTGATCTAATCAAATTAATGTTCAATAAATTGTAAACTAAACTATAGACTGTGTAACATTACAAGTGAAAATAATAAAAACTCAAATAACAATATATAATATGCAGGAACATCCCAGTTAAAGCTGCATATTTCTTTAAATTTTTTAGAACTCATTAAATAAATATTCATAATATATTCTTCAGTTATAGCTTTAATTTAAATATGAATTATTTTCCCGCGCGAAGTTATAAAAAAAAATCAAAACTATTTGCCTTAGCAATGAATAATTGCAAGACAAAAACCGTAAAGAACTAAACTTCCAAAAATTCCAGCTAGAAAAGAGACGATATAAATTTTTGCCATAGAAATTTGACGTAGATAAATACCTAAAATTAAATAGAAAAATGTTTTAATTTAATTTAATTTCCTTTTGATGTATGTATGGAATAAAAAATTTCGTGTAGGTATGTTTGATCTTTAGTTGTCGGATTGAAGATTTATTATATTTAACATCTCTCAACTGTAAAAAATCGTCAAGTACACGAAAATTGTCATGTTCAAGTGTCAAATGTATACTAAAATTCAAAGTAGCAGAATATCTCAACAGATGTCGACGATAGATGTACCAACAAAACAAAACAGACTTTAAATTCTAAATCAAATTATAAATACAAGGAAAAAAGCTAGAGTTAGTCTATGACCAATTCTTACGATACCTTAGATCATGGGTCAGCAAAGTGCGGCTTTTTGGTCGCTTAAATGAGGCTCTGGCACAAATATACACGGTCAGAGATGACTTTGCTCAAGATTTTGAAGGCGAAATATTAAATGTATTCTTTTGTGTACCTTGTTCTAGAACTCCCATATACTGGAGAGAACAAATTGTTCTGTCGATTGATGCGAACTATTTGTACTGTTCGCTTTATTTAAAACTTTCTATGAATATGTATGAGGCGTTCTTTTGTGTATCTTTTGTTCTGGCCTGTTCTGCGGACACAAAACAACACAGCTATTGTTTTCCTTTCCAAGTCTGCTGAAGCATCGCCAAGAAAATAATTCCTTTATTGACAAACAATATTTCAAAACAACCATTTTAAATATGAGGTTTCAGGAATTTAAAAACAGCAGAGCGACTTTAGCATTCGTCAAAAACTATCTTAATGTTTCGATAACAGATTTGAAATTTTCTCTTTTGGCATTGACATTGGTAACTTTGAAAAACAATTGCTGGATTTAAAAATAAGGAAATATGGAGATCTAAATTTGAACGTCTTTATGTTGGTTTGGAAATATTGGAAAAGAACAAATGTCAGCTTAGTTCACAATACAAGTGGTCTGCTTTGAAAGACCTGGAGAAGGAAGTTTTATTCAGTGACCCGTAATTAAATGACGTGCTAAATTATAATAAAGGTTTACGACGTAGAGACTGCATCATTTTTATTTCATTTTTAAACAAATTCAACTAGATACACATGATCTTTTTCGCTGGAGATGCTTAAGAAAAAGTATAAAAAACGCAGAAAGGGTTACGTTTTGGGTACAGAGTGTGATAGCTTATTTTAAAGCTAAGCTTTTGGGCTTTTGAAATTCAATATGAGTCATAACTTCAAAACGGTAAGGGTGAGGGAACAAATGTATAAAACATTGGAAAGGTGCGACGATAATCTATCTACCAAAGTTTAAATCATCATCATAGGAAGTAAGTTCAGAAGTTACAAGGTGATCTTTAAAAACATTCCCAAATAACTTAAGTCCTGTTATCTCGGAAACTGTTATGATTTCCCTCCCCCCACCCATACAATTTTTTTTTTGTCTAAGCATGATCTATCCGTAGCCTTCTGGTGCCAGACCACATACGGGACATCCTGTATAGTGGGTCTAGTTTTTTCCTATTTCTTGAATCTATTAGTACTTTGTCGCCAATTTTTAATAATATTGGGTAGCTATTTGTTTCACTTGTTTGTTTTCGTTTTTCTTTTGATATGTTAAGGTGCTCTTTTACTTTACTTATCGTTTGCTACAATCTCTATTTTATATCTTTACTATACAACTCGTGATTATAGACGGGGTCTGGACGGTCGATATTGAGTTCAGAAGGTAGACTTATGGTGAAAATTCAATGAACACGGCAGGCGTCACGTGCGTCGCTTTGACAGTTATGCGCGGCAGACGCGTGTAGGATTTTAACAATACCCAATGGACGCGTTGCGTTGGTACTCTTAAGATTTATTTATAAAAAGAAAAAGTGATAGAAAAGCTTGAGTTATTATTTAAAAGTGAAATAGTGGATATATCAGAGATATTAGATGTGGCAGTTCTTGCATTTGCAGTTTAAAATCAATCAAAAGAACTGTCAAAGAGTCTGCAGCGCGGTAAAAGTAGAACATACGGGACACCCTGTATACATACTGTCGTACACATACATTACTACGGGCAACGTTTTTTTGTTTTTGGAAAAATTGATAAAAAAATCGTAAAAATTGTAATAATTACACAAAATTGAGAACAATTGGAAAAATATAGAAAAAATTGCGAAAAATTGGAAGAAAATCGTAAAAATCGCATAAATTGAAAAAATTGGGGGGAAAATTGTGAAAAGTGCAAAAAATTTGGAAAAATTGAAAAAATCATAAAAATTTGAAAAAATTCGTAAAAATTGCAAAAAAAATCGTAAGATGGAAAAATAGCCACTTTTTTTTTGCAAATTTTGCAAAAAATTGTAGCATTTAAAACAAAAGCGTAAAAATTCGAAAAAACTATAAAAATTGCTACAGTTCGCAAAACGTGGAAAATATTCGTAAAAATGTCAAAAATTCGTATAAACTGCAAAAACACACACATACACCCAATTTTTGTGCAATTCTTACGATGTTTTTGCTATTTTTACGAAAAATCGTAGCATTTAAAAATAATCGTAAATATTGCACAGAAAAACATAAAAATTGCAACAGATCGTAAAAATTGCTAAATAATCGTAAAAACTGCAAATAAAGCGCACTCCACTAAACACACACACATTTTTTTGTAATTCTTACGATTTATTTTTGGAACTTTTTAGAATCTTTACAATTTTTTAAACTTTTACGATTTTTTTTAACCTTTTGCAATATTTACAAGTTTTTTACAATCTTGATGATTTGGTTTGCAATCCTTACGACTTTTTTTCAATCTTTCCGAACTTTTCGCTGAACCTTTTGGAATCTTAACGATTTTTTTTGCCTTCCGTACGATGTTTTTACAATTCTTACGATTCTTTTATCAACTTTTTGCAATTTTTCGAATCTTAACGTTTTTGATTTGCAATTTTCGCAATTTTTTTCCAATTTTTTGCAATTTTTACGAATTTTTCCAATTTTTGCAATTTTTTTATAATTTTCCCGATATTTGTTATAATTTTTGAGAAATTTTTTTGAAATTTTGTGCCACCTTTAGAAAACGATCATTTACCTACTTATCCTTATTGAGAAAAACGAATACAGCTTTTAGCCGACAACTCTATCTTAACGGCAATAAAAGTTATAAACAGCTCTGCATATTGAAGAAACAAAACTATTACTCTTACATAGTTCAACGTTTAAATGCATTTAATGACAGCAAGCAGTGGTGGTCATTGGCAAATGAGCTCAATGGCCGAAAATGTGTGGTCAGTGCCGACATAAATCTAAGCGCCCTTAAAGAACACTTTTTGAAAATTTTAAATCCTGGTTTAAGTCCACTCACTTTCTCATATGCCCAGCTATTACAATTAGTGCATGAACTAGATAAGGAAATAATATTGGAGCAAGTAGCCTATGTGATAACTAAAGCTAAGAATAACAAAGCCCCAGGCCCAGACAGGGTATCTTATGAATTTTTCAAGCATGTCTCTGCCTCATTCTTAGAAAGACTAACATTGGTTTATAAGCAAATATATGACTCAGGAAACTTCCCCGAGAGCTTTGTTAGAGGTTTAATTTTCCCATTGCATAAGAAAGGAGATATGACAGACTCTGAAAACTATCGGGGTATTATATTTATGAATGTTATTGCTAAAATTTTTCCAGGAGTTTTGCTTGAAAGAATCACGAAATATGAAAAACGCAACAACATACTTACAGAATTCCAAGCAGGATTTCGACCTGGATACAGTACAATTGACAATGTTTTTAACCCACGTAGCATAATCCACCTTTGTTGGGAAGAAAGAGGGAAGAAAGTTTACGCCTTTTTCGCAGATTTCAAGGCAGCATTTGACTCCATTCCACGGAATGCGCTATTCTATAAATTATGCAATTTAGGAATACCTTCAAAACTAATCAATGTGCTTAAAGGTCTATATAGCAACACAAAAGCTGCAATTTGGAACGGAATAAATGTCTCAGAATACCTCGAAATAAATCAAGGGGTCAAACGAGGCTGTATGTTGAGCCCTATCTTGTTCGCTTTTTACATCAATGACTTACATGAAAGCTTACAGGAAGGTGTCACCATAGGTAACAGCAACATACGTCTTCTTAAATACGCTGATGATATTGTGCTATTGAATGACACCCCTGAAAAACTACAAAAAATGATTTATAATCTCGAAAATTACTGCAAGTTGTGGTTATTGGAAGTAAATCTCGAAAAATCTAAAATTATGATATTCAGTAAAGGAGGTGGCAAGCGAAGGCAAGCACAACACTGGACCTATGATGGCGGGGACGTACAAATAGTAAGCCAATATAAGTACCAGGAGTCATTATCACCCCGAAATTGACATTCACAAGACACCTAGAGGAAAGATCGTCAACACCAAAGATAAGCATAAACATTACATGGAACAATTTTATGAAAAATTCAGGAGTATTAACATCAGAAAAATTCAAAATGTTCCAAGCAGTAGCCAGGTCTGTTATGTGTTACGCTTCAGAAATTTGGGGATGCACAATCAAGTTGAACAGCTACAACGATTTTTCATAAAAAAACTATTTGGCCTCCCCCAACATACCCCTAATTATATGATACAAATCGAATCCGGCCTCCCATTTATGTATATTCACACTGAAGTCTCATTTTCGGTATTTATTAAAAATATTTTATATGAATGATGAGAGATTACCAAAAATTCTGGCTACGGAGGCTATGATACATAAGATTGGTTGGTACGAAAACTTATTATTTCTAGCAGACAAGCATGGCGTTGACGTCACCACTGTAGAAACCGATTGTTTAACACGGATCTTAGAAAAAGAGCAAGAATTTATACATACAAAATATATAGATAGAGCCAGGCAAGGGATCAGACATGGTTTGTGTAGTGACTTGAATTATAATCTGAACGAAAATAACTATTTTAGAGACGAGCCCTGCATCAAAAAAATTAGATATATATTTAAATGCAGAGGCAGCCTTTTCTACCTAAACGGAGTGCCCTGGAAAGCTCAAGGCAGCTCTCAGTGTTCGCTTTGTAATTTGGGAGAAGAAGAGAGTATCTTTCATTTCCTGTCAATATGTCCCATTTTGACAGAATTTAGAATATTATACCTGAAATGTAAAACTCTAACTATGCAACAAACGCAGGATATCTTAAATGGTAAAGCTTGTAGCTGGCAGGATTTATATAATTATTTAAAAGCAGCACTCAAGTATAGAAAATTCCTTGTAAATGAATTTAATTGCTGAATGGACACTAGTTTTAAGCACACATTGTTATCAAACCCATACTAATAGCCAGTTCAGCCAAGTAGTCAATAAACTCAAAAACATAATGTATAATATAAAATAATAAATGTATATACGGATCTAGGCTTTCCAACCCCAGCAGACGACATTAGTTCATTGCTATAGTTTATTTCGAAAAAAAGGTTTTTTGTTTCCCATTAATGAGAGTAGGTTGGTTTGTTCAACCAGAAATTGAAAATAAACAGTATTATTATTATTATATTATAAATGGACACAAGAAAACAAATAATTATTCCATAAAGAGACTTCAACTAACGAATAATTTGATAAATTTGATAATCATATATAACAATTAGCACCAAGTCAGAAATAATTATTTGCCAATAACTCAGTTAATTAAAATCAACTAAAAATTTATTCGAATAATTTTTATTCGATTTTTTAAAAAAGATCCTTATTGGATTGAAAATTTGTTCGAATAATACCCATCACTGAAATACATAATGAATAAAAGAACTGTCTCTAATTATGAGTTGTTCCATTGCTTCCCACAACCAAACTATAGTTAGGATGCACAGAAGCACCAAGCTTTCAAAGACGAATCTGGGAATCTCATAGTAGAATATTGTTTGAATTGACTGCAAGTTTTGTCAGTGTACATATTTGGATGTGTTCTCCTATAATCTTCCATGTGTTTTAAATAAATTTCTTTTGATAGAAGTAGAGAAAAGTGGAATGAATTAAGGAACTTAATAATTTTTCTAACATTTAACGATAATGTTTTTAACTACTGCACATTTCTTGTAACGTAGGTGCAAAACCATTGGTTGATTTATGAACGTTTGTATAAGCTCACACGTCAACTTCAATGATAATCTGAAATATACTCACGATAATACATGTACATATGAACATACCTACATACGCCTCAGAATTATTAAAGTTTGTCGGAGTTTTAATGAAATCCATTAAAAAAAAAGTATTTCGTCACACTCACCGGTACTGGTAAAATATTTAGATTCGCAGCGTTCACCAAAGTATCCATACGAACATTCGCACGACGGAGTAGAAGAATTGGCTATGGTGTAATTAAAGCATCTACCACCATTCAAACAGTAGTAGAGATTGAAGACCGGTGAACATTCAGTAGATATAATTAAATTAATCAATCTAATGTCATCCTCGTTGCCCAGAGATCTTTGATGATAATATAGAGAATCATCTTTTGTTGCAATAATTTCCCCTTCTGAAGAAAGTGAAGCATCTTCAGAACTTTTTCGAGATTGCATTCTTGTGGGATCGTCCTCGGTCACAATTAATACTCGACTAGAACAACAGTCTGTAAATTATAGACAGACGATAGCTTTAATTAAAAGCAAAGTAATTTATAATCAATTGTAGATACTGAAAAAATTAACACTATAATCACGACTCACCTGTACTCAAAACAACTGTTGACAGCAAGAATAACAGCAACATGAAAATGCGCTTATTTGTAATAGTAAATTTTTGCAACATTTTACTACAAATTTTTGGAGGGGGAAAATGTTAAACACGGAAACCAAATAAAAAATTCCGAAATTATTAAAATTCGCGAGTATGTACGACAATCACTCAAAATTGCTTCCCGTTTAGCGAAATAACAATGAAATTAAGTACATTTTTCAATTTTTTCGGATAAATTTACAAAATAAAAAACTTTTTTCGGATAATATTGATCTCTGGCGCAACTTTTTCGAGAAATATTGAAATTTTTTTCATTTTTGATTGTTATTAGTCACATAATTTGTAACCCAATCTCCATAAATGACTCACAATCCCCGAGCCATTGAATGCAACTAATGAGATTGTACCAAAATCACGGAATATATAACTGTTTAGGTTAATATAAAATGAGTATTCAACATGTGAATAACTATTTCAGTGATATTATCAGGAGGCTACGGTTTCTTCAATGAGTTTCATGAAGCCTGTAAGTGCTTAATGTTCGCCAAATCCACAGGTCAATAATTTTTCTCTGTGTAGGGATATTGGTGCTGGACTGGTTCGATTCTTAAATGATTGAAATTAATGTTGGAATACAAAATGCCAGAGCATATGCGTAGAAATCAAATAAACCTAGAGTGTATGACACTGCTAGAATTATTCTTCTATTGCTAACTCGTGTTAACGTCATATACATATGTATTAGGCTCTTATTTTTACTCAAACAAGCGGACAATTTTGGTTTGAAGAAATTGAAATTGCGGAAGTTTACAATTCCTGAAGTGCATTATACCTTATTAAAAAGCTGCGGAAGTAAATGTGCCAATTTTCCACAACGTGAGGAGGTCTGTATAGTCGACTTGGTTAGGTTTACCTTAGCTCAAAAATTTCTAACATTCTTAAGAACTGGATTAGTTTTTGGACCAGCGCTATTCCGCCAAAATCGTAAATATGATTAGATGAGACTCGACTGGCGGCAGATTGGGCTATTGCTATTGCAACAGTCTCTGAATTTCACCAACCGGAAATGTTTCTTTCCCTACATCTCTTCCTTCCCAAACTGTGGGATGCATCGATTGGTGAAACCTTCCAGAGTTATCTCCTTACCTTACCCTTCCAACTTTATCTGGAATAGAGCATTTTCATAGCTGCTTCAAATTACATATGCATAAATTATAAAAACTCTAAGTTTTATCCATAAGCCGAAGAAAAAGGAACACAAAATCGACTCGAGATTACAGATCGATATCGATTCATCTTCTCGGAACTTTTTAGAAGAGTTTTCGTGTATTGGTGTTACACATAAGGGTTATATGTATTCGAGATATCAAATTGATTAAATGAGTAAACTACGAGTAACGTTTAAATAATTTATTAACCCACTTTTTTATTTATTTATTTAACATATAAAGAAATAAGCTTCAGTATAAATAAAAACAATGTAATAAACAATAGGAAGTGACGCATTGCAAATTTATCAAAAACTTCTTCCGGAGTTTGTGGGAAATTGTTTAGAAATTCATTTAAAAATATTTAATTATAAATACCACTTACCACTTTATCACTAAAGCAAATTTTAAAGAGCTCCTTATAAATTTGAGGAGGTCCCTGTATCCTTTTTTCTTAAAAGCTTGTTGCAGCAACAGTAATTACTCTTTATATGTATCAAATGGCTAACGAGTAGATCTAACTCATCGAATTTTGAGGATCTTTTGCAATCCCGCAATTCTCCTCAAAATCCAAAAATTCCTTTAGTGTTACAAAAAGCAATAAATTATTTTCGAAAGGATCATTTTGATCATATTGTTGCGAGCGTGGCCTTTGGTTCGTTATTTAAAACACAATATTAAATAATTAATATATAAGTTCTTTATTACACTTAAATCATATAAAGTTCACAAACATTCATCTAATCAACTCAACTCTAATTATCGCTAACACTGTACTTTCAATTATCGCAATCTAATTACACACTATCGCTTCTTTATAACTTTCGCTTCTTAACACTGCAACGTCTAAAACAAGACTCTTTCTCTGGCGATGACAACTGTTATATTTATACCCTAGAAACACTCCGGATTATTCTGGAGTGTTCTATTCAAAAAGCTTCTTGACTATTCTATTTGTTCTATTCCTGTAGATTTCATAATCGATTCTCCGAACCTGAAGTCATTTACTCTCCGAACCTGAAGTTGTTTATTGCCAGTAGATGTCACCAGTTGTCTCTTTCTATTGCACGTAACACTGCCCCCTTCTTAAATTTGTTCGTCCCGAACAACAGGTGGTCCACGGTCTTGATGCTTGTATTATTGAGACAATCGATCCAGATGGACGATTTTTCGTTTGCCTCCTGTACCACGTTGAATCCTGTATACTACGTCATTTATTTTAGTTACTGCTGAATACGGTCCCTCCCACTGTTGTTGTGACTTTGGAGAGCATCCCTTACGTCGGTTCGGGTTGTATAGCCAAGCAAGATCACCTTCATTGAATCCTGCTGAATTCGCACGTAAGTCATAGCGTGTCCTCATCCGATGGGTACTTACTGCTAATTTCGCCCCCGTGGCCCTTTGTACATCAGCTCTCAGTTTCAATGGGGCTCTGACATTACACTTGTACATTTCCTTTCTGCTGCTACGTGGCGGCCCTTTGTAAAAAGTACACACAGTGCATCTGCGACACCACTTCTCTACATCCTCCCGCATATGTAGCCAATAAAACTTTTCACGTATTTTAGAAATTGTTTTATTCGCTCCCAAATGTTCTCCAGATGCTCCACGATGCACTTTACCTAGAACCTCGATGACCTTTGATGCCGGCACGACTATTTGCATTCGGAACGATTTACCGTTAGGTGCTTCCCACTTGCGTTTTAATATACCGCATTCAATATGAAGAGAATTCCATTGAGCCCAGTAGCTTTTCAGCTTTTCACTCATCCTCGAAATATCCTTCCATTCTGGTTTTCTATATCTGCTTTCCAAGCAAGAATAGGCGATATGTCCGGATCTTCTCGTTGCGCTGTTTGCAAACTCTCGATGTCCCAACCTGTTGATGGCTCCACAGTTACCAACTGTATAGTAGGTGTTTTCTCATTTCCTTTCTCCCAGCCGTAATGCTTATATTCAGGTTCCCATTGACGTTGTACCAAGGCCTCTGCATTTCCATGGATACGTCCTTCGCTGTGTTGGCTCTCAAAGCCATAAGGTTGGATTCTAGTCTCCCTAAGAATAGTTTGCTCTCTCGCTCGCCAATTTGGACATTCTTCTCTGCTTTTCTTTTCTGTTGATTCCTTTCGACGGCGTTTCCTGCAGTCGCTTTGAAGGTGTCCTAATTTATTACAATCCCAACATCGAAGAACACTACGTGAAGGGGTGCCCAGTGATAACTGCAATCTATTGCAAGTCTGCTGCTCAGCTCGATATCTTTGCAATTCCACTTTCCTCTCTTCATCTAGAGATTCCACTCGTCGGCGTTTTCTGCAGTCTCTTTGTAGGTGTCAGGTTCTATTACAATTCCAGCATCGAAGGATACCACGCAAAGGTGAGCTCTGGGATGACTGCGTTCTATTACAAGTACATTCGTCCACCGAAATGTCTCTCATTCGTACTGCACCCCGCGAAGCTTGTCTGGCGGATTCATACACTAAAGCATAGGCTAGTGCTTCTGCTGTTGATTTCTTTCCTGCTAGCCTTAATGATTGTTGTAAATTTTGATCTGTAATAGCGTTCACAAATGCCTCCGTCGCCACTTCATTGAGAAAATCCGCATTCACGCTGGAGTATGACAGATGCGCTAATCTTTCTACATCTGCCTGCAGTTGTTGTAGTGATTCGCCATGCTTTTGAATCCTGTTGCGAAACTGTAGGCGATATACTTGCTGCATGTGCTCATCTCCGTAACGTAATTCTATCGCCTGTACTAATGAAGAGTAATTACGTTGATTTTCAATCGGTACAGTTTGTAAGAGTTCTGACGCAGGACCTCGAAGTGCTAACACCAGAGCTATAGCTTTGTCTTCATCATTCCATCCATTTACCTCTGAAGCTGCCTCGAATTGTCTCTTGAAGATATGCCACGAATTTTGTCCATCAAATATGGGAGGTTTCATTCTACCTACACCGGATATTTCAGTTGCTACGCTTAGAGGCTGACGATGCTTTACTCTTTCCAAATCTGCTTTAACGTTTTCAAGTTGCTCGGCGACTTTTTGTTGAACTTCCGAAACCTTTTGTTGAAATTCCTGCTCAATTCCTTCAATTTTCAAATTTTGTTCTTCTAAAGAACTTTTTAGAAAATTTTTCTGATCCTCCAAACGAGTTTCTAGGCAATTCTCCAGAGAATTCTTTTGTTCGTCCAACCGCGTTTCCATAGATTTCTTCTGTTCATCTAAACGTGATTCTAGAGAATTCTTTTGTTCGTCCATATATTTCTTCTGTTCATCTAAACGTGACTCTAGAGAATTCTTTTGTTCCTCGAGAGAATTCTTTTGTTCGTCCATAGATTTCTTCTGTTCATCTAAACGTGATTCTAGAGAATTCTTTTGTTCCTCGAGAGAATTCTTTTGCTCATCAAAACGGGCTTCCATTTTACTCATTAAAGTACTCAACAGCTGTTCCATTTTCATCGCAGGCGCTTCTTCAACTTCGATTTCCTCCAAGTTCTCTTCGAAAACAAATGTTTCAGGATTCTTTCCTTCCTCTATCAAAGATTGTCTAAGTCGCTCGACTAGAACTTTCTTTATGCCTGTCGTTTGTAATGACCGGTTCCCTAACTCCACTTTCAAATCCTGCGTTCGAAGCTTGTCCACTTTGCGCCCCATTATTTTAGTAATTCTCTTATAGATGAATATAAATTATTTTCCAGAACTTTCACAATTTAACACAATTTCTCAAAATTAATCACTCTTTTAATTTTTAGTCAATTGCCACCACTTTATTTCTCAAATTTATTTCACTTCTGACGCCAGTTGTTGCGAGCGTGGCCTTTGGTTCGTTATTTAAAACACAATATTAAATAATTAATATATAAGCTCTTTATTACGCTTAAATCATATAAAGTTCACAAACATTCATCTAATCAACTCAACTCTAATTATCGCTAACACTGTACTTTCAATTATCGCAATCTAATTACAGACTATCGCTTCTTTATTACTTTCGCTTCTTAACACTGCAACGTCTAAAACAAGACTCTTTCTCTGGCGATGACAACTGTTATATTTATACCCTAGAAACACTCCGGATTATTCTGGAGTGTTCTATTCCAAAAGCTTCTTGACTATTCTATTTGTTCTATTCCTGTAGATTTCATAATCGATTCTCCGAACCTGAAGTCATTTACTCTCCGAACCTGAAGTTGTTTATTGCCAGTAGATGTCACCAGTTGTCTCTTTCTATTGCACGTAACAATATATATATTATTAATATTTCTTTAGGTAGGGGACAGGAGACCCCATCCCAAGCCCGGAGGCCATAGCGTCTCATTGTGCTGTTCTGCTAGATGGGTTTATTTCTCATCTACGGCAGACTGAAATTCATTAAAATAATTTCAATGAACTTCAAAATGCGGGAAAAATCGAACTTTTCGACCCAGCGATCAGAGAGGTCTCATCAGTATGGTTATCTCTGATCGCCTACCATAGACGTTCGATGATAGGGTCACCCAATTGCCCATATAAATACTTTTTATCAAAAGCTAGTGTGAATTATATGCTAGCAACAATTTCTCGTTGCAATTTTCAAATTGAGTGATTATTCCCCATTGTCGCCATACGGCTGCTAGAGGCCCATTCACCAAAACCTTCTTGTCCAATGAAGCGCATCAGGCTTTGGTGAGGAAGGTTTTTCAGCTCATCCACAGATGGAAGGGCAGACCCAATAGAGTATCCAGTCTGCTCCGGGCGAATGCCGGACACGCACACAAAAAGTGTTTGTAGTGTTAGGCTTCAACATCCACGAACTGCGAGAGAAGGCCAACCCGCTAGCCATGAGGGCTGCGTTCTAAAACGCAACGCTTCCAGAAATTTTTATAGTTTAGTAGATTTACTGCGCAGTGAATCATTTTGCTAGGAAAAGAAGATCTACTACAATTTTCTTTTCAATGAACTTCAGGAGAAGGCGCACACCCCTCGCGGCCCCTAACTGGATCCGCCCCTGTGTTGGCCTGAATTATTTCAATTTTTTATATTGTTATACGATACTTTGTTTTTTTTTTCTTAACTGGAGTAAAATGTGATTTGGCACAGAATATGCAAAACATTACCACCTGAAATTGTAGTGGTATGCTGGCCGTGTTACAGCATAGAAAAGTAATACGAAATCTTGCTTCCCACGAATGCCTCTCTCACCTGCGAAATATGCAGCATGCTGGTTTCTACGATATATAATTCTAATTTTTAAAATAGTCTTAAGAGGATGTGAAGCCTCTAAAGGTATTTTTATTATAATAAAACTGAGTGGAAGAGAATTCAAAAGTTATGTGCAAAAAAAGAACAAAGTATATTTGGGAAATGGAAATTATTTTTCAGAAAGAATGGCCTTTGACAACTTTAAATAAAAGCTTCTTTTATGAGGTATTAGGATTTCAAAAATTTATAGAACATTTACTTATTTCATTTCAACTCAATTAACATTCATGATAATACAGGCTAGTAATATCCAAATATCGAATCGCCTTAGAGAAAAACGAAACGAAAGGTGTCAGTTATTGTAAGAAAACCTTAAGCTATTAAAATAAAATTCCTTCGCTTTTATGCATTGGAGATTATATCTGATATTTTATTATCTGAGGTTTGGTTATTCAATATGGCATCCCTCAAATAACAGCTTTCTGATAGTAGCTAACATTTTTTCGGTTCGTTTTTCTCTAAGGCGACTGGGGATATTACTTGTTTATGATCCAACTTATGGGAGTATATTCAGCGAAATAGCTTGTATTAAGTGTTATCGTGATCATCAATCTGAATAGGTACTTAATCAGTTTAGAAATAGTATTCGTTAGTATACATATGATCACTATATGTATTTTATGACCTCATGCAAAACTTCAGCAATATTTGTAGATTTTTTTTTTATGAAAACAGTTAAGAGAAAATAAGCCTCTGTTATGCTATCTTTATATATAGCTTTATGTAGTACATTATTTTTAAATAAGACCATTTTTAAGTATCACCTGTAAAATGGACATTACTATCGACTAAGATTCTGCAATAATTTTCCTGTTTTTGGGTGTGAAACATACCTAATAGTTAGAAAAGTATTTACAATAATATGAAAGTTAATAAATGAGATATAAAATACAACCGTCTTTTAGCCCTTTGTCGCGGCCACAACGAGTAAGTTGCAAATACATTACTTATTTTCCAAAATCGAAAGACTTACAATCTTATATTACTCTTAAAAACCAGAAGAGAATATCTTAAAAGCAAATATCAACCTCCAAAACGTTCTGCAGGCATCCAAATGTTTTGCAATAGTTTTGCAATATAATTCCATGAAGAAATCATGCAGTTGTAAGAAAAAATTATTCAATACCTACTAGTAGTGCGTATGTCAAGCGTATAACTGCGTGCAAAACGTCTTGGACATCGATATTTGTTTTAGGAAGTCCTTTTCTGTTTTTTAAGATTAGTATCAAATGGTAAATATTTGAATTTTGGAAAATAACGCATTTTTAAATTAGGTGATCGTTGTGCCCGCGACAAATGGTGACAAAGGGCTGCAACGCAGTTACATATCATATAACTTTTATCAACTTCCATATTATTGTAAATATTTTTTGATTAATACCTATTCATACCCAAAAACAGAAAAATTGTTACAGGCTCTTAGACTATGGCTGAATTCACACCGGACGCTTTAATCATACTTTCATGATTTTTCAGGGCAACTGATTAAATCATTTCGTTTTACTGGTGTGAATGCACAGAGAGATAGCGTATGTGGCGCTTTGTTTGACTCAGACTGAAGCATGATTAAAGCCTGAGTTACAATGTGACGCTGTCGCGAATGATGTTGCTGATGCTGACGCGGACGCAGTGCCTGTTGCTTATTCTGTTCCAATGATGACGCTTTGTGTTGAATTTTCGTTCCATTATTAAATAAAATAATTAACTAGTTATTAAATACTGTGGCATTACTTAAAACTTATAATTTTCACTCACAATTTCAAAGTTCTGCAAAAATAAATTACCTCAACTGCAGCTGTCAAGGTGTTGCGCGTCTCAAGTTGAAATATTTTCAACATTAAGCAACGCGACCAGGCGTCAGCAACACCCTTAGCGACACACTGTACCTGCGCTTGAGTACTTTCATACATTTTAACTTTTGATAGGTTTAGCGACAAAAATGGAATATACAATACCAAACTCTGCAACCTGTTTTAAAAGTTTATCTCCAATCAACAATGAAAATTTTGAACTATACGATTTCTTGTCTTCTTGGGATTTTGCTGAACTGTATTCAGAATTTTTGAGTATGTAAGTCCGGAAAGGCATTAACGTTTTATGTTCGAAAATTAAACGAAATAATTGCAAATCAAGAAACAACCGTAAGTCGGTTAAAATTGATGATCGAAAAGAATATTGCCGAAATATTTGCGACAAGGAAAAAAAGTATAAAATACGAATTTCGCAACAACCTAACCCGGTGGGGATTAGAAAACGTATATAGCAAATTGCTCTAAAACGATAAATTGTTTTTTAATAGCAATACTTTTCTAGAATTTTCCATCCCCACAAAGCTGTGAGAGGGTAAATGTGACGCATGAGCTCGAGGCACTCGTGCTAGGTGTTCTGGAAAGATATCTAACTTCTTTTTGATCTTCGGTGCTATAGTATCTTCAGATCAGTTGATTCTCCTACTTCTCCTCGATCCCGAACAGAATCCGTTTCATCACATTCTGTTGTTTTTGTAATTCACCTTCTTGTTGTGAAATTTCATTGAATTATATTAGCTGCATATTCGCAGGATATTGAAAATGCTCTTGAGAAATTTCCTACATAGAGTTTTGTGTCAACAGACTTTAGAAAATGTAACAAGATTTGAGAAACGTCCAGATTATATCTTGGCATATAAAAAATCAAGAAACTATTCTCGAAAAGACTTCGAAATTATTGCAGAGCAAATTGAATTTAAATTGAATGACGAAAAGGTGATTTTCTTTTACCTGCCTTCTTCCTTCTATAACTTTGACTATTTAAGGATAAGGAATCCAAAACTGAAAATCCTGGTGGAAGGTTGTACAGTCGTTATTATAACATTAAAATTTTCACCCAAACAGAGTAACAAAGAGGAGACACTCATATTTAACCTATTATATGTTGATGTTACGCACGATTTTAGCAAAGTGATGGAATAGACAGGGTTTCTTAACTCTCATTCGACAATCGTCACTGCCACACAACCCAAGAGCTGTTACGCTCGTAGTAATTGTGAAAATGGCGGAATAAGTTCATGTCACAAACCTCATTCATCAGCAAGCACCACTCACTTTATACACGCTCTTACGTTTATAGGAGTCCAAAAAAAGGAGAAAACTACAAAGATTCTTTCGATCCATCCGTGAAAAGCTGCAAGTGGACCGAATCCAAGCACTCCTTCTCCATGCTAGCCGATTGTCTCATACTCTTGAACTGGCTCTCGAGTTACCACTGACCTCTATTCAAACCCAGTTCCGAAGATACATACCCATAAGCTCAGTCTCACATTGGCTGCTGCAGCATTGTTGCTTTGGATCTCCCAATAAGTCATACAATCTCCCTCTCAGCGTAATTTAACCCACCGAATAACTTTAATGTAGCTTTGACTGGTGGTGCAAAGGGTTAGTGAAGCGCAGAGCTGCCAGGGGAGAATAACTGGAAGTGAAAAGCCATATATGCGCACCGTGCTTCGTGCGCTGAGAACATTGACACATCTGACCACTGATGTTAGTGCGTGTACCTAGTCAAGCCTAGCGCGTATATGACCTTGTATGCAGCTTGGTATTTGTACCTTGGTATGCTATAAGACTACTACTACCAGTAACATTAAGAATCTGCCTGAAGGTTCACTGGGAGTACTCATGATCGTATGATCATGTTATACGAAGCCATACCAATTGGGTAGCCGACATTGCTAACTTGGTACTACCGGGTTGAGGAGCCCCGAATAGAGCTGCACTTAGTAGCAATATTCGCCTCAACTTGGGATGGCCCGCTTGTGGGAGCATCGTAGTGGTTGTGGTAGCCCATATGCGGGCAGAGAGAGATTGTCTGAGTCTGCATGACTTAGGTGAACATTCTTCTCTGAACAGAGTTGTTTGTTCTTTTGACAAAATTGCATGCTGCGTCTGTGAATTTGAAGGATGGTCGCTTATTAATGTATGCTTAGAGGATTGGCTCTCGGCGTGGAGTTGCGCTAAATCAACCGGGTGCCATGACCCACAGATCGGAAGAGATTTTAGGTAGGTCTCGCTTCGACCAGTAAGTCCAATGACAAGCATGCACTGAGATAAACTGGTACTCCCGAGACAGAATATTTATATTCTGCCTCTCGAGGGCGTTGATTGTCCCTTGACTTCTAATCCGTGCATTAAGACTGCCGTGAGATTAAGCCATAATGGCAGGTGCTGACGTAAAACCCTGACAGCTTTCTATAGCTTTAACTTTATTTACTGTTTTGTTGTCACTTCAGCATTCAGTGGAGATTAGCAATTCCTCTTGCTGCTAATATAATACCATATGATGCTAAATTACAACAAAACCAGATTAAGCGCTTTGTTGTGAGGTTGTATTTACTTTGCTCTGCAACTTGATGAACAGCAGTACACACGTATTCTGCTTCTGTTTCGGTAAATGGTGATGCTTTCTGCGCCACTAATGAGTGATGTTCGTAGATGTCGATGCTTGATCCCCTAGTGTAGGCATACGTATGTATCATCCGGCTCAATAGGACCAGTAAATGTTGAGGAAAAACCAAGCGTTTTCGATTTTACAATAAATAATTTTTATTTTACAATTAACTTTATATATAACTTTAAAAATAATCTTGATTCGTCAGATAAACTTTGATATAAATATTTTGCCGATGGTTCCGTGTGCCTGCGAGTTGCACTCCAATTGAGAAGACAAGAGAAGAAAAAGTATCCCTACCTGGACCATTTCCACCGTGCCGACATCAATTGCTAATTATGGCAAATGTCATGCCAGTAAAACTCAAATAATCAGAAACCGCAATATTAACACTGCGTTTTAATTCACAAGAGTTCATTGTTAATTATTATTAATATGTGTATAGTTTATTAACTCAGGCTGCAACCAGCAAGGCCCTGGGGCAATACAGGAATTGATATGTGTGGACTATTCTGGACACATTTTAAAATCAGAGGAAAGAGGTCTCAGAAATCTTATGTGGCTATATTTTGGGCTTTCGCATTGAAGTAGTGCTTCGTTAGTAGAAGGGGGAATTGCTGCCGATTATATTGCGCTCCTCAAGGCATCAAAATTTAGTTTATTCCTCCCTAAAGTACCACATCGTGGGGGTATATAGTAAGCAGTCGTGAAATCCGCCAAATAACTATTTCAACCGAATGCGTTTGCTGCTTCACTCAACTACGACGAATTAGGAAGCGTGATGATAGAGATCGAAGCAATTCTGAACTCAAGACCACTAACACCACGCTCATCGGATCCCAACGATCTTGTCGCACTTACAGCGGGTCAATTTTCAATTGGTGAACCATTCACGAGAATTGTCGATTTTCATGTGCACCTCCAAGGCCAGTCTAGTACGTTGCAAACTGGAAATCGGAGACAACGAGTTACTGATAGATCATACCACATCACGATCTACCTTTGACATAATTGGGAATGTAGCAAACTCATTGTTCGGAGTAATTGGATATTAAGTGCGTCAACAAAATTTCAAGGATTTAACCAGTTTGGAAGGCAACGAGAAGCATCTATTTGCACTACTGAAATGTTAAAATTTTTAGCAATACGTCTAATTTTAGTAATCACAACCTAAAGTGGTAAACTCAATTGCACCGTTTCGATCCGATACGCACAAATGTCAACTTTGCTTATATGAGACGTACGTGTAATTGGACACATTCGCCGAAATGGTTCGAAACGGATCGAATCGAAACGGAGAAGTTGAGCAAATTTCAACTTTTACGGATGACACAACCTAGAAAAATTACCTGTACAATGTTTGTGTATAACTCCAGATGGATGAAGAAGTTTTTATTGAAGAAATTAAAAAATATGAATAGCTTTATGACAAAGGCAACAAATTTTACATGGATGTAAAAAGAAAAGACAAAATCTGGAAAAATTTCAATGAGAAATTTAAAACTGATGGTAAGTTTGAACGGAACAATTGTGCTCATGTACGTAACGGATCGAATTGAATCGAATCGAATTGAATCGGAACGGCGGAATTGTGTTTGGCACTTAACAGAATATGCAGACAATGCTACAGGACGTAATCATCGGTACTCATCACCACGGCAAAGTCAACTCACTAACACCTAAGTAGCTTAAAGCACAACTCATACGTACCAGTTCCAGTTCCCGTACACAAAAAGCAATACCATCTTTTTTGGGATCAAAGAAACGATCATGTGTTTAACTAACATTCTATCCACATGTCCAAGAAACGTCACTCCTACCGGAAAAGTCATCTCTATCGAAAAGGGTTTAAAATAAGTTCCTGTGGACTGAGTTTATTAGCTCAGACACCCTTTACATCCTCTTATAGGATTTCTGGGACCTTATGACTGACGCATCGCGATAGGAAACATTCCCTAAAATATAGGGAATTTTAAATTGTTGTTTTGTTTTTTCCTCCTAAAATGTAGGGAATAGGTGATAGTACCGCATTACTCTCCACGACTTCACCATAGGTGAAGGTGATAAGACCACCCCCTTTAAAAAACATAAGAATGAGCTGAATAGCTATGTCTTATGGCCCATACTACTGTAGTACGGACGTTTTGTTGGTGCGCTGGGTACGCTCAAACAAAATATTGAAAAACAATATATGACTTGTTTTCAAAAACAATGTGTGAATTATATAAATGAAAATATATTTCCTCAAAAAATATAACATAATACCTAATTTATTGAATGTTCTCTTCCTTATATCCAAGAGAGCTTAACATTTCGGGAATTTTACGAACTTCATAGGTTCTCTGGTGCCAAATACCTAAATTCATTGATTTGGGAAAATTAAACTGATTTTCCCTTGCTATCAGAGAAAATTACATTTATTTTTAGGGAAAAACGTGTCTTAAATTTGGGGAATAGTCCTAATATTTTTTACAGTGTTGGTTATTGCGATCTCATTTTGTGATATAGTTGAACCATATGTTCAACGCGGGTGATGTTGAACTCATATATGAGATATCAATTAGTTTAGTTATATTTACTTTTGCTAAAAGTCAATTAACCTAAAATATAAAACGTTTGCGTATAATAAGTCGTAAATTTTCTCACATAAAGTACATGCGTAAGCAAAATTTGTATTTCATATAAAATTTTCTCATTTCCCATAGCACCGTGTTACGTCTGCTAATGAAATTAGAAACCGCGAAAATAAAATTAAACGTGAAAATGTCATGAGAATTGTTATCTTGGGTAGACTAAGAAAATTGTAAATTTTCTGTTGACGGATAATTTTTTATGTATAAAAGACAAATTGCTAAGAAATCAGTTTTGAAGTTACAATAAATGAATCAAACCTTTCATTTGTTCTCTTGGTGAGGCTGCCAAGAGTATTGCATTGTGTGTATAGTTGTTTTCATAGGTTTTGTACTTATACTCCGAAAATTCTTTGTTGCATAGGTATTGCACTTAGGCAACAGTTAGCCAGAGAAACGTTGCATAGGTATTCCACCTAGGCAACAATTAAGCAACAAAATTTGCATAGGTATTGATCCGTGCCAGCAGGGATTAAGGCGGTAAATAAATAGATAATAAATAAATATATAATTTATCGCCATACAAAAATACAATGGCCATCTCTCATCGGCGAACTTATTTTATATCACCACAATTTAAGGCTGTATTCACCAAGTGACCGTCATAAAAGCCAGTCAAATTAAAACCTAAGATGAATATATTTTGGTGGTATGAATCCAGCTTGAAAGATTATTGGATAAAATATTTCAAAAAAACCCTATAGGTATATCATTGAGTTACATATCTTTGGGAAGAAAGTTGTATTGGCTACCACATAGCAGAAAAAAAGAAAAAAAAAATTAGAAATTTTGAATAAAACGCTCCCAAAATAAGTAATTGGCAAAACAAAAGACACAAATTTCTTTATGACCTTTTGCTCTTTCGGAAGTATCGATGTTGTATGGCAATACGCTTCCTTCAACGATATTGTAAAATAAACAAAATTTATTTTATCTTCCTATACTGTATACAAAATTCAAAAGTCTACACTTTCGGTACACAAAACAGTGCTGCCAGAATATTTAGAAAACAGCGCAATGTGGAACCCAACTTTATAAGAACATTTCTCTTAACTCGACTCTGCTACCTAAATCTAGCGTATGTAACTATACTTTCGCAACAACTTGTCGGTATATGCATATGTGTAAATCATCGTACGTACTGGACCAAATTCTTTATAGCCAACGAGCTGGGATGAATTCATCATACCCACCTAATTAAATTTTCACATCGTTGCTATACAGGGTTTTTCCACCTAGGTGGTCCATAGAATAAGAGGTGATAGTACTCACCTAACCAAAAAAAATTGTAAGGCTGTGGGGTCCATATCAACCATTTAGGAATTACAGGGTGATTAAGACAAAGTCTAGTTTTTTATCTTAAAAAGTACAAGGTGTAAGGTCATTGCTTAAAACTAGGTGGGAACACCCTGTATATACTAGAAGATTTTTACAACTATCCGTAGTAATTCCTCTAACCTTTGTCGTAGTTTTTAAGGACCGGAAGGAGACAATCGGCTCAGGCGACTTTAAGAGTTTGAAAAAGTTGATGACCCATTCAAATGTTTTCGGCTGTTATGTGACTTGACTTCGAGTGAGGGGCGGAGGACGGAAATGCCTGTCTGCCAGCATGAGCTGACAGCTCACTCTGTGACAGCTGATGTCAGATCGGCACGCTAGCACCTCGACTATGAGCGGAGAGTGCGGGATGGGTTCACCAAAACAATCATTAGCTGTCACATCACCATAGACAAGAAGGAGGGGTCTATGGAGATTAAGAATGAAAAAATAACACCACACACCTGCAGATCATCCTAAGGATCGGATATTTGGATCCTTCTACCGTCCCCGGGCTGACATGTCACCGCTGGCATCTGTTTACGATATCCCTTTTCGTATACCAGTGGACGAGAGAAAAGCCTCGGACGGAGGAGAGAGGACAGACACCGTACACTTAGAAATTCATGCTCAGCACTTTATTTCGGTTATTTAATTGAAAAATTTACAATACTTGTATTCGCGGTTAAATTCACCTCCAAAGCATCTCTCATAATTTAACCAAAGCAAAAATAGTTTTTTTTTTTTGGTTGGCAGAATAGAAAACTCTTAGTGAAGAGCCAACTCAGTGGGACCTTAGAACAATAATGACCTAATCAACAATGATCCCGAGGTATAGAAAATGAACTCCGGAAGGCCTTCTGGAAAGGGGTCGCCCATCGTCCGCTTTGATAGACAAAAAAACACAAAGTTACACCGATGGTAGATGTTCCCTTTGGGTTGTGCTGTACAAGTGAACACATGGCACTTACTTAGAAACCGAAATAGCTGCCTAAGGCAATCTGATTTTAGAAATATGATTATTCGTTTAATAATGTCCTTCACCTGTTAATCGCAATGAACTGCTGATTGAGCAGTGCAGCAGTGCGTATAATTCCTAAATTCAAAAATATAACATGAAGTCTAATCATAATTGTCACTGGCGATGCTTGGTCTGAATTAAAAAAAAACATAATACTATGTCTAATAATAGTCGTCATGCAAATCGTAAAATTAAATAAGCACTGGATAACGCGAAGGATTCATCTATGTTGTTTGAATTTCTTTAAATCTTGTCCACTTGTGAACTATGCTGACACTCACTGGATGATATGAGCAGATCTATTTCTGCAATCTGCATTCGTGGTATGTAATCTAACTGATGAGTAGCAACTTAAGGGGTTCTTTTAGTAATTTGATTTTGTCCGCTTATGTGTAATAGTCAAATCTCCCCAACTTTGAACACTGTATTTCTGGCGAAATTAGTTCACTTAAGAATAGCTCCAAAGCTCCTCGAAGAAATGCGATCACTTTTCCGCGCTACTTCGTTCTAGTCATTTAATTGCACTTATAATAGGAAACTGTTTTTCGTTCCAAATCATGCGCCAAATTTACATGTGCAGCTTTGAGGTTAGTCTTGGTGTCCGGAATATCTAAATTTGATCGAATAATGCAATTAAATTTTGGATACGTGTCGTAGCAAGATTCAAGTGCAGCCGCCAGCCAGCCCAGCATCTTTTGCATGTTGCCTATCTAAAACCGTGTGTAAATTATAATATCCAGAGGTAGTAGATACTTATATCTTTCATTGATCTCCTTGTGTGAAATTCATTTTTAAGACTCGCCTCGTTATTTCCCTTTTTGTTTTCTTCAGTCCGATAACCTTTTATAGGGGTTTTCTCGTTATTCCCTTTTTTTCTTTTAAAAATGATTTTTGGTTTCACACCATGAGCACTGTTTAGTTCAGAGACTTTACATGTCGCGTTTCTTCACTTAATGGCTCAAACATTGCCGCCCGCCACCTTTTCCGGCATCTCGCTCACTCCACTGTTCCCTAGCTCTAACCTTAACTTCTCTTGCTCCTCTTCGACATATACTATGTATTATTACGAAATTCGAATAATGACAGCTAACCGGAATATGGATCGGGATCGCTACCATCTTATATTTAATTCCACATCATGTCATAACTTTTTATAGAAATCAATAACCGTAATATTATATTATATTTATATCGACCCATATCTCTTGTGGCACACCTCATTCACTGGCACTGCAAGAAAGTAGGCCTTGATGATTAAATAAAATCAGACAAGCTCTTATAGAATTTTAGCCACTTTGCCTACTCAGCTATTACCTCAACGTTGTTCTTTAATTTTATATACAAAAGCACTATAAACAATTTTTTTGTTTAAATAGAACATATAAAATACATAAAACATTTTATTAAATATTTTTGACAAAACCTAAATAACTAAAAACAATTAGGTAATACCGCATTCAGTTAGGTTGAAAAAAAATAAGTTAAAGTTTATGAGACTGGTGCCATTTGTAGGAGCCATAATATTTGAAATTGTTCTCATCACATTTAATATTTGCCTCCTTGGGCCCTCTGGATCCATAGGTATAGGGAATTGGTTTTATTTTCTCCTTTTCAATGCGATGCAAGAGTGGTGTGAAAATTCTCCACGCTTCTCGTAATTCATCGGACCGCACAAAATGCATTAATGAACCACAGAAAACATCAAGTATAAGCCGTTCATATGCTTCAGGAAGATATGATCCCTTATACCGATGTCCATAAGTCAAATCAAGCTCAGTTTCTTCCATATCGAATGTAATTCCCGGAGATTTTGTTGTCATTTTTACATAGAGAGCTTCCCCAGGTTGAACACGTATCACGAGTTCATTACGTTTTGCTTGGCCATCAAATATGTCACCGGGAACATCCCGATATTGAATACGCACCTCTGCTTTTCGTTCATTTAAAGCCTTTCCGCAGCGCAAAATGAAAGGAACGCCATCCCATCTCTCGTTATTGATTTTTAAAACAGATAATGCATACGTTGGTGTAATTGAATCACTAGGAACGGTCGGGTCATCTAAATATGATAACTTTTCGTCATCAGTTCCATTTGGATTACCTACATATTGGCCCAAAATCACATCTTGCAATTCTAGTGGCTTTATGCTCTTCAAGACTTTCACCTTTTCATCTCGGATATCATCTGGTTGGCATGAAACCGGTTTCTCCATAGCAACAAGAGAAAGAATTTGTAAAAGGTGATTCTGCATAACATCCCGAATAATACCGAACTCATCGAAGTACCCCCCGCGGCCTTGAGTTCCAAATGGCTCCTTAAACGTAATCAAAACTGACGCCACATTCTCACGATTCCATGTTGGACTGAATATTCTGTTTCCAAAGCGAATTGTCATCAAGTTTTGTACCATTTCCTTACCTAAGTAGTGGTCAATGCGATAAATTTGCTCTTCTTTGAAAAGGGATGCTAAATGTGTGCTCAATTCGTTGGAACTATCAGCATCCTTTCCGAAAGGTTTTTCTATTATAACTCGATTCCAGCCCCTGTAAGATTCTAGTTTTAAAAATGTTTTTTTTTTTTTCAAAAATATAACAAGACCTTTCCGCCATGCATGTTTTTTTTATATGAACTGTAACTGTCTTAAAGACAGATGGCGGTAGTGCAAGATAGAAGATTCTATTCGCTAAAGACTGCGTTTCGAATTTAGTAATTTCTTGATTCAACAGTTCGAAATCGCGGCGCGTATCATAGTCGCCAGATACATAGTAGTTGAGTTTCCAAAATGCATTACATTTCTCCTCTTCACCTGGTTTAATCTGTAAATTAAGAAAAAATTAAATTAAAGCTTCATGAGAAATGTGAATCTAAACACTGACCTTCATGTATTGCTGACACTTTTGCCTTAAATCTTCGATAGAAATCTTTGATCTTGCATAGCCGAAGAATATCGTTGGGGTAGGTAAAAGGTTGTCTCGATAAAGCCACCAGAGGGTAGGGTAAATTTTTTTTTTAGCAAGGTCGCCCTAAATGGATTCAGAAATTTTATTTTTATTTAATCATGGAATTATTATTAAACTGAATTACCGATGCACCAAATATTGTAAATATATGAGGAATCTTGTCATCAAAGTGTGTTCCTTCACAAGCCATTGTTGTTGATTTTAACGACTTCCGGATCAAAGCCAGAGGCCCGTCACCATTAGCACCTATAGCAATATTACATATTTATGTTAATTTATGTTATAAAGAAGCTTGATATGAAAAAAATTAGGGACATTACGCTGCCAACCGGTCGGTCATAGCTCAGATTATAAAGGCGCAGCTAAAAAAAATTATTTTTGCTGTTGCTTGGCCAGTAACAAATAGCAGAAGAGTATTTCTTAATTAAGAAACATGTTTAATATTGCAGATAGAAACCTGTAACCTATTTACTATTTGAGATCCTTGGATGGTTGTTAACATTTCGTTTTAAATCCTTACCGAACATCAATTTTTCCACAGTAAAACATAGGGATGAAGAGGGATTGTTTTACATCTGCGATTATAAGGCATTCCGGAGCTGCTGCTTCATTTGAATTGATTCAAAACTTCTTCTTAAGAACAACGAATAAAGAGCTAAAAATTATTACAGATTAGTATGAACAAATGAATGCTCTGTATGGATTATATTACATTATATGCTCTCACTCTCATACTATGCACTTAGGCCACCTTTTTTTATATTAGGCCTCGTTTATTCAACTCCGTCGTAAAAGGATGTAACGAAAAAATCTTTACCTCGAACCAGCCATAGTGCTAGATTCTCAGAATCAGAAGCTTTTTTGTCCTACATACTTTATTGATAGTATTTCACCATCCATCTTGGCATAATCCTTTGACATAATAGATGATAATCCCTTCAAGCAAGGGGAAACAACAACGTAACGAAAATGTAAACATGCTTGTATAGAAGTGTACGCTAAAGAAACGCTTTAGTGTTGTGAATGCGAAACAGAAACGAATCATCAGGCCAAAGCGAAGTGAAACTGAGAAAAGTAGACTGTCAGTGTAGTGGCAGTTGACATTATATTTCGCAAAATGTACTCGTACTCCAAAATGTTTCGTTTTCTGAATGAAAATTACGTTTAATTTACGAAACGTTTTGCATGTGGATTCAATGGTGTGGATACGCTTTCAATACGTTTTCGTTTCACTTTAGGTGTACACTCTCAAATACTTAGAGGGAGGTACGTTTTCATTTTTTCAATACGTTTTTGTTACGCTGTGATTATAGTGTTAATGTACTATAGGGGCTTGGGTGTATTAGTGAAAAAGCATAATTCGTAAAGTTTACGTTTTCGTTTCACTTTAGATGTATATTCTCAAATGCTTACAGGGATGGAACATTTTTCGATCTGATGTTTCCACCAATGACTGATATTTTTTGTTCCAAAAACGAGTCATCACCCGGCACTTTACGTTGCTTTTTTCGATTGATTTGTTTTATTTTCTAGCTTTTCTTTAAATACTAACTAACCCTTGACTAAAAACGTTGTGCCTGAACGCCTGAGAGTGCCGTTCGTGACGAAAAAAATTTATGGCTGGAACAGAATGAACAGATCAATGCCGGAGTAAACACGCAGCTAACTGTCAAAAAAAGAAATAAAGTGCTGCATCTGCATCTTATATTGTTAAAAATGAGAGTAACATTTGAAACATCCCGCAGCTCAATAATTAATTTTACATTAGAAATTTCATTCAAAACAAACGTTTCCTTCAGCTGTCAAAAATTTTCAATCCGGCACTTGCGTAAAAGTTGAAAGTAGACCAACTATCTTGCTGCAAAAGCGGGAGCTACGTTCACTGTGTGCGCATTAATGTATTTCAAATGCATTCAACTTTTGTGTGACGTTTCTATCCGGCATTGATCCGTTCATTCTGTTCCAGCGGTTAAGGTAGTAAACATGGATGGATGGATTTACATGGTTTCTTGTCATGAAAGAAAAACAGAGAGAGTGGAGAGTCGAGAGTGGAAAGTGAAAAATGGAGAGTAGGAATGAAATATTTAAAAAAAAAACTTTTAAAATAAATAACTTTTATAAATAAAATACACTAAAAAGTAAAAGATATTTTTTTTCTCAATGATATACACAGGACAAGTTTTATTTCAAAAGAAATGCTAGAACTCAGATTAAATCTTAAAATTTGTGCATCTTCAACTATAATCACAATTGCCTAATTGCAGTTCATGCCCAAACTTTTAAGATTTCTTCTGAGCTCTAGCATTTCTTATTTTGTAATGAAACTTTTCTTGTGCATATCATTGAGAAAGAAAAAAAATATTTTTTACTTTAAACTTGTGATTGGTGAGCTGGCGCTCTGCTAATGACAAGCGCGACATTCAAGAGACTATAAAGTTTTTCTATAATATTTTGCATATATTCTGCTCAAACTTTATAACGAATGGATCGAGGTCTTATTATTAACCCTGGTCTCAAAGCAGATCTGTAATTTGCTCGATAATTTCTCGATTGATCCTACTGACATTTTCGATTCTTTTGTGGAAATGTTGATCGACCCGATTTTCTGTTCTTTGTTATTTGTTTAACTTATCTATTTGTTTGTATATCATTCCAGAATTTCGGAAGCTATCCGTAGTTATTCCTTCTCACAAAAAGGAAAAAGGGTAATAAATGCAGCATCTCGAATTATAAACCTATTTATTGAAAGGCCTTAATTAACAATGCCTCGTATTTTTACTTTCAGCCGTTACTGTGTTTCCTCCAGCCTGGCTTTATAAAAGTAAATCGACTTCCACAAACATATCATCAGTTTCCAATTACTTTATATTTTTCTTTGAACCTACAACCTCACGCTCTCTTTGTAAATTGGTTATATTCAAAGTGATTCAACGAGTGCTCATTAAATCCGACCCTTCTTCCCTTCCTGGAAAACTCTTTTATACTGGTTGCTTATTCAGATAGACTCAAGTAATCTCTGTAAAAATTCTAAACAAAAGACATGTCAAGTTCAGGATAATTATACCACAGATAACTAAATACAGTCAAAGGATGGCCTAACTAAACATTGACCTTAATTATAATCAGCAGCCAACTACTCATAGCCAAGTACCTCAAGCTTTGAAGCACAGTTTTATAAACAGTTAGTTATCTGTGATTATACCCTAGGACCTAGATGAAATCTAAAGGATATACTAAGTTTGTCATTCCGTTTATAACGCATAGAAATAATGATGGCAGAGCAAAATGGATTGGACACTCACGCATAATATTAAAATTTATTTTGATTTTTGCATGGCCGTCTGTTCGTCCGTCGTCGATCCGTCTCCATGTGTCTGTCTGTCGGACTATCAGTGTATCCGTTCATCTAGCCCCGTGTACTTAGAGAGGTGAAATTTTGCACACGGCTTTTTAAAAAAAAAAACAATTGTAAATTCATATCAAATAAAACTTTCGCAAGGTTGCAATGCAAAAATTTCTTTTTTCACAATATATTTTGATACTGCCTGAGAGCACGTCGACATAGAGAGCTTAATTTTGATACAAGGCGGACTCAAATATAGTTTCAGCAATGGGCAAAATCGGGCAACCCTTCTTGATGTTGCCATACAAAAATTGTGCTTTCTTCACGATCAGTCCCAGATGTTTTTATTTTACTAAGTTTCTCAGGACATGAAATCCTATGAAATTGGTTGAAATCAATTTTACTGCCAAACGAACCGTTCTTGAAATATGTGCGAAAAAATAATTTTATAATCAAACTTGCACAGAGAAGTGACCATACGAAATTATGTAGGGAAGTTTATTTAGGGTATCTTAAGAATTGGTCTGAGACCAGTTCTAGCTATTTTACTTGTTTTTGTTTTCAATTGCTTTGAAGGGATGATAATTTCCCTCGAATTCTTAGTCACATATGATATACATATATCAGAATGTTCTTTGAGGAACTACGGTCAAAGATAACCTAATAAGTTAACTTTCCCATGCCTTTCTCCAGGTACCCTCTCCCAATTTGACATTTTCTCTATTAAAGCTAAAATGACAAATGCCTTCGTTTGAGTTATTTGGTATACGAAAAACTTTTTAGTTTCGAAAGTTAATAATAGGAAGCATATAACGGCTTAAACGAATACAACTGTAGTTACATTACACCTGAGCTATCGGTTTTGGAATGGCTTCAATTTTACCTTCTCACTTGTTCAATAGTTAAATTCACAGTAGTCGATAAAATTACGCAATTTGGCAGACTTTCAGCGATTTGATTTGTTTGAATTTTGACTGATTAGTATTTGCGGAAAAGGAGTTGTCATTCTGAGGACTGGTCGTTGGGATTAAAAGCGATATTAGCGCAACTCAGTCTTGAATACTCGTCACTAGTTGAGGAACTGAAACTACAGATGCAAGATTTTGTAAGTTAAAATTTAATGGTAAGGTGATTGCATTACATTATAAATTCACTTAATATAATTCTCCACATCAAAACTAATCTCAACCCACTCTAAAATTGCTTGATCTTAATTCGTTAACGGTAAAGTTGATAACTGACTCTGTAAAATTTATGCGAGAAAATATCCCGACTCTATCTATTATCGGCTCACGTTTGCGTGCAAATTAAGTTATTAAGTATGGTAATAGTAATACATACTAGACTATGAGACCACTTTTTCCGTGCCGTATTGTAAAACTGAATAACATTGTTTCTCATTGACAGTGAGGCCACCATTTAATTAATAATTCAATAAGGTCAGTGAAAGTGAACTTCCTGCGACCTAGGGATCAAAATTAAGAATAAATTGCTTTTTTGATTGGTGTACCTCTCCTCTGTAGGTTAGCCACCTTCGGAAATATATGTAGGTAATAGCCATGATAAATAAAAGCATATAAAAAGAATATTGCATTTAACATAAATTCCAGAGTAATATGAACTACATATATAGATACAATTAGTATTTCCATTCAAACAGTGCACTTAAATCATGTGTCAAGAAAATGCTAATTTTGAATGTTGTTTGAAAGTCAATAGTAAAAAATTCAGCATTTAAGTATCACGTGTAACAACTAAACAGCTGTTCTTCATCGGACTGTTTTATTTTGATAAGGTTTAAGATGATAAAGTATAAACAATGAATTTAATATCAAATACTGTGAACCTTGAAGTTTCCATTTCTTACCTCCATTTGTTTCTGACATTTCCAAGTTCAAAATATACTTTTGATGAATGAGCTGCGATTAGTGTTACAGTATTAAGCACAACAACCAAGCATCGCTGGCTTATCTTATATGAAAACAAAAAACTTGCACACAACACGCGATCAGACTGGATGGAGTTTAGGCAAACGCGGATCTTAAAAAGCGAGCTGAATACATGTAAATAAAAAACTGATCTTCAAAAAAAATGTAACTACGGCGCCAAAATTACGCCTAATGACACGTATAGGCTTGATGGAACCTAATGCGACGGGAAATAATAAGACACTACCTAAATGAGTCTGGCTCTTAGCTTAGTTTGGCTAAGACTTCGCCGATCGCCGTTGCTCAATGTTGGATAGCTGATTCAAACGAACGGCTGTCACACTTCACAATCTTATCGAAGCCTTGGGTTCCATTCCATTCTTAAAATTTATATGGTATACGTCACATGTACTTTACGCAATCTGACCACAGCTAAGAAAGAAATTTTTTGACCACTCACACTGCACCGATGACCCAATATATGTTTTTAACTAATACCTCTGCCCTTGTACATATTTTTTCATTGTTCATCGATTTTTATTCAATATATATATATTTACTCAAAAAAAAAAATACTTGGATTCTTTTGAAGGTTGTTGTTGTACCCAAAGCTTTCATTTTCTGCAAGAACAAAATTAAGATTTGAAATACGTTTTTGCTTTCTTCTGCTATTCAATAGCTGCATTTACGGGGAGACTGGCCTTGCTCGCGAAGCAGACTACATTTTTCATCTCTTTTACGAACTTAAGAGGATTTTGTTAGATCAGCGCAGTGCCCAAGAATTCAACGAATGTTATTTAAAAAGTGTAATTTGTGGCGTAGTTAAACCATCTAATCTGACTGACTAGTTATTCTTTTTAGGAACCGGTTTCTATAACTTAAATTGAGAATGAGTTTGACTTGCAACAGCACCCGGCTCTAAATCAAGCAGAAATAGCTTACGAGTGCAAATTTTTTGCGTGCTTTTAACTAAATAGCAAAATTAACATTAAATTATGAATCTCGATGGAGTTAAACATAACAAATAAATATATTTAAGATATTTAAAATAGAATAGGACTAACTAGAATGTAATACGTAAAGTTTGTTTGAACGCTTTACCCAATTTTTTCTCTATTCCAAATCTGTGCGGCAGATAAGCATTTCATTACGAAAATTCGTGGGGTGTGAAAGTAAATTTTGCTTGGCATATTGTCGGCCGTATACTGGTTTGATATACAAGCCATTTGCTCATAATGCTGCAAAACACATTTTTATATTTTACCATCAATTAAAAAAATATCTGCCCAATAGGATTATGTTATATTTTTACCATTATTACCCCAATTTATTGGATTTCTAGAACTATTTGAAGTAGGCTTCCTACGAGAGTAGTTTATGAGTAATAACTAATTTAATACAGAATGACTTTGTGGCATACGCCAACTTACGATTTTTTTCTCCATATAGGTATGTATACATACGACAAATAAGAGCACGAACGCCACTCCAATATTGATTAAAGTTTGAAATTTTGTATTTCACACAACACAAAATTTAAATAATTTTAGTAACATTATCTCTTACTTAAAAAAAAAAAAAAAACATTTCAATGTAGGAAAACTGATTTTTTTAATACGAGTACACAAGTCTGTTTTTACACGAGCTTGATTTAACACGAATATAAAAAGCAATAATTTAATTTTGCACGATTTGGTTTAATTTAACACCATCACCCAAGATCTAAGAAAACCTTCCTTGAAAAATTAAATTTGTATGGAATTATTATGGAATTATGTCCTCATGCGGTACAAAAAAAATTCAAAATGCAAAAGGAGACACTTGGGATAACATAAGACTCAGAGGAGTGTGTTGTACCGTTATGCTTTAAAAATTTATCAATGAGCTTCATTCTAGTCGTGAAGTGGAAAATATTGATGCAAATAGCATAAAATTATTAATTTTGTTGAAAATTCAATAACTGGTAAATTATAATTTGCTTACATAATGTCGCCAATTACAAAAAATAAAAGGAAAGCCCTCTTTGGATATTAAAATTCAAATTGTGTATCATCTCAACTGGAGAAATTGCAAAGTCTATAGGTATAGGCGTTTTTGTATGCATGGAACTATTAAGAGAAACAAAGCTACTATAAGGAAGTCTGTATGTTCTGGAACAAAATTAAGTGCTAAGTCATCTTCATAAACAAAAGAAAATGGAAAAAGCTCTAGTAGCATGGAATGAAGATAATGCGCAAAAATGATGCCAGTAGACGGAAATTCCACCAAGAAAACAGCACTAAGATTAAACAAATGGAACCAGACACTTCATCTACTTCATCTCAGTCGAACAGAACGTACGGATTTTGCGCAAGTACAGGGTGGATGAAAGGGTTTCTGAAAAGACATGTTCTACATCATTTAAAAATTTAAGGTAAACCCCTCTGTCCTCAAAAACTAGCTAAAATAATTGAAGATGGAGACTACACTCCTGATCAAATTTGGAACATGGATGAAACTTTACTGTTTTGAAAAACATTTCGAACTTACGTAGCGAAAGCGCAGAAAACAGTCGGTTGTTTTAAGGCAGCAAAGAATCGTAAAACACTTCTATTTTACTCCAACGCTTCAAAAGGTTGTACATATGTTGAAACGTGTACTTGTAAATCGATTCTAAGCCCACGATCAATGAAAGGTGTTAATTTCAATAGATTACCAGTTTACTGGATGGCAAACAAAATAAATAGCCTGGATGACAACTGACATTTTTACTAAATGATTCCGCCGTGGTGGAACGGCAGTCTTAGTGAACTCCATAAGGCTTCCAGAAGGCTTTTCTAATAAGGCCAGGAGGACTGGCTCGGAGGAAGACTGGCGGCTCTACCGCGAGACTCAGAATATGTACAAGAGGCGTGTTAGGAAATCTAAAAGACAGGTCTTTGTAGATTTCTGGGAGGAACTTGACGGCTATCGTGAACCGGTTATGCTGCTCAGGACTCTCAGGAGCGACCCGTCGGCTAGGCTGAGTGTTCTGAGAAGGCCAGATGGTGCCTTTACGGCATCGAAGGAAGAAGCCTCTAGACTTGTTCTCTCGACGCACTTTCCTGACTATAGGCTTGAAGAAGACCTACAGTTATGCTGCGAATATCCCCTACCTCGATGAACTGGTGGCGATTGGTCCACTGCTGCCAAGGTAGTCGATGTCGAAAAGGTGAAATGGTCAATTTCAACGTTCTCGGCTTTTAAAGCCCCGGGTCCAGACGGTATTCTGCTGTACTTTTTAAGGCAACGAGCGTTGTGTTGGCCCCATAAATCGACTCTATTTTCAGGCCATGTATCGCTTTTGGATATGTCCCTGATATGTGGAGGAAGGTGAGGGTTGCCTTCGTGCCGAAGGCTTCTTACATGGACCCGAAGGGTTTTCGAACCATAAACCTCACCTCATTCCTTTTGAAATGCCTGCTTCGTTTCGGGCGTCGCTTCTCTGTGAACTTTCCTGTAAGGGAATCGTGGACTGAGACAGGTGCCTTATCGAGCCTTGCCCGGCCTGCTCTAAAAAATTTTCACCGACGGCTCTCTCACTAATGAGGGAGCTGAGGCGGGTGTCTTCTTTCCTGATGCTGATTTTGGAATGGAGTACTCACTTGGAAGACACACCACTGTCTTCCAGGCTGAAGTCTTCGCCATCTCAATGGCAGCGAACATTGCTATCCTTTCGAATAGTCAGGCAGCCTTGATGACTCTGAGTGGACCTAGGATAACCTCTAAGTTACAGGGGGATTGCAGGTCGTCAGTGGATAAGTTGTGTATCCACAACAAAGTGTCCATCCTGTGGGTTCCTGGTCACATGGGGATCATGGAGAATGAAAGGACTGACCTTTTAGTTGGGGCTGGCTCTGATTCTCCGTTCCTCGGACCGGAGCCCGCCATAGGCGTTGCCATCTCGAATATCGGGTCTCTCATCAAAGCGGATGTTCATACGAAGCATCAGCAGGGATGGGAGAACCTGAGTACTTGTAGGTGTACAAAACTGTTTCTTGATGGGCCCAATGGGAATATCTCCGAATTTCTCATGGGGCTCGGAAGGAAACAATGTAGAACTGTGGTCGACATCATCACCAGCCACAGCTCACTTCACGCTCATCTAACAAGGATGGGAGTTGTTGAGAGCTCTGAGTGTCTGACCTGCCTTGAGGGAGAGCCTGGGACAACCGAACAGTTTTTGTGTGAGTGTCCGGCCATCGCCCAGAACAGACTGGATACTCTAGGGTCTGCCCTTCCATCTGTAGATGAGCTGAAAAATCTTCCTCACCAAGACCTGATGCGCTTCATTAAGAGAACAGGAAGGTTTTGTCGAGTGGGCTTCTAGCAGGAAAGCACAATGGTCCGCTATGGCCTCCGTGCTTGGGATGGGTTTCTCTTGTTCCCCTGCCTCTTTAATAAAAAAAATAGTAGTTCCACACATGTTTCATCCCAGAAGTTAGAACCTACTAAATACTAAATCTTTGATACAGCCCCTGGATATAGGCATAATTACGACATTGATGATGAAACATTAACAGTTATGAATGTGTGGAAGAAATTTTCAATTATGGATTGTATCCATCAAATTGGGTTAGCATTACCTCAATTAAGACCAGCTACTTTGTTGCATGTTGGAAAGCTTTTCGGCCAGAATGTGTTAACAGCAGAGATCCCGTCCTTCCTAATACCACCGAATTTCCCAACATCACAACATTGGCACATTCAATTGGTGGAAAAGGATTTGATGATCTATCGCACGAAGATATTAATGAATTGCTATAGTTGATAAGCCCCTTAGCGAATATACAATATAACAAAAATAAATTCCTTTCCTGTATACATCAAATTTGTTAATTCTAGATGTTAGTTAAACATGGTGATGTATTTAATTCATTTCAAAAGAGTTTGAATGATATTTAATTTTGGATTGAACAGATTTTTCGGTGTTCCTAAAGTTTTCTTTGTTGATTTTTTGAGTTGTTTCTGTATCTAAAGTCCCTCTTCCATTAGTTTTAAATTGAAATGAGAGTAAATCAGATCTTTATTATCTTAAAAATGTTATTTTTGTAAATGGTATTTGTGCAAAATGCAAATTGCAAGATTTTTTACAGATTTAAGCGTTACATTTTTACACAGGCTTTTTAGATTTCAAAATTTTTAAGGTTTTTATCAATAATACTATGGACGCAGTCCACTTCTTGAATTAAGAAATGCCCTGACGGCGAGTTTTTGCTCAATAGTATTTAGATTGGCCTGATTGGGAAGAAAATACGGCAGCGCAGTTGTTATTATTTTGTTTTTTTTTGTTTTGCTCGATGCAGGAGTCACTCCAAAGGATAATGTAGTCTATTTGTGAATAGTCAAGTAAGAAATTTTTCAAAATTTTAATAATAGAGCTTGCAATATCATCCCCTGCGCGACCAATGTGTCCTTCGCTCCAAATCACACAATAAGTCACCTTTGGACTGTCAACAACAATAGTAATTTCCAGGGATGTAAAGAACTCACATTTTGACTCAACTCATCGCTCAACTCAGGATTTGAGTCCGCTCAATCATTGAGTCCGCTCAACAGTTGAGCGGTGGTTCATCGCTCGAAATTTGAGCGGACTCACTGGTTGAGCGGACTCAATCGTGAGCGGACTCATTGCTTGAATGGACTTGAGCGGACTCATCATTTGAGTTGAGCGGACTCAAATCATATTTTAAATAAGGAAGGAAGGAGGAAGAAGAAATGTTGACTAAGAAAATTAGCAAAAGCTAAATTAATAAAATATAATATAATGAATGACTTTTTTATAAGCTTTTCTTATTTTATTGAAATTTCAGTTTCAATTTTAATTAAATCAGATTCTCTTTATGTTATTTAAAATATGATTTGAGTCCGCTCAACTCAAATGATGAGTCCGCTCAAATTTCGAGCGATGAACCACCGCTCAACTGTTGAGCGGACTCAAATCCTGAGTTGAGCGATGAGTCGATATGATAAATGAGTCCGCTCATTTACAACCCTGATAATTTCGGTCATGTTACGAACATTTAATTTTCTCTTGTAATAGAAAGACAATGCATTTCCCTTCGACAGAGCAAATATATTTTGCAGGTCAAAGCATATTATTTTGCACGTTTTGGATCTCTATTCTGTCCATCGAGATCTCTTTCAGCCTTCATAGCTAATTTGTCTTCTTTACGGAGGTTGCACTGACAAAGTTCCATCATTAGTTGGATGTTTCTGGGCCTTGACAAAAACACATCGATCAGATTGATCCATTTTCGGTTTGTGAATGCCTAAGTTAAATTGCTTGCGATACACAGATATTTTGGCTGGATCAATTATGCATTCTCTGTACAATTTTAGTTACTGTTATATGCCATTCCAGATATTTTTTAATGGAGCTCGCTCTGCAATAGTTCGAATCAACTATTGGGAAAGTTGCTATGTGCTTATTAACGCTTTTAATTTGCTCAAGAGAAATATTCCTTTTAAGAATTTTTCCCTTTTAATTTATTGTGGGCAGCCATTCAAAGCTGAGGTTTTGAAAGTAATAATAGATTCTTCTGTAGGTATAATTTGCAAAATTTTCTGCATGATGCTTGAACCAGATACAAATTCAACTTAGCACTGTAATTTAGGTCTGGTTCAACTATTTTTAGCGGTTGATTCACTTACCATTCCTTCGGTTTATCTGTTCTTGTTTAACAAACTTGCAATAGAATGATTCCTTTTCTTTATCACTATAAGATTCCAAAATGGTGCACTTTTTTTCTATCATCCTCAATAAATTTTTTCTAAAAAGAAAGAATCGTGAAATTACATACTTTTTATACAAATTTTTAGTTTTCATATCTAAAATAATTTTCCAGAAGATTGGTAAACTGAAGGAATACTTCTTAAATTATCATTAATATTATCAGTAAAACTCCATATGGTGGGCTTAACAATGTATTTTGATAGCGAGGTTGAGTCTTCTTTGTTATGTCAAAATCTAGATCAGCTCTACTTTGGTCACTATGTATAAATAAAATAATTATTTTTTATTCGTGACTTCGATCTGTCATAAATACCAAAATTACTTTCGCTCTTTCCACTAACATCCCGATTTTCTTTATCTCTTACACTCCGAAAAAAATCATTGTAAAATTGAAAATAATCAGATTACTTCAAAGGTTTCCCAGTATGAAATTGCTGGAATCTAGTTGTAATAACAGTGACAAGTTTTAAACCTAAATCAATAGGATGGCATTTAATTCAAATTGCTCTCTTATCAAATTTGGCGTTTTCTTTCAATATGAAACCATATTATTTCAAAACTTCCCATAGTTATAAAATAAAGTGGTCGTGTTTAGTTTAAACTAAATATAATTTTAAATATTTATTGGTCTCTTTAAAACAAAATGACTTAAACTTTTAATTAACGGTGGAATCATAATATCCTAAAGCTAAAATCTCTTTGAAACAAAGTTATTTAACTTAAAAGAGATGATAGGGTGCAGTTTTGAAATAAAACGAAATGGTTTGTTATTTCAAAATAAATCACTATTTATTTTTAGTTTACCGTATTGTGATTTAAAAAACTATACTTCACAAATATGAGACCAGAAATAAAATAAGTTAAAACACTAAAAACAGATTTCAGTAAAAATGCAAAGATTCACTTTTGATAAATGCGATCAGCTTCCCAGTAAACATTGTGGCGATAAATTGCTGTGGCGATAAAATCGGCTATAAAAATGTTGCTTCCTTTTTATTGCCATGGCGATGTTATGGCGATAGGTCGAGAATTCCCGAAAACATTACGATTGGCCTACGAATCGAATTGACAATTTTTTGTCACTCTTCCTTTGAAAATTGCGTCATTTTCAGTTGTTCTTTCTTTAAGTGCGGTCGAGTATAAAAAGCTAGTGATTTGCGATAAAATATTTAGAAGAGGTAAGTAAGTTTTTTTCTGTCAGTGATATGAATTCACTTATTCATCCAAATATGTTTAAGTTCATAAAATGTCTAGACAAGCTATTTAACAGTCAGCTAGAAGGAATGCAGAGAGTATTGTAACCTATTTATGCTCAAATTCAGGAAGAACTAGTAGAGAAAACTTTGATAATATTATCCCCTCAAATTGCGTTGCAAATATTTCTACTAATACCGACTCTTGTGATTCAAGCAGTTTTATTCCATATACGAGTATTACCCAAAATGAACATCTTAGAGAAAAATTGGCCCAATGGGCTACAAAACATCTTATAAGTTCAAAAGCTGTGAATGAACTTCTACACATTTTAAAAGAAGCCTATATTAAGGCTTTACCTGCAGACATTAGAACCTTAAGAAATACACCAAAGGATGTTTGTGTACTAAATATGGGAAAAGGATCTTATATTCATTATGGTCTGAAAGACTGTCTGACTGACTTCTTAGTTCATACTGAATACTGTTCTCAACAAATTTTGTTGGATTTCAATGTTGATGGTCTACCAATATCTAAAAGTTCAAAACTTGTTGGCGGTACACCAAAGGTTTTATTATTAGGTGTGTTTGAAGGCAATTCAAAACCCGAGGATTCAGATGAGTTTCAAAGTAAGTTTACTTTGGAACTTAAAAAAATTGTTGAAGAAGGAATGGAATACCAGAGTAAACACATGACGATCTCAGTAAGAACTTTCATCTGCGACGTACCAGCTAGAGCTTCTATATTAAATATAAAAGGACATATACAGGATATTATAGTTGCATAAAATGCACTCAGAGGGGTGAATTTATTCGAAATCGTTTTTGATTCCCACCTCTAGAAGAGTATTCATTAAGAAGTGACGAATCATTCAGTCGTAGATTACAACCTGAACACCATCATAAAATAAGGCCGATAATGCTTGAAATCTTGCAAATTGATATGCCAAAACAATTCAGTTTGGATTACATGCAAATTGTGTGCCCGTTGAATTCGTTAGAAAGCCTAGATATTTGTTTGAGTTAGATAGGTGGAAAGCAACAGAATTTCGTCAGTTTCCATTATATACTGAGAAGCATTTTAAGCCCTGAATTATATGAACATTTTATGAAATTAAGTACAGCAGTGAGAATTTTGTTAGATGAAAAGGATTGTTTGATAAATAATAAATGTGCCGAAAAATTGCTGAAAAGTTTCGTTAGCGATGTATCAAAACACTATGGGACACCATGCTTAACATGTAATTTCCATTGTTTACTACATTTACACGAAGAAGCAAATAACTTTGGATCTTTGGAAAATATTGGCTTATTTAAATTTGAAAACTTTCTTCAAAAGATACGTTAAATGGTTAACAAAGGAAACTTTGCAGCAGTGCAAATATATAATAGACTGGTCGAAAAGAGTATGCATCCACCTGGATGAACTACAATATCATGCTTGTCAGTAATATCATTGATTTTACGCTGAAAGAACGTTTTTGGCCAAATCTCGGGAAGCATTTCACTTGGTGCCATAAGATATGGCCCATTCTCTTCAGGATACTTTAAAACAATAAAAGCGTAATGAAATCCAAAAATTATGTGGACAATAATATAATTTCCGCAAAGGTATAAATACATAAGAATACATAAAACAATAAAATAGTACTACATAACTTATATGGGCAACCAGGTATCCAGAATTTGGTTTGGGGGAGTCAAGAGTCTATCTTGCTCAGTCTGTAGATATGAAAATAACAACTATACAAAGCACAATAATGTTCTGTTAATAACAAAAATAAAATTACAGGTATATAAAAATAACTCTTAACAAAAGCTTTTATTTAAGAAAATGTACCAAAAAGTAATAACAATGTTCGTTGCATAGAAATAAAATTGTGCGTCGCAGAAACATCTGAAATTTTTTCTTTCACACAGTCTTAACATTTTTGAATTCATATAGCTGGAACCAAAGGCTTTGGGGGCGGTATTATAACAAAATTGCGTTACCTTGACCGCCCAAAAGCTTTTAATTTCCAGATGTATGAGTTCAAAACACGACGCACAATTGTATTTCTATACAACGAACAATGTTAGTTTTTGATACGAAAATTTATTTTTACTTTTAAATAAAAGCTTTTCTTCAAAAATATTTTTTTATATAATTTTATTTTTAGTTTTTGCGAACTCCATCGAGTGTTCTTACTCTGCTACATGTGCTTGGCCTTCTGCGAATTGCGTTGATCCCAAGTAAACTCCAGTGTGGTCTACAGAGCTACCTTGCATCTTGTGGTCAGTAGATGACCATGATAAGACTATTGGCAGCATTCTCCGTTCACCGGTGCTATAGCTATACTTGACAGGGAACTGCTTTGATATTGCATTAATCTTGTGAACGCAATCTCTACTAAAGTCTACAATTCAATTCTCCTCGCAAAACCCTTTCATTTGGTACCCGCTTCAAAGGGAAGAAAAGGGTAATGCATCATCTTTAAGTAATATTTAAAATTTCCTAACAATAATTGGCATGGCGATCCAATATGCCGAGAAATGTTCCCAAACTTCACTGTTGTACCCCACAAAACTTAAAAGTGGGTACGCTGTATCACGATTCATGTCAACTCCAGCTCGAAGCTTGTGTGTGAAATAAAATGCTTTGATTCTCAGTTAAAACAATTTTAAATTTACTTTAGTTTTATAAGTGAAAATATTTATATATTGTTGCCAGCGTGACTTAGTTCGTTATTCAGAACATAATATTTCAAATATAATACACAAGTTCTCTTTATTTAACTATACTGTCTACTTTTATAAAATTCACAATCAATTACTAATCAACTCTACTTTAATTATCGTACTTCAAATTATTCCAATCCAATTAGAACACTTTCATCTGTTTATCCATTCACTTATTTTCACTGCACTGTCTAAGACAAGAATCGCCCCTGGCGATGACAAATGCTGTATTTATACTCTCAAATTGTCCAAGACCTTCCCAAAGATTCCACTCCAGACATCCATTCCCCGAACCTAAACGTGTTTTCTCTCCGCGCCTTATTACTCATCTTACGCGAAGTTTCCATTTCCAGTAGATGTAACTTGTCTCTTTTTGTTGCACATAACAGTGTCCCCTCTTAAAATTGAACATCACGAACAACTGGTGATCCACGGTCTTGATGCTGGTGGTATTGACACAAGCGATTCAGATGAATTACTTTTCGTTTGCCTCTTGTACCACGTTTAATTCTAGTTACCACTAAATACGGTCCTTTCAAGTGTTTGAGTAACTTTGGAGAACGTCGCTTATGTCGTTTCGGGTTGTACAGAAAAACAAGATCACCTTCATTAAATCTTGCGGAATTAACATGTAAGTAATAGCGAGTCTTCATCCGATCAATATTTGCTGCTAATTTCGCTATCGTGGCCTCGTGCACATCAAATAATCGTTGTCTGAGCTCCCATACATAGTCTTCTCGTAACTTTTGTTCACCTTTAGGTGTATCAAAGTTGAAGTCGCTAAGGCAAACGCATCTCCCTTCCGAATAGGACCTAAGCTGAAGTATGTCCGGTCGTGTTGGGAACAGCTGATCTGTAAGCGATTAGGAATATAAGAATACGTCGATCTTAATCACATTGATGATAGTCGACTATGTTCCTTAGATGTTCTACCAATGTTCTGTTGAAGCGCTCCACCGTACCATCAGACTGTGGATATAGAGGGATTGTTCTGCTTTTTCTTATTCCCAGCATTTTACACATCTCCTGGAAAGTCCGTGATTCGAAGTTCCGTCCTTGGTCCAAATGTACTTCGTGAGGCACACCAAATCTACTCACTCAATTTGTTATTATTTATTCCGCAACTGTGTTTTTCTCTTGATTAGGAATTGCATAAGTTTCAGGCCATTCAATGTAATAGTCAATAGGAACTAATACGTATATGAAGGTTACCGCTATCCATTTCTGGAAAAGGTCCAGTGATGTCTACAGCTATTCTTTCAAAGGGGGCTCCGACATTATATTTATGCATTTCTCCTCTGCTCCTGTGTGGCGGCTCAGTAGCACATACAATGCATCTGCGGCACTACTCCTCCACATCTTCTAGCATATGTAGCCAATAAAACCTTTCTCGTATTTTGGAAATTATTTTATTCACTCCCAAATGTTCTCCAGAGATTCCACTGTGCATTTTTTCTAGAACATCGTTGACCTTTGATGTTGGCACGACTATCTGCATTCGGAATGATTCGCGGTTAGTAGCTTCACACTTGCATTTTATTCCATTTTTTTCCATTGAGTCCAGTAACTTTTCAACTTTTTGCTCTGTTCCGAAATATCCTTCCATTCTGGTCTTTCCATGTCTTCTTTCCAAGCAAGAATAGGCGATATGTCCCAATCTTCTAGTGGTGCTGTTCGCAAGTCCTCGATGTCCCAAACTGTAGATGGTTCCACGGTCTCCAACTGTATACATGCTCTTGTTTCTTTTTTTTTTATCCGGACGCAATTTTTGCAGTCAAGTGAAAGGGCATATGCAATTTCATGGATACGACATCTTCGGTATTGGATTCTAAAATCATAAGCCTGGAGTCGCTCTATCCATCTTGCCACTTGTCCCTTAGGGCTCTTAAACTGCAAAAGCCATTTAAGAGCTGGATGGTCGGTATGAAGGATAAATTTTTGCCCGTTGAGATATTTATGAAAATGCTTTATTGAGCTTACAGTAAGTTCCAAGAAACTCTTTTCTTGTAGCACAATAATTTCTTTGTTGTTTTGAGAGTGCTTTGCTGTAATAAGCTACTTCTTTGCCATTCTTCTCTTCTGAAAGCACTGCGCCAATATCTACATTGCTGGCATTCGTGTCCAATTTAAATGTTTTTCTCAGCCTTGAATACTGAATAACTGTAGTTTCAAAGAGCTGAACGGCTTTTCCTTTTCTGTAAGTAGATGTAGGCTCCTTGGTATATCTGCAAAGCCTTTTACGAATTGGCTGAAGTAGGTAGATAGGCCAAGAAAACTCCTTAATTGATGCTTGTCCTTTGGAACTGACCAATTTCTGACGGCTTCTATCTTTTCTGGATCAGTTCTTACTCCTTGCGATGAAACTATGTGCTCCTTGGTATATCTGCAAAGCCTTTTACGAATTGGCTGAAGTAGGTAGATAGGCCAAGAAAACTCCTTAATTGATGCTTGTCCTTTGGAACTGACCAATTTCTGACGGCTTCTATCTTTTCTGGATCAGTTCTTACTCCTTGCGATGAAACTATGTGCCCCAAATAAATAGAGCACATTTATTTACGTTAAGCTTCAGTTTCGCATCTCTCAATCTTTGAAACACGTCTCGTAAGTTGCTTGTATGTTCCTAGAATGTCCTTCCGATTACTATTATGTCATCTAAGTTCGCAAGGCAGCTTAATCCCTGCAGAACACATTCCATATGTCGTTCAAATGTGCCTGGAGCATTACATAATCCAAATGACATATCTATGAATTACCTTAACCCACTGCCAACTGAGAATGCAGTTTTTGTGTATGTATTTCTGATGTGTTTCCATCCACTTGCCAGTAACCACTCTTCAAATTCAGTGTGGAAAGCCATTGTGCTTCGGAAAGGGTATCCAACCTGTCATCAATCCTTGGTAACAGGTAACTATCATTCCTCGTTACGTTATTTACTTGGCAGTCTACGCAGAATCGGGTGCTCCCATCATTTGTCCTTACCAGCACATCTGGCGATTTCCAAATTGACAATCGGAGGTGTTGAGTACCCTGACTGGAATTAATGTTGTACCTTCTGCATTCACTAACGTCTTGCCAACAATGATGTTCGATGTAACTGTCGTAGTGTTAGGCTCCACCAGATAGAATCGACAGGTCCCGCTGTCATCAGTATCAGTAATCCGCTTCTACTCCGAGACCCATAGGAATTGAGTTTTACAGGAGAGGTAATTGGGGATATCTATCTCTCCACGAATAGCTTGTTTCCTGGCTCGAAATCTTTGAAATTTTTCTTTCCCCTCTTCTTCTGGTGATTTCACTCGTCTTCAGTTTTTGCAGTCCCTTTTAAGGTGCTCCGATCTATTACAATTCCAGCATCGAAGAAGATCACGTAAAGGAGTGCTCTTTATGACCTCATTCTCTTGCAAGTGCATTCCTCCACTGAAATTTCTCTCACTCATACTTCACTCCGAGAAACTTGTCTGGCGGATTTATAGGCTAGTGGTTGTTACGGTATTGCTTCACATACTCATCATCACAACTAAACAAATCATTGTAAGGCCATCAGAAATAAATTAGAGCTTGGTAGTGCGATTTACACGTCTGCACGCGCTGTTTGGGTTTGCATGTATTTAGCGATTAGCTGCTTCAGTAAAAGTTAGGTAATCAACTTGCATTAAGAATAAGTTGTTACATTCTTAGTAGTATATGCTCAGTATCGCTTGTTTCCCTCGTTATTGCAGTGATCAAGATTTAAATTATTTTTTAAAATTTTTTTCAGACATTCGAGTACGGGATACAGGCCATAGTCGTTTCTGATTATTTGGTAATTTTAAGATCATCCCAAGTAAAGGTTGAATTGAAATTGTCTCAACTAGTTTAGTATAGGAATTTGCTGTTTTTTACCTTTGGGTTGTATTATGGAATCACCGATAAAATTGCCAGGTTGCATTTCCTTCTTCGTGCAGAGAGCATTTATATCTGGTTCGATAGGAATAGTGACAATGACTTCAGAAGGGGCAGATAGTTTGAGGTTTTCAATTTCCCGAGACTTTTGTACGCCATTCCCACTAAGCGAATTCCCTACGTAGGAGTTATTCTGATCTATTTATAACGTGTCGTTTTCCTATATCTTTGCCTTAGGAGGATCAATGCCAATACCAATAGCACAGGAGGGCTGCTCCAGACACACCTTGATATACGGTGTTTGAATTCTCGCATACCAAGTTGCTTGATCGACTCTGCCTGCAACGCATTACATCGCTTAGCGTTAAGATAACTTGCATAATATTGCTAATAATTTTACAGTTTTTGTTTTCCACTTTCCGTAGTTTTAGTATATTGTACTTTTATTTCTGCGTAATTTGTATACCCTAGTTGATGAAAATCAATCTGTTTGTAATGAATAGAAATAATGCTACCAGAGGACACTCACGTATAATATTACAAATTATTTTAATTTTAGCATCTGTTCTTCTGCCTCTCTGCCCTCTCGATAACTCGAAAACGCGTTTACATAGAAATCTGAAATTTTGCACACGGGCTTTTAAAAAAAATGTAGATTTAAGTTCGAAAGGGGACAAATCGAACAACTCCTTCGTAGGGTTACCATGCAAAAATTTTGTTTTTCACTATATACATATTTGGGTACTGATTGAGAGCGCGTCAACGTAGAGAGCTGTTATTATGTACACGGCGTTTTCATAAAAATTGTTCATACAATTTTGAAATGAAATAATTTGGGCAACCCATTCTTGGTGTTGCCATACAAAAATTTATGTTTTTTTACGTATACTGTGGAAAGGATCGGTGCTAGACGTTTTTATTTTACTGAAAATTTCTTCAGAATATAAAATCCTATGAAATTGGATATAATCATTTTACTGTCCGATGAATTGTCCATTTAACAATCAAACTTGCGCAGAGGGTTGAAGACATCGTAAGAATTGGTCTTAAATCAATTCTAGCTGTTTTCCTTGTTATAGGTAAGATTGCTACCATCTGGAGCTATGTATATGAAAGGAGTGGGTTATTAAAATATTTTATTTAGAAGATTGCACTATAACTGCACAGTGCATCCCCTGAAATTCCTAGAGAAGGAAGGCACTCTCTTTAGAAATTATGCATCGTTTCTTCTTATAAGGGAGTGCACTATTTATGGTTGATTCGGATTTTGTTAGGCTAATTACGCTGTATTTATGAGAAGCATATTATGTACATGTCTGGATATATTTATTGGGAGTATCACAAATGCAGAATTATTCTGGGTATTAATTGGTGCTTGTAATTTGTATGGCTCATCAAAAGAATTATTTATTGCTGTGTTGGTTGATGAATTACGGCTTGAGTAGTAATCTGGCGGAGTGTTTTGTTTCCTGAATGACTATTTTCCGGCAATGAACACTTGCCTAAGTGTGTCAGGTAGGTTTTTGTGATAAGGAACTCTGTGTGATACCTGAGCTTCGTAGCCCTCACTTGTGACTTTTCGATTTCAAGTAAGGATCAGAATTTGATTATCGTTTGCTTTGACAGCGAAAAAATACATCGTGAGGAAATCTGCAAGCCTAAACCTAAGTCTGATCAAAGCCCCTGATCAGTGATTTATTCCGCTGACGCAGCGACCCAAAATGCATAATATATATATACCTATATATATAATATAATCTGTAATTGTATATTTGATATCTTTGTAAACATAGATATTGCCTCGAAAGCGAATTGTGCTACTAATTTGATACCCATGTCAAGGAGCTGTGGAGAAAAGGTAATACACCATCTTCTGGCGTCATTTTCAGTTTAGACTGAAGTTACATAGCTCATCGTATTCTACTCGACCAAACCCTTTCATTTTATTCCCATGTCAAGGAGATTGTGGAGAAAAAAGTAATCCGGTATCTTGTGGTGTACGCTATTTTGGGTTTAGAATGTCGTCACATAGCTAATTGTACTCTGCTCGTCATAAAGCATTTCATTTTATACCCAAATCGTTCGAGTGTATCGTCATTCGGAGCAACACGTGAATGCAAAATTTCAACATAAACGCTTAAGTAGAAGTAGTTGAAAAATCCGTCGCAAGATTTGAAAGAACCAATATACAAGTAGCTAAGTAAAACCTATTAAAAAGCAGTCACCGGAAATAATGGATTCGCCGATATAATATAAATGCGGCTTTACAATAATCCAGCCAAAGGCATTACAATTTCTTCTGTCATAGCCATCTAACAAAATAGGTTATTAAATAAAAAAATAAAAAACACCAAGGTAAGCACATTCCTTTGTGTATAGAAATATGGTTATGTAGGAATTTTGGTCCCGTTTCGGTAAGCTCTAAATTGATTTTACAATTTTATTAATATTATCACATTTGTTGCCAATTTACGTATAAATTTCTATACGCAAAGCACATGCTTAGTCTATCTCACCATATGAAAAAATAATCTCGTGACATGATTGATGACTTTTTGTGATTTTTCTAGTCGTGAAAACTACTTAGTTCGTTTCAAATATAATGTTTAAATAATTATATATTTCAATTATACATTGTACACGGCTTATTATTTATCAGTTGGTTTTTAATTTTTAGTGCTTTTTTCTTATTTAGTATAACATCTCCGATTTATTTCTTTATAAAAATGACAATTCAGTAAATAAGTAAGAGCATTCAATTTGATTTGGGAAAGCTTAAGTTAAAGGTTCCTTATCAATAAGACCTGAAGACACAGAGTTTTCACCAGTTAAAATTTATATAATGATTTTTAAGAAAGTATACAAACAAGTTTAGGCAACAATGCGATAGAATAAAGACGGTCGGGATTTCCTGCAACATATATGTTATAATATATCCGTTCCTCCAACGGCACGACACCTGACTTAATTTCTTGTTAATATCTTTCTATTTACCTCACATTTTGTTACAATTTACACAATCCCAATCTATTGGGTTTTGTGAAATGCAAAATAAAACAAGAATAAATAATAGTAGGAATCATGCATTGAACTTAAGCCTTAGGTTTTAATTTAATACAATTTATATATGCATAGTGAATGTGGGTATTATTATTTATGCTATTAACCGCTTATCTATTTTTCTCGTTTTTCATTTTTTTTTATATAATTTCTAGTCTACCAAGTATAAGACCTGGTTGCACCATCCTATAAACTAAACTTATTCAATAAAATATTGTACTCACATATGGTTTTTAAAATTAAATAAAGTTATTTGAAATTTGTATTTCCCAATTCTCATACTAATAACACAGAAAATATATTAAAAATAAAATATTTATCAGCTAAACCAACAATTTCAATGTCTTTCTGTATACATATAGTACAAGTAAAGTAATGTAAAATAAGCTCTAATTCATAGAAGAAATTATAAAAATAACCAATAAGAATTAAAGATAGAAAAGATCAGTGCTGCATCATTAGGTGAATTTAAAATTACCACAACAAGAAACATAATTACAATATTTTATTTTCAATCCAGATTAGGGCTGTGAATATCTTACATATATTTCATAATCGAATTTATGAATGGAACCGCGTGCTCTATTACTAGAAGTATTAAATCACTCCCATATTAGGTTAGGTGGGTTAGGTGGTTAGGTGGGGCGACTAAGTCACTAGGACCATGCGGACACCGCGACCAGAGTTGATCTAGTGTGCCCTTTCCTAAAATAGTTAGGCAAAATCTAGTCTTTTAACTAGTTCGATTATTGGAGTTTCGAGTGGCGGGTCCAGCCTAGTTTCTCCTCTTGATAGAATAGAGCCAGGAGCGCAGGTGGCTGCCTGAACAATGTAGATGGGGGAGTTCTTGAGGTCTCTGTTTAAGCAGATTCCATATTTTGCGGAGAAATAGACGTAATCAAATGGATCATGTCATAGTTTTCTAAAATTCACTTTTACTGAAACAAATTCAGAGAGCGTTTCCGATTTTTCAGTTTTCAGTTTGCTGAAATGTCTGTTTCCTAATTTTGGTAAAGCATTGTGACTTATTAATGCTGTCACATTTCCAATTTTTAAGATTTTTGTTGAATTGTCAGTGGCGTGGTAATTTTGCGAGTACAAGGTCAGAAGGTTTTGGGAAAGGAAGGAGTAATTGTGGAAGGTAAAAGGTCAACACAATATGAGTGTGTTAATCTCTTACTCTTCTACATAGACCGCCGCCTGAAAAATGCGAGGTGAGGCATCAAGCTGAATAGAAAGTTCCACTTTTGATTTCCATATTAACTCTACGCATTTAGAACTAAGAGGACTAGACAGAAAACGGAGCTACACAACACGACAGCAAGATGAGACGAACAAAGATTACAGGGCTTTCGGTATCGGTAGTAAAGCAATAGGGATCATACTCTGAACAAACACAAGTGCCATTTGATCCATTTTAATCTATGGGTCTATAGTTTGATAAAAAGATATGGAGATATCGCAAGATATTGCATAAGCTCCAAAAAATGTGCCACCCTAGTATATATGGGTCATTCTGGCTACCTCGTACTTATACACTTGAGGTTATTCTCAAAATTTATTCCGTGCAAATTCACAGTAAAAAGGTGGCGGCAATAGTGGCTCTGAGATTGCATTTAAATTATAAATGGATTCACCTTGGAACAAAAGTTCCACATGAGTAAATCCTTGAACTTATGCTGTCTGTCACGCGTATTTTTATATATCACCCTGCAACTTCTAAACGTTACACCCTATGATGACGATTTAAAATCTGTTAGATACACTACTTAAGAAAAAGTGCAAAAAATGCAGAAAGGATTACATTTTGGGTTCAGGGCATAATAGATCATAAAGCCACATGAATAATAATGCTGATGACGTGTTTTTTGATAAAAATAGGATTTAAATAAAAAAAAACTAGTTAATATTCAAAAAAAATTTATCTTTGTTGAGTCAGAACTTCAAAACGAAGGGGAGAAGGAGAAAAATGTATGCACCACGGGAAAGGTCCAACGGTTATCTATGAACAAATCATCATGTAGCGTTGAGAAGTTGCAGGATAATCTATAAAACACATTCCCAAATACCTTTGGGTACCGTTATCTCGGATCCATCCACCCATGCAATTTTTTGCTTGTCCAAGCGTGACCTATCATTGACCTTTGTGTGAAATACCCAATACTAGACACCCTGTATATTATCATTGCCTGTTTAACAATTTCACATATCAGAAATCTTGATTTAGGAACTAAAATTTGAATTAAGCTATTCTTAAATCCTCTGCCTCTATGAGTGTAAAAGCTCCCTTTACGCGAAACGGATCCAACCAAAAGATAATCAATTTTTTTTTTTTCAAAAATGTCTCATACCAGTCAACTCAAAACGTTGATAGTTTCCAGCATTAAAAACATCTGTTTTATTTACATAAGTAATTCAATTTCATTGATATTTACTCAAGGTTTTGTTAGCAACAATTGATGGACTTGTATTAGAAATATGTGTATATTATTCTACAAACACTTGATGCAGTTTTTTGAATTTTTTTAACATTAATTCCTTAGAATATTATTAGGAATATATTCATAGCCCTTTACTCCTAATAAAAATATTTTAAAAGAATCTTATTGTTCTAGCAAACATAGACGAACGTAAAACATAACTTATGCCATTAAATATTTAAGAGCATAATGAACTTTAAAATCCGTATTAACCTTTTAAATATGTAAAATTCACTGAAAATAGTTGGACGCATTTCTAAAAATACATAAAAATACAGAAACATTTTATATTTATACATTAAAATTATTAAACAAATAAAAAGCAGCTTTAAAATATCGAACCAAATTTTCCTTTTAAACTTAATCAACATTATTTACTTCCGCTACCCCATCTAATATTATTACTATCAGAAATATCAGTAGAGTTTTTATGCACAGAAATACTGTTAACATTTACGTTAAGGTCATTATTCACTTGACTAATTAACGGCGTCGATAGTTCAAAATTAGAATCATCCTTTTGTTGCTTCTGATTTGTTTTATATTGTGGCAATTGATGTTTATTATTATTACATGATACTGTTGGACGGTAAATAATAATTGGCTTATCAAAATTATCAATTTGGCATAAATTATCCAAGTCATTTACACGTGGCTGTGAGGATTTCTCAGATAAGTCTTCTGCACTGTTACGGCTACACTTTCTACAGTCTTTTTTTGAAAAATTATCATTTTCCATCTCTTTTGTTGTATCCAGATTATGAGGAATATCATCCTCATTATTTTCAACATCATTTATATTTACTACTTGGGAATTGTATAGGGTTCTAACAGCGTGGTATCTAGATTCGTCTTGCGCGGGAATATAATTGCCATTAATTGAATTCTCATTGAGGTTTGTTAATGCATTACCATTCGGTTCATTATTGTCGCTATTGGTACTGCTATTTGGTGGACTTTGCATATTTGAATTGTAATCAGTACTGCTACTACTATTATTACTTCTTTTTTTGGTTTGATATATAATAATAACCCAAATAACAGACGTCCCTACAGCACAGCAAAATACTGTTATGATTACAATACCTGTCACTTCCTCAACATTCACTACACTCTTCAATATTGATTTGTTTACTTTTAACGTCAGAAAGCCTGAAACTGTTGCAAGATCATTTTCTAATTCACATTTATAAATGCCTGAGTCGGATAAATTAACATCAACAATTATAAGTAATTGTCCTTCAGCAGCGAAGAAATATCGATCTGTAAGTTGAAGTGGTTCGTCATCCTTAAACCACCGTAACGTAGGCTTCGGCGATCCCGATGACATACATTCCAGCACACTTGACTGTCCACAATGTACTTCTTTACTTCTCAAAGGTTTGACGAATGCTGGAGCTTCTGGAAAATATTATGAAAATTTTCACTTAATTTTAGAAATTTGCTTATTTTATAAAATTTAATTAGAACAGTAGCCATAATTTTGTTGAGATTATTATCATTGTTATTAATACTCCAAATGCACTAACAGTAAACACTGACACGATTCTCTTTGAAGATGAGTTTAAATACCGATTTCCTGAAAAGAAACCGTACAAAGGAGTAGTAAGAGCTTTCTATTTTCAACCTTATATCCTGGACACACTGTGGTATAAATTTAAGCAATTAGCAATCTAATGAATATTAGTAAAATAATAATATTTTTCTTGCACGTACCGGAAATAAAATTAGATTTGTGACTAATTAAATTGCCAACTTAAGCCGCCATGTTGCCACAGTATAAGATCCAGACATGAGCCGCTCACGTGCCAAATTGATTAACTCCATAAAAGAAAACTTAGGAAACATTGATATATTTTTTTAATTTCTATTATTCAACGGACATACAAATTGTTGACATGAGAGACGACATGAACAATTTTCATGTCTGTTGATTAAAAATATATTTTTTTTCACAAGAAATTAATAAAAAGATATCAATGTCCCCTGGCAAGATGTGAGTATGATAATATATCATAACTATACAGGGTGACCAATAGTGGTGTAAACAAGTAGGCTATAGATAGGTCATATTAAGACGAGCAAAAATTTGCATGGTTGGTGGAGAAATCCTAACGGTTTCCGAGATAGCGGGAGCTAAAAATATTTTGTGTATCCATAAATCACGCTGTAATTTCTCCAGGTTACATCCTATGATGATGACTTAAACTTTTGTAGATAGATAATCGTTTAACATTTCCAACGGCCTATAAATTTTTGTCATCCTCCCCGAAAGACCGATTTCTCAGTGATATTCACAAGAGAAGTTTCATTGCAAAATAAGAAATGCTAGTACGCAGATTAAAGCTTAGAAGTTTGGGCATGAGTTGCAGTTAGACAACTGTGATTATAGTTATGGGTGCCCAAACTTTTAAGATTTAATCTACATTCTAGAATTTCTTATGAAATTTTTCTTGTGTATATCACTGAGGAAGACAAAATTATTTTTTACTTTTTAGTGCAATTTATTTACGAAAGTTATTTACTTTAAAATTTTTTTAATATATTTTATTTTCTACTTTTTTGTCATTATATTTTCGCTAAAAACTCATATAACGTTACATAATCTATTTGACATAATAAGCATATCAATTCGTATCTACGTTCTCTTGCGAGCGTTGTGGGGAAATTTTCCTTTCTGTGGTAAGTAGTGAAAATTATCGCACTTTAAGGTAAATAGTTCCATCTGGAAATATTTATTTCACACCAAAACCCATATAACGGTTTAAACATAGAAAATTGAAATGTTCCAATGAAATATGTAAAACATTATGCTAGAGCGTTTAAAAGAAAAAATCAGCCCCCCGCACCAACCTACACCTGCCTCTGTACACAAATTCGAAAATCACGCGTTTGCCATGCAATAGCACTCATCAAGGGCTTTAAACGTAAATTTTTTTACCCCGTATACCCCATATTTTCTTTGCATCATCTGAGCTTGATTAGATCATTTTGCTTTACGGTGTGAATACAAAGAGCGAGATATGATAGAAATTTATCCGGAGATTAATTGCAAAAACATTGGAAAAAAACATAATAATTGGATAAATGATTACGTCCGGTGTGAATGCAGCCAAATATTGTAATAGTAGAGGGGTTTTTTTCATACAACAGGTATATGTATAGATCGAAATAAATTTAATGTTTTTTTATAATGGTACTTATTGGGGGATGAAGGGACTGGTTTTTTTCATGTTAGGGAGGTATATACAGGGTGTCCCACGTAACGTGTTCCCTGGCCATTTTTCTCGAAAAGGACCAAACCGAAGATATCCTTTTTTCGTGTGGCTTTTGTTTTTAAATGTTGACCATACCAAAAGATAGCCCGGCTTATGATGGGCTGCTTTTGGTACTAGCACTTCGATGATATCTGTGTGCATTTTCGAGAAAAATGGCAAAGCAACACGGTGCATAGAGTACAATTTGAGACCTTATATCTCGATAATAAAGGGTTAAACTGGAATTTTCAATATAACACTTTCGTATTAGTTTTATTCGCGGAATTCAAAAATGTAATCTAAATGTATCCTTAATGAGGACGAAGAGGACATTTGTTAATATATCCTTTTCCAAGTCCTTTTTCAAGGACTTTTGCTATGCCGGAGGATACCTTGACTAAATATGCCTAACTATTATTTTTAAGACTTTTTCGATATCTCCACACATTTTCGAGAAAAATGTCCAGGGAACACGTTACGTGGGACACCCTGCACTATTGGAAAAAACTCATAATAATTGGAAAAATTGTAACAATTGCAAATAAATAGTAATAATTGGTAAAATCTTCTAATATTACTCATTGGCTTTTGTCTTTTATGTACGTCTACGACAGGTATGTACATGGGTGCATTACCTCCGAGCGTCGAGATAAATTTAATTTGTTTTTATAATGGTACTTAATGGGTAATGTAGGTGGGTATATTTTTTCATCATCATAGGGTATTATAACATGTAGAACATACCCAAATATCTTTAGGTACAGTTATCCCGGAAACCGTTAGGATTCCCCCCCCCCCCCTCCCCCAATTCAATTTTTTGGTCTTTCTCGGCTAAGTATGGCCTATCCATAGGCTTCGGGTTTCACACGACTTACGGGACACCCTGTGGAATATGAAAAACTATAACCTGATTCCAAGAGCTAGCAGCAATATCAATAGTCAGTGATTTAAATGCACGGACTTTATTTATTAAAACAAATATGAGCAGCAACTGAGTACAAGGAAAGTTTTTCTATGACACTAATGTGCGGTGGGCAAGATCACAACTAAGCACAATCCTAAATCCAAAGATAACCTAGCAAGAAGATAGGATTTAACCGAACAAAATTGAAAAATTTTCGTGCTTTTTAGAAAGAAACAAATAATGTCATATACTTTCATCTTTTGCATGAATGGGTGAAAAGAACTTGGCTGTGCATTATTGTAGTGCGATTGAGACGAGTTAAAAACAAAAATTGGGAGAACGTAGGATTACCCGAACAACATCCTATCAAATCCCTCAAAATCCTATCAAACTATTCATAATAATGTACATCGGGTCACACTATCTCACTTTTTTAAGAAAAAGATAAATTTCGCTTTGGCCAGGGTGCTGAAAGCAAATTTAAGATTTCTGTCAAATAAAATTCTCATTTTTCCCGAAAATATCAGCATGAGTTTCTCCCACTTAATCTCTTCGAAGCAAAACGAATGTAAACAGAAGCAAGTACATTCAAATATCAGAATTATAGCACCAACTTTGGAACCACAACATAGGATTACTGCAACAATCTTGGAGCCAACCCTCTCAATATTTCAGCAAAACGTATTTTCACAAAAGCGCGGAAAATTTTATGAGCGTAAAATCTGAAAACTCCGTCCCTTTTCATTTATTTACGAAAATGAATCATTTGTCATTCTGTTTCGTTGCATGTAATCTGCGCTTTTACAGTTTTTGTCTTTATTCGTAAAAGTTTGAAAAAGAGTTGGATTTAATTTTGATTTTTTATTCTTCTGTCTTTCCTTTTTTAGCCATGTAGATTTTAAATGTAAGACAGTCGGAAATGTCGCCTGTTTCCTATCTGATTATTAGGTTATCGTTGGTAAATCCCTTTCAAAGATTCAATAGGTGGTGGCATGCTTAGGATAACTCTGGCATTAAGAAGCACACCTACCCCTTCAATGAAAGTAGCTTGTTCTTACTCCGTTGGATATATGTCGTAGACACTTGATGTAACTCAGCATTCATGAAAAGTCTAGGCACTTCATGGAGTGTAGGCAGATAGTGTAATAGTTTGCGCTTAGCGATTTTTTACACTAAGTGTCTGAAATTTTCAGTCTCTTAATGAAGCGGTACGAGCCTTTACGCCGATAGTGTAATACCAAAGCACACATTTAACAAGAAGCTTCATCTGACCTCTAAAAATCACAAGTTGTATGCTTATTTGTTGATACAGTCGGGAGGTAACAGACGGGAAGAAGCAAACATTTGAGACTGAGAGAATATTTTTCTGTTCTATCTGTCTCTGCTACCCCATAACTGTACATGTACACACGGCGATGGCTGCAAATAGTTTCATGTTTCACTTTGCTGCCTGACTGCTTGTTGGCTACCAATTCCTATCCGATCCGCTCAATTGACTATTCTCCCTCTTTTCTACTGCAATGCAATGCAATGTAAATCAAAATTCTCTCAAAGTATTCTTGATGAAACCGGTTTTCTAGAGAAGAGGTAAAAGAATTAAAGAGAACACGCAATTCAATGGTGCTTTGACGACCCGCCAATCGCCACAGTGGTGAGCAGAGAATTTTCGTACAATTTGTGAGACCGGGTCGTAATATCACTACAGGTGACTGGGTGGTGAGTGGCGACTGGCGGGTCATCAAAAAGCAGAGTTTTCATAAAATTTGTGAGAGCGGGTCGTAATAATACGACCCACCATATAAAACTTTTCAATCTCGTATTCTGTTAGATGTTATTTGGTAATACCAAACGATATTACCGAATACTAGGAGGGAGATGAACGGTGAAGGGTCACACACAGCTCTGTGGCACGCACCCAAACACACGTCAGCCACTTGAACACACACACATAAACACATGCCACACTCTTGTATGTGTGTGTGTGTGTGTGTGTGCCCAGATCTGTGTGCCTTAGTCTAAAACGTCGTTAAGCGCAAACTGTTACACTATCTTCCTACACTTCATGAAGTGCTAAGCTACATCAAATATCTACGACATGTATCTCGGAAAGGAATTCACATTATTCATCAGACCCGACACCGTTTTATTTGGCCGAACAAAAAAAAATCAACACCTCTTTTCCGTTAGGTGAATATTCCAATATCTTTCAGGCTGATGATATATCCCTTCTTAATGTACACATCTAATCCAAGAGATTAGACGGTGTGAAAAAACGTCGTTATTTTCTTAGAAAGTCTAACCCTACAGCGGCTACACAAAATAATAATTGTACTGAGTATCTATCTACTCCATGCTTATATATACTATATACTTTGCAACGAAGGGGACGACAGACTGGGCTATTCAATCATTTGCTCCAAAAGATACTAATTACAAGGTTTCTGTGATTTATGTTAATTGTATACATAAGGGAGGGAAATTTCTAGATGCATGCATACACAACAGGTAAGTCGAGTGAAGTTGTGCTACACAAGGAAGTAGGGTATATATCACTGAGAGCACAATTATTAGCAAATAAATAACCTTCGTTAACATCGCGAGTGCTTCAATAATGTAACAGGATCTCTATACTATGCAATTGAATTTCCTCAATACCGAAAAGCTGTCAAATAATAAATCTGAGGTTCAGCGGAATCAGATAATATGATGTGGAAAGGCGTATAAGCGCAGATGGAGCATCCACTTGTACACACATATGAGTATTCTTCATATTACGCTCTTAGGGAAGTAGGAGATGATGAAATAGAAGACGAATTTTTATACGCGATTGGAAGAGGTGGTAACGTCCTATTGTTGTACCCAAAGTATCAGCTTCATTTTCCTTGTTGGCTTCATTATTTCGTGGACATTTCTTACAAGCGAGTTTATTTGATTTGAGTATTTTTATGTTATATTGACTGAAATATGTTGTGAATTGTGCAGTGCTAAGTTTCAATAGCAACAACCAGTTAAACATTAGTGTAGAGTAGTAGTAGAATATCTTTTCACACTAAGGTTCTCGTCAATAAATTATTGATGCGATCTTCTGTAAGTGAGAATATACTAGGGATTGAGTGAGCCTACTGATGAACTTCTTAAGTGAGATTTCGAACGTAGATTTATGTCAGGCTGAAAAAATATATATCTATAGAAAACTAATATCAGCTAAAAGACTTATGATAGATAGATGATATAATAATGACCGTAGATAATAGATTATGACTTAGACAGTGAGCAGCTCTACCAAAAGAATACCGCATTTACATATGCTTTTGGTAAGCATCGAGGCGAGTACCTGCGTGCTGCTACATCCAATATAAAACCTGAATTGTCAAATTTAGGCAAGCAAAGAAGTAACTTGTAGAAAATTACATCTTCCAAGAACTACGGGAAATATCAAACCGAAATGTATGCTTATGTAAAAATTACACGTGTAGGAATTTAAAAAAAAAACTTATGTAAACTTACCGTATACTGTCAAGGTGGCGTTTGCCTTTATTACTCCAGCAGGATTTTTCGCGGTACAAGTGTAAACTCCCATGTCTGATGCTTTTGCATTTATAATAAAAAACGCATCATCTGTCGGCATAACGTGCATTCGCCGCTCTCTGGCTGCTGGAAAATCGTTTCCTCCATCTTTTTGCCAAGCAATTTGGGGTGTTGGTTCTCCATATGCTGAGCAATCTAAGCGAGCTGTGCTTCCAACATTGAGTGTTAAATTTCCTGGTACTTTCCGAAATCCAGGGTATGCTTAAATATTTATAAATATTATTTTGCTATTGTTTTATTATTATAAACCATAAAATTATATTATTGTATATACATATGTACACCTATTCCACACAAAAAGGATCACTTCGGGCTGATTTCGGAACCGACCGATGAGTTTGAATGGAATACGAAAATAGCTCAACCATGTTGCTTCTTTCCACTAACCACGCCCCCTCCGATAGGGGTTTGCGTCATGATTTTACGATGAAACGTCATATTAAAAAACATATCTCGATAATGGAGCAACCAAGTTTTGTGATCCACCGTATTTTTCAATTGAGTACAGCAACACCAAACTACAATCTTTCTTTATTAATTAATAATACTTTTTTTTAATAGTGTTATTTACTATTGGGTACCTATAGCACTTTTTTTCTTATATTTTTATTTTCAAGCTCTAAGCTTTATGTGCATGTGTGCCAAAAGCTGCGGAGGTGATCTTCTTCCATTTGGAAACATTAATTTTTAAAGCCAGCAGTAACGCAATATAGGAGAACTAAAATTAGGAGAATGTAGTATTTTTCTACTGAGGACCACTAGCACTTTTTTTCTTATATTTTTAGTTTCAAAGTCTAAACTTTATCTATGTGCCACAAATTGCAGAGGTGCTCAACTTCGTTTTGGAAATTTTTAAAGTCACCGTAAGTAGCTTTAAGATTTTATAAGTCACGCTGAGCAAATTCCTCTGTGATTTTGGTGGACGTGCTAGCCTAGATTTTATGAGCAAATCAAAATAACTTCAAGAACAGGAATGCTCAATACGCTTCTTGCCAGTTGGATGGGCCTACATAGATTGTTTTGTGTATATTTTAACGTTGCAAATAGAATTAACTTAATTATCATACGCTTCTAAATGAATCACTGCTTTTTTTGTATTATTCTGCGGCACTACTGCCCCTTCGTTGTACCTTTTTTCAATACAACACTGTTTTTATCATTACACTTTCTTTAATCACACATTTTAGCCCACGTCAACTTGGCCATCTGGACGAAGTTTTTTATTTCTTTTGGATAAAACAAGTAAACTGCGAATCACTATGTTGTTCAGTTACTCAATACAAAAATGTCCATGTAAACCCAGAATTCCAGATATAGGACATTTAGGTTGGGTACATTTAAATATGCAGAAATAAAAACTTGATCCGTCACTGTCATTACAAAGTTCCATTTATTATTAAATAAAATTTAGGGAGATGTATTATTTTAAAACAATGCACTCAAATGTAGTTTTTGGAAGGGGTAGGAAGACATACCTATGTATATAGCTTACAGATGCATAGGAGGACCTCCAGACTAGATAAATTTATGAAATTATGAGGACAGAAGGATGAATATTCCCATAAGTGCAATGATCCCATTCTATATAAGTTACTTAGGGTATACGGTGACTATAAATTACAAAAAAGTGCTAGAAATCCTCCATAGTAAATAACACTATTTCTTACAACCAAATACTATTATTAACAAAAATAACTATCGTTCGGTACTATGATATTTTTTTTTTATGAAAAAGATAACATATTTAGCTTTATTTGGCATATGGATCACAAAAGTCGATTGATCCATACTCGGAATATGAGTTTCGCAAATCACGTTTCTTCGTCAAATCACGAAATGGTAGGGGCAAACAAAAATATCAGTGACCATTTTTTTGTATTCCATACATACTATGAAAGTGTCATCCAAATCGGAGATGATTGGGTTCCAAGTTGATCGGTTTCGTATGGAATGCTGTACATGTGTATACCTAAACATATAGAGGGTGTTCGGTAAATAAATAGTGGAGTATGCCAATGGATTCTTGAAGTGTGCTAATCACACTTTTGTTCTGGGCGTCCCGCTAAAATCACTCCTTCCCTATCATATTAACGTTTGAATATTTTCCTGTTTTCAAAGCAAATGTAGTCACGATATCACATGTTACGATTTATGGTCAAGTCCTTCAATTAAATTTGAATTCTTTATGAACATTTCATACAAATTTGTTGAGTTGTCCGTGATCCCATAAAATTTGTACACCAAGGACATAACTATTTTTCTGCTCAAAAGTGAACAAAAAAATGATAATTACCTCAATATCTGCTTCCGTTCAAAAGTAATTAATATTTTTATGTTATGTTAAAAGGTGAAAAGTCCAAACTTTTAATTTATGTATATGGTGTAAACATTTTACGGGATCAAGGATAACACAAAAAATTTTAATGATTTTTTTTTTTTTAAGAATTCAAATTTAAGACTGCAATGAAGCATTTTCCCATAAATCATAATATGATGGATATCGTTATAAAGTACTCTTTGGAATTAGTGCTCAAATTCGATCTTGAGATATTATTTAAAGGATTTTGAAAAATGAAAAATTTTAGAGCTCAAATTTGTCGACGATAGAGCGATTTGAGGGGGTGGGGAGAATTTAGAACAAAATTCTGATCAGAAGAATCCATTGGAGTACTCCATCCTACTTATTTACCGAATACCCTGTATATTATGTTACATATAAATAGGGTGTCCCAGCAAAGGCTGATTCGCTTTATATCAAAGATACCTCAAATAATATGCTTATGATTATGATTCGTAAAATCCCGAGCTGTTGTACCATATCTCTGAATAAAAACATACTGAAAAATTTTAAAGTGGAGATATTTCGAAAAGTATTCGCCAGATCCATAAAGGATTTTTGATTTTTTGAAGCATATTAGATGAAAAATCTTGTGGTATGAAGAAAAGCCGCCTTAGGAATATATACATACAGGATAATTTTGAATTATTGTCATAAATGAAACAGGTAATAGTTGGGGTGTCATACCTAATCTACAATGCATGGTAAAACCACGTCGTCAAAACGACATGGATTTTTGTGTTTGCTTCCCACTCTTACATTTAGAAATTCATGCCTGCAAAAATGTCTCTTCGCCTTCATTCATTTGACGGCATGATCACGAGCTTATGCGCTAATCAGCAAAAACCATGTAGTAATACCTCAGGAGTATTCAGCATAATTTAGAACCACGACTTGTCCCAAACAATTTCTTAGTTTACTATACAATAGTATAAATTATTGAGACCAAATACTTCCTTTTATGTAATTCTGCAATGAAATTGAGAAGAAGTTTAAATTGGCAGCTTACCACTAGTTACATATTTCGTGTATTTATATACATTCTTCATCAAACGATATCGTTTTGACGACGTGCATTGTAGATTGGACATTAGAAACATAAACAATGTTTGGGGAGACCAATCTTAATGGTGTGCTAGATACAGGGTGATTCAGCACTTAATCTTTTACAGGTACCTGGCAGAACGTTTATCTGTATATTCGCTTATTCGTAACGTACCGACTTGCCACAAGTTTCCCGTAATCGGTAGCAAAATGCTTACGTCCGCGTCCATATGCTTTTCTGCTACCTTTCACAGTTATGGCGCAGTAGACTTAAATATACAAAATTTCGATTTTTTTACTCAAAATTAAAATTTCACGCCATTTCACGCGGAGTATAGCGTAATTCACAATTAAATTTTAATCCTCTTCGCCTCTTCGGAATAGCCCCTACGATCCCCTTTATTGCGCCCACTCATACAAAATTTTAAATTGTTCTAAGAAAACTTCTGAGCAATTTTAGTATGAAATCGTTATGCAAATGAATAATGCAGATAAGCGTACAACAACAACTTTGTTACACTACTTTTTTTAACATACTATGATTTAGAAAATATTCAGCATATCCTCCATTATTACTAATGCACTTCACTGCCCTTCGTCTTAATCCTCTTTTGATATTCGTTGAACTTACCCCGTTCCCAGTTTTTTTGCAGCATCTCCGTTACAACATTTTCTTAACTCATAATATGTTTAAAACACAGTAGTGTAATAATTTTAGTTTTGAGAAAAGCTTGATGTTTCTCATACTTCAGTCTACTGCGACACAAATGTGAAAAGAATAGACTTGAGGAAAGGCCATTCTGTTAACTATTACAGGAAACTTGTTTCATGTCGATACGTTACGGATTAACAAAAATGCAGATAAAAATGGTCTCTCAGGTACCTGAAAGACCTTCAGTGATGAATCATCCTGTATCTGGAAAACCGTTATGATTGCTCCTCCTCCTACCATAAATTATTTTGTTCTTAACTCTTCAACCTATCAACTGTTTTATTTATGACTATCAATTCAAAATCACCCTGTATGTTTATTTATGTAGGTTAACTTACTGGCCACGGTTATTTTAAACTTCTTTGAGTAGGTCGTCCCAAAACTATTAGATGTAACGCACTGATATTTTCCGGTATTATCATGAGTTACCTTTGGCAGGTGAAGAAAACTGGAAGTTATAGTATTATTGTTTGAAGTTTCAATGATTTTTGTTTCAGTTTCGTTTTGATTTATATCGTTATTGTCTCTTCTCCACTGAATTGCAATAGCAGACGATAAAGATGATATCGCTGAGCACTCCAAAGTTACGTTTGTACCTTTAATTGCCAGTTGATTGGATGGTTCTTTTATCAAACGTGGTTTTGGTGACTCATCTGTTATTTAATGGTAAAATTATATATTAAAGTACATTATATTTTTAAACTTCCTGGTGCTGACTGTTATTATTTATGAAATATAATAAAAAAGATGCTTAAAACATGTGTGCAGTTAATGAATTTTAAAAATAGCCGTACTACAGTTAACATTTTTTACATGAAGTAATCACTTAGAAATAATTATCTATCTTTTAATGTACAGGACCAATCTAATCATCATTAAGGGAACTTCCAATTTCTGGCGTAATTTTAAGTATTAAGAGTAATAAAATTAAACTGGCTATATAGTGGTTATTTGTCGATTTTTATTTTATTCACTCCTCTAAATTTAGGATGTACTCAGCAGTTTCAATATCATTGATGTGTTATGAAGCACAAGTCAGGGGATTCACGGAATATGAAGTGGTTGAAAAATTGCAACGATTTTTATTAAAAAACTGTTGTTCTTACCTAGTAAAACTCCCAACCTGTATATAGATACGCTGAAATGACATTCTGCATCCTGGCTTCTTAAAAGGAAAGTAGATTGCCGTATATCTTGGCAAATAAATCCATAGAAAAGAAGAAGAAGGGTAAGGTAAGCAGCCAGTCATTGACTATTGGCATTTTCATGACCTCCGCCTTTCCTAGCTCAGGCCTTCTTGGCTTAACTTGCGCAATTAGTGCAGTTAATAACGATAACCTGGTTTGGTCCGATGTCCTGACTCCGTCCCTGATCGTCTTTCTTTTTAAGAGTCGTGAGTGGGATATGATTGCTATACATTTATCAACAAGGGACATTCCGGTCAGGTATTTACTGATAAAGAAACTACTTTCATCTTCCTACTTGGAATTTATCATCGAAACGTTGTATAAACTATAATAATTAAACCAGATATAACAGGGAACTCTACATAACCTCAACGTAATAATTATTAATAACATTTCCCGAAACATTAATCAAAGTTTTTCCTGTACACCTACTAAATTTTGAAATAGTCCGAACATAAAATGGGGCTTCATCAAATACAACTCTGGCTTAAATGCGTCGATTGTCAATACTTTTACCATGCATCCTGCTGTAAATTGTCCGATGAGGCTACTAATAGCATTATGAGTAGGACAGTTGCATTTCGGTGCTCAGGCTGTATCAATAAAATTGTAGTAATTGTGGCACAGTCAGTGACGATAGTGAGGAATCCAATATTCTGACGATTGTTCATAACATGGTTAGAGATATAGATAATATCAAGAGCTCGAATTTAACAACTCAATTGACACCTTACTGTGCGGTTTCGCCCAAATTAAAAAATTGGTTTCTACATTGGAAGACAACAACAAAAAAAGAATTAAAGCACTTGAGTATGAGAAACCTCGACTAAATGATGAACTCATCCTAACAGAACTTCTGCAAACTCAAGAAGAGAGATCCCTAACGAACTTTCTGTGGTTGAAAAATGTTTCAATGCGTCGTAATGAACAGCTCCCCGATATCCTTCGAAAGCTTCAAGTATCTTTTAAGTTGCCTTGTGATGATGGTGATATCTTGAAAGTCTTTTGTGAAACGAGCAAATCAAATGATAACCCTTTAGTTGTAAAGTATGTTTCTCAATTAGTCAAGGATCGTACATCGGTAACGTATAAGGTTTGCGAGAAACTTACAGCCGATTCTCTTCGCTACACAGAAACAACTTTCATATTTATAAATGAATTTTTGTCAAAAAAAAAGGCATTGTTTTATATAGCAAAGCAGTTCAAGAATGAAAATGGATTTAAGAATATTTGGGTTAAGAACTCCAAAATTTATTTGTAAAAGGAAGACAACTCTAGCTTCCATATTCTAAAAAATAAATTGTGTCTAGATCGTATCAAGCGCAGCCTTCTAAACGCTAACCAGTCTCAAATTATTAACTAATGTCTTCGAATATTTACTACCAGAATGTTAGGGGACTACATTCGAAAACTGAAAATGTTTGTTTAGCCGCGATTTCAGATAATTACTATAATATATGTCTTACTGAATCAATTTTACAATTCTTGATGACAGGTATTCAATTTATAGAAGGCACAGAGATTTGTATATTACGGGTAACAGGAATGGTGGTGGATGGCTTATAGCCATTAGACGTGCCTATAATTCTCTTCGAGTGCAAGCTATAGAATCTGAACACGAAGTGATTTGTATGGTCATAAAAGAAAGTAATTTTACTCTTTACATATGCTACGTTTACTTACCTCCCCAAACCTCATACGAAGCATATAACTCTTTATTTTCAATCCACACCTTGAAATTTGTAAGACCTTTTCTTACCTTAGGAAAATGTCAAAGTTGTTGTTAAAGGAATGTTACTAGAAATATGTTGAAAGCACAGAAAATTCCCTTAAAGGTAATCTCAGGTCTTTCTGGGCATTTAGTAAAAACTTAAAGCGATCTAATATCTATCCAAAAGAATTAACACATAATGGTAACACTTCTACATCTCCCAAATCTATAAGTGAAATATTTTCAAATTACTTTAAGTATGTCTACGACGATAGGGGCGTAGTACTTCTTCTATCTTTCAACAGAACCACTCGTTTAATATCAAACTAGAACCCATCTCTCCTGAACATGTTAATATATATATAATTTTGAAGGTCCTGGATGTTAATAAAAATGCAGGATCTAACAACATTCCTAATATCGCCTTCAAGAAGTGCCGACTCAGTCTAGCAGATCCTCTCTACAAATTATTCAATCTTTTGAATCTATCCTGCAACCCTCAAGAGACGTTTTGTTATACCCATCTTCAAATCAGGTGACCCAAAACTACTAGCGTTCTATCTCTATTTCCAATGCTCTTGCACTTATATTGGATAAAGCGATATACAACCAACTGCTTCAACTAACCAAACCCTACATTTCTTACATTTCTGAACAGCAGCATGGATTTCTACCTGGTCGATCTACACTACAGTTTGAATGAAACCTAGCTCTACTTATGGACTCTATTGCCTCTGCCTTGACGAAAACAAGCAACCGGACTCTATTCATACGGACTTTATTTAGTAAGGCTTTTGATAAAATAAAACATAAGTTATGTTTCTCCAAAATGGTTAGCTTAGACTTTCATCCAGACACCGTATCCTGGATCTCTTCCTATTTGACGAAGAGAGAAAATATCGTATTCTTTAACGGGCAGCAGTCCCCACCATTCTAACAGATTTCCGGTGTACCCCAGAGCACCATACTCGGACCATTGATATTTTTTATTTACATTAATAACTTATCTTCCCTCTTATCATCAAATTGCCTATTATATGCAGACGATGCTAAGCTATATAGAGTTATTAACAACGTTACTTGCTGCATCCTTCTTCAAAGGGATATTCTTCGATTAAATGATTTGGGAGTGGATATTTGGATATTTGATCGTAAGCTTCTCTTAGCATCGCACATAAACTTCGTTAGGGTATCATTTTACTCTTTTTAACTCCCTAGTAAGAAGTATTCTTGAATTATGGAATCCATTCTACTCCTCATATAAATGGCACATAGAGGCTGGTCAACGTAGATTCACTAGAATTACATTATTCAAGTTGGAAAACATATCCCTGGAATACCACGAGAGATTAGCCAGACTCAACTTGTCTACACTTGAAAAGGCTCTTCTTATTGGATACAATGTTTTTATATAAAATCCTTAGTAATCAGATATCTTGCCATTCTTTGCTTTTTACATAGATTTCCATATTCCGCCTCGCAGCTCCAGACATAACACTTTTCACATTACCTTCCTCGGTTGTTTCGCCTTCTTAGTTGCCTCTGTAATCGAACAATTAACTTACTAACTAACTGTAACTAAGTAGCTCTGAATTCGCTCTTCTAATAGACATTAATTGATTTTGTAACTATTCTATTGAATTTTATTTCTGAAATTCTAGGTTGTAAGTATAGTTTTGCACTAATAATTTCTTCTTTTTCCTTTTGCTATTAAAACTTTTGGCTGTTTGTTTAACTTCAAGGTAGTATTTTTAACAGGAGTGTATCTCTGTAATCTACCTTATTAGTTGACTACATAAATAAATAAATAACGAATTATACTGGTATGAAAAGTTGTTAGATCTCACTGAAAAGTTCGACTCATGCTTGCAGAGTACAGAAACTCTGTCACAATTTCTGTGAAAATTCGGAAAAGGAAGATAAATGGTATGGAAAAAAAGCTCATGATAGGACTAGACAGACTGTACTTCACGAACTTTAAGGCTGGAACAGAGTGTGGTGCTGGCGCTGGCTCTGGCGCATACTCTGCCGCTTACCTCGTAGCTGAGTATGAATACAATGCTGCAGCTTAGTTCTGTCAAAACTAATTTGATATTTGATATTTTATTCCATAATTCTGCTTTTCTTTTTGAATTTTCATACAGGGGATGCAATATATCCCACAGTACATCTTTTCTTTTCATTGTTTCGATGATTTTTTCTGTATCAAAATTTTCATTTAGTTTCACTCGAACAAACCGCTTCGAAATCACAAATGTCAATCTTGGCGCGCACCAAAAGTTAAAATTTGGCAAAAGTGCGCTACAGCGCCAGAACCAAGCGTCAGCGCCAGCTACGCATTGTGTCGCTATCATACGAAAATCGTGCTATTATATTTTGACAGTTTGCGCTACAGCGCCAGCACCACATTCTGTTTCCCACTTTATGATAAATTAAGTTATAATTTGGGGAACTGATCTACTTCAAGGATAGTTTAAGTACTATGAAAATACGACTAATTTTAATGTATGTATGTTGTATGTTATCACTAAATGCCAGTCCGTGGCGTACAGAAGAATTCAGAATCCTAGCATTTGGTACAATTCTGAACAAGAAAAAATTTTAAGATCTTTTCCAGTGCACCAAACTGGAAATATCGAGAAATTCTGATAGAAGAGTATAATAACTAGTAAAAATATTTATATCTACATATTTATCTACAATTCACTTATAGGGATTGGAATAGTAATTTCTTTTTTAACGAGATTTTACTCAGGTATAGGGACTTGAATTAATCTTTAATAAATATCAATATCAATTTTACGATTGCCGCAAAGTCGAATGAACTGGGTTATTTTGTTTCCATATTAAGCTATCAGTCGCACGAAAATTTTGAGATGATGTACTTGCGCAATTTGTGCGTCCCCGTGTGAAATGAATTATTCAAATGCATGCGTGAATACTGTGTCTACCCTACTACTACTATGTTGATCATGAACATCTCCCGAATCATCGACGAGGAGCTAGCCAAAGCATAATGAAGCTTATAAGAGGTCTTTACAGCAATTCAAATTCAAGAGTCCTCCAGTACTGGAGGCTCCCTGAGGGCTTTATTTCTTATTATTATTACTATGTTCCTCGCTGCATAGAGTGAACAGGATTAATTATCTCAATAGTTTTAATTTTATCAAAAGAAATTTTGATAAAAATTCCTCCTCCATAGCAATAAATGGCATGTCAAACCTAAGATGATTCTTTTAGCTATAACAGCGGTGGTACACCCCATTCTCACCCATGCATAACTGACGTTGATTCATTAGTTTGGTGATCAACCCTAACTAAGGTTTATAACGGCTTTTGGATGGATACTAGGCCAGGTTAAATGAATGGTCAAGCAGACGAAAATAGTAGCTAACTCAAGTAAGACGACGGAGGAAATTGCTGGGATATCCGATCAACCGACTACAAACAAAATTGATTTAATCAAGACGGCCGAAAAAATGACTGATAGAGAGTCATCAGGCCAAATTGATCATACTACAACTTCAGAGCCGAATACTGCCGCAAACGTGAGGAAACTGAACTCGGAACAACTAGCTAACAATGTGGACTGTGATTTCACACTTCATAGCAATGCAAATAACATAATGTTAAGCAGAAATTAAGACAAATGATTGAAATTAGCATGCTAACCAAAGTCATGAACGATATAATAAGACACAAACATCAATCACATCCAACGATGTACTATGAGTATTAAAAAAGGAATTTAAACGGCCACTTTAACAGTATAGCCGCCTCACACGAAGAAATCATTATGTACGAACAAGTATTCACCGATCCTTATTTTCGCCAAGATGAATATGGACAATTTGGAATAGAAATCCAAGATATAATGGTTTGGCTACATGACATACAGGGCTCAGGGATCCAACAACCCATATGAGACGCTTGGACATGATTACGCAAACAAAAAAATACCAATATGATGCTAGCCGATCCCGCACTCCCTGTTCCTGGTCCAATCGATATTTTAATAGGAACAGAGGTCTTTATTTTTATCGTCATGGATAGTGTTCAAAGACCGGCTGAAGGGCTGCTAGCTCAGAAGACCGAGTTCAGGTTGATACTCACTTCGAAGATAATTAGCATGATATCAACGAGCAATTTAAATAAACAACTTGACAAATTTTGGGAAGTAACAGAGGTCACTATAAAAACCATACCCTCTGAAAATGACCTAATATGTGAAGAAAAACAACTACCCATACACATATAAACGAAACAAGAAGGGATTTATACAGAATATCTTCCATTAAAAGAAAATCTAAACAAAATAATAAGAGTCTCGCAAAGTATTTACTGCGAAACTTTTGCAACTGGAGAAACAATTTCTTGTAAATCCCGAACTAAAGGAAGAGTACCACAAATTTATAAAGGAATATCCTACAAATGACCTGTTGTAGGATATTCCTTTATAGAGTCGAATAGAGCCAGAGCTCCAATTCCCAAAACAACATTATTACCTACCGCATCAAGCGGTCATTAAGAATGATAGTGTCACAAAAACATCTCGAGTGGTGTTTGATGCATCTGTGAAATCTAGCACTATTTGAATGACGTGATGCACACAGGTCCACGTTTGCAGCAAAATCTGTCTGATATTCTATTGAGATGGCTGAAGCACAGTATTTAAATCTGACACAGAAAAGATGTACAGAATGATAAAAATCGCAGATGAACACCAGAACCTGCAAACAGTACTATGAAGATTATCAAACAAGGAGCAGGAATATGCTCATAGCAGTAGCTACTTGGCCATTAGAACGTTGGAGCAACTAGCTATTAATGAAAAGAACGCATTTTCTAAAGCCGCAGACATAGCACTAAAAGACTTCTATGTAGATGATTTAATGTCTGGCGTTGACTCGATGGAAGAAGGCAAAATGTTGTAAATGAAGCAACTGAATCTACTACGAAGTGGAGGACTTAACCTCAGAAAATGGGAAAGTAACAACAGAGCTTCTGAGTATGACTCCAAGTGAACTAAGGGAAAAGGGTCACATCGAAATTAATGGTACAGAATTTGTTAAAACATTAGGTATTTATTGGAGTCCAGTAACGGATACTTTTCACTTCAAAACTTATATCTAACACCAAAGAACCGCCAACAAAAAGGAACAACTTTTCTGATATTTCCAAACTGTTTGACCCACTTGGGTGGCTCTTACCTATAATGATAACTATAAAGTTTGTTCACGACCGCGACTTATCGCATGTGACAGAGCTCTGATTGGCTGCAACAATGTGGTTATCGCTGAACCTGCTTACTCTTTCTACGTTTCTTGCGATACAAAAATTTATCGCGGCAATGCAACTAGTTTGGTTCGATTTTCACCTTAACCTCAACATTTATGTTTGTTTACATTTGTACTCGGGTGCTACAGTTCCGCAGTAATGTCGAAATTTACTGCAATACATATGTAAATATATCAATATAAAAATATAAATATACATAAATTTCACAATAATATATTCTTGCCACTACAAAACAAAAACAAATCAAGTTGTAGCCGCTTGTGAGCGTATCGCGCGATAAAAACCAATCGCAAATAGGGATAGATCTATAGGAAGAACAGGACCCCACCAAGGGTTAAAAAGATTGATGCAAGAACTATGTATTAACGGAAGCCCTTGGGATGAACAAATACGAGTAGAACTAGCGCGAAAACGGCTCAATTTCAAAACAGAGCTTCCATAGATTGAAGACATAATAATACCAAGATGGATGAATCACGCAAGAAGTAACCTTGGAATCGAATTATATGGATTTTGTGATGCTTCCGAGAAGGCATATGCAGCGGCAGTGTATAGCAAAACAACGACCAAAGAAGGAAAAACCCATACAACCATACAATTCTTTTAACAGCAAAAACAAAGGTAGAACTAATCAAAATAAATAAGACATTACTAACGCTCGAGTTATGTGGTGTAGCATTATTACCAAAGCTACTGCATCATGTAGAAATTTCGATAGACTTCCCAGAAGTAAGTACAGGGTGGGCCAAAAGTCACCATGGGTGCCAAAAGTCACCATGGGGTTTAAAAATTTAATAACTTTTTCGTTTATATATTTTTTTTATTTTTTTTTTTAGATTATATAAATAACATCTGGAGAATAAATAATGGAGAGATTCACAACTGAACAAAGAACCAGAATAATACAGGGTGGGCCAAAAATCACCATGGGGTTTAAAAATGCTCTTTGCGTTAAAATAATTGATCGCTGATTTAAGTAATAAAATTCTATTATTCTGGTTCTTTGTTCAGTTGTGAATCTCTCCATTATTTATTCTCCAGATGTTATTTATATAATCTAAAAAAAAAAAATAAAAAAAATTTATAAACGAAAAAGTTATTAAATTTTTAAACCCCATGGTGACTTTTGGCCCACCCTGTATAAGCGTGTACAGACAGATTCCACAATTTTGATAGCTTGGTGACCCAGGAAAACTGGAAGAATTTCGTAAGTAAAGGAGCCGAAATACAAGACCTAACTGAACCCAACATGTGACGCTATGTCAGATCAGCGCACAATCCAATTGATGTAGTATCCAGAGGTATCAATCCCTCAAAATTATGCGACTCAAAATTGTGGTGGACAGGACCACACGGGCTTAAAAAGATAAAGGAGAATTGGCCTATCTTATAAGGGGAAGTATTCAGGATAAAAGAAATAAACGTAATGAAACTATGTGTGGAGCAACGGCTCAGAACAATAACTTTTGTTAAGAAATAGTAACACGGGACTGCAAGGTTCCTAAGTTGATACGAGTCTGAGATTCATCGACGCATAATGCAGGGAACGTACACAGTAAAAAATGTGCACAATTGTTGGCACAAAGCTTAGGTATTTTTCACTAAAATGTAGGGAATATTCCTCTAAAATTTAGGGACTAAGCTTTGTGGCAACAATTTGTGCATTTTTTACAGTGTACATCTAAAACGCAGATAACAATAACCGAACAGCACAGGTCCTTAACAGCATTATACGTATAATTCAAAGAAAAGAATTTTACAATCGACGACTTTTTAAAAAAGAAATTTTTATGCAAAAGAGGGCGTTTCGTATCGGCAGGAACCGTATACTCATCAGTACGGCTTGGCTCCTGCCTGCCGTATTCGCCAAAGTGAACAGTCAAGCTGACCTCATATATGCAATATGTCCAAGCCGTACCGATGAGATTACGGTTCCCGCCGTTTCAAACACCCTCTTTTACATAGAAATTTCTTTTTCCAAGATTTTTCGAGTTTTTTTTCCATTCAATTCTCGAGCTGCGGATTTGGCAGCAAACTTGGTCAGTTTCATATTAACTAAATTCGCTATGAATTTATTTCATAGTAAAACTCTCTAAAGAATTTCCCAAGAAAATTAGGAGAATGTAGAAGAGTCGATAAGTAGATAACCAAAGCAGAATCGTAGCGCTCAACCCTTTGATGGACTCCGAAGGTTTTCTAAAACTAGAAGGACGGAGATATTTCGTACGATAAGTTAGTAAGTAGCTTTACAATAGAAGGTTTCCAGGCAGCAATCAGACGTTTCTTCGCCAGAAGAAAGTGGCGCACACATAGATTAATATCTGAAGAAAGCCATAAATAACAACAGAACACTAGCAGATACTTTAGCATACAAAGCACAGAATGGCATTTTATTCCCCCGGCAGCTTTTCACTTTGTAGGAATATAAGAAGCTGAAGTAAAATCCATGAAGTACCATTCGAAAAAAGTCATAGGTGCATCAATTCTTATGTTTGAAGAAATGACAACGCTCCTCTATCAAATTGGGGCATGTCTCAACTCGAGGCCAGAAGATCTATCGGATCTTAATATCTTAACCCCGGCACACTTTTAAACGGAGAAGTTCTAATGCACCCTCTTGAGCCATATCACCTCACTGAATCTCATCATTACCGTTCTCGGTAGCGCCACATTCAAAGAATGAGCAGATATTTTTGGAAGGCGTGGTCCACAGACTACCTGAATTACTTATAACAGCGACCAAAATGGAGACACAGGGCTAACAATATGAAAATCCGAAAGATAGTGTTACTGAGAGACGAAAACTTGTCGCCAACAAATTGGCTACTAGCAAAGATTAAAGAGGTTCACCAAGGTAAAAGATGGACTAGTGCGAGTCGTAACTGTTCAGTATAGAGGAAATAATGAACTCAAACGACCTATATCAAAAATATGCCCTCTGCTTATCAACCTCGCGGACCCTCAGAAAGTAGTAAATAGTAATATAGGCATATAATGATGAAACACTGACTGGAAACATAACAGTCGGTGCAGCTATAGCAAAGCCACACTTAAAGCAGAAACAATCTCAGATACGCCATAAGGCTCCCATATTACCATCCAAACAATATAATGACAAGCTGAAACGAAAGACTAGTGCAATAATTGCTCCATCACCATCATAACAAGCACATTAAGGAGTCGTGTCATGAAGTTAAGACAGAACCATATAGAAGACGTACCGAACAAGCAAAAGTGGAAGCAAAACAATCAAATCCGAAACGTTGCCATATTCATTCCATCATCACAAAACATGACTGCGTTATACCGCTAGAAAAACAAAGGCAAATAAAGAAACAATAGAGAGCTCAGATGGGATATACAGAATCTACTATCACTACTATTTAAATTAGGCAAATGCTCTCTGAACATTATACGCCCGCAAACAGGATTATACGTTGAAGACATTGGCGAGATCCAACACAAAAGAAGAACATTTAGAGTTGAACCCAAGTTCTTGGCTGAAGAAATAAAGTGAAAATATTGTGTGTTGAAACACTTAAGATATCGAAAGACACCTACTGATTTATATAAACATATCGAGACTTCACGCTGAAACAAATAGGGAAAGAAGGAAAAGAGAAGTTCTTAATCTCTTACCGATGGTGTTTGGAATAAATGACGAAGTTTACACAGACATCAATAACTTAAAGCACAAGCAAAAACTTCTCAAGCTATTAACTACCAAACCAATATCATGTTTACCACCTTACCCACTCTCAAGGAAAATGAAATCACAATAGTCAAAAAGTTGAATAACTTTATCGACCAACTCAACAAAGGGTTGGAAGCACTTAAAGTTATGCAGCAGCAATGGTTCAACGGTCCTGACAATAACAAATTAAACATACAGTCCTTTAGTATATCACGCGGGAACAAACTACATTGAGGAACTTGGAGAAAGATATAATAAGCTAATGAAGACATACACCTAACGAGGAAGTTTCTTAAACTTTCTTCAACCAGCAGATCTTTTCAAAATCATCAGTAACGCCAAAACTAAACTAGCCACTTATACATCCTAAACTATTTTAAGATGCCTGTAGTAATGAAACTCTGTAATGATAAAATTAAGATATACGATTCCTTCACATCATGGAACACAGCAGGTACACCCTCATAAAATGCACGGCAATACCACAGATACTAAAAGACAAAGATTACGCTGTGCTAAAACTACCTGCATCAACCTTAGCAATTAATTACAATGTGCAAACTTACTTAATGCTAAGAGAAGATGAACTTGAATAATTTGTGCAAACAAAAAGGCACAATTTTGCATGCACACCCTCGGTGGTTTAAGTTAGACGAATTCATATGGAAACAATTATACATGGCCAATACCTGGTTATTCATCTCGGACAAACCTGTAACAGCGGCACTACAGTGCAATTGCATCAGAGAAGATATAGGCCTCAACGACACTAGAATACCCAAAGTGCCACCAAATTGAATTATCCAAAACAAACGAAGCACACTTAAATCAGCACTGTCAATAAGCGTACCAGTGAAAACATCCTTCATAAGACCAGTATGGAAATAAACATTAAAATCAGCATGCCAAACCGGATATCCATGGACACAAAATTACACGCCGAGCCTGTATAAAAACATGCGAACAAATACACACTAGATTGACTAAAGGACAGGGTATTCACGTCATCAATCAATGGACGAACATATGAACACACGCCGTTAGAACTAGCCTAAGCGCGCTTGGCATATTGGCTGGCTATGAATTTAACTAAGATCTCAGCCCACAACTCACTAACAGTAGTCCATACAGATGACATCTCGGTGTTCAATTTTTACTCATCACCGAGTCCTCGATAGTATGTTCAAACCTGAACATAAAATAATAATAAAATGTAACTATAGATATAATTGCAAACAGTCAAACAACTAACACAAAACAAAATAAGCAATAATTGTTAAACTCTTCAATAAGCAATTGCTCTCAATAACTACATAACTACATAACAGATAATATTGCTTACTAGACACCTAAGTTCATTACTCGTAAGTTGCTTAGTTAGTAAATATTTGCAAATATAAAAACGGTAGAAATGTACGAATTTTTGCAGTTTTGCTTAATAAACTAAAGCAGCAGTATGAATTGTTATTATCTTACGCCCTCACCCGTGGTAAACGCAGCACCTTCTCATTTAAATAACAAAACCTGCACTCCCAGCAGAGTTAAGCATTTTATTTACAGGTCACGTGAAGATATTATAACACTCACTCCAGCGAATATTTAGCTACGCCATCTAGCAGCTTTTACAAAGGTTTGCTGACAAACATTGCTTCGACTTAGGTGACTTTCCATGTCTCGTACTCTGACTTATAACAATGGACTGAGCGTATTGTCATTTTCTTATAGGAAAGAATGGCACAAGTTTTATAGTTTTCTCATTCGCGCTATGGCAGAGTTGGAGCTAGCACCACAAAATATCGCTTACTGAACGTTTTCTCATGCCTTTTGATGTTTTTATGTTGACTGCAGACGCAATCACCGCAGGAAGAATAAGGTAAAGATAGTGTTTACCATGACCCGTCTCTCTTGGCAGTACGCAGGATTCAGGTAAATATAACCTTTTGAAAATTAAAGTCCGAATGAGTTTAATTTCTTATAAGAGTGCTTATGAGAGATTAAAATACCATACCATATTTTTTTAATTTAATTCGATTTTCGGGTGTAAAATTTCATCTGATTTGTTGAGTTTTATATGTTTTTATGTAGGTAAACGTTTTCAACGGTGCTCAAACTCTGATATACAGAAACACAATATTTTTTGTGCCACATGAAATAGCAAATCGCTCAGTCCATTGTTATAAGTCAGTGATCTCGTAACAGCAATATGATTTTTTGACATTGAAATTAAAAAAATCAGTATTAAGACCTTTGAGACAAAAATGGATTTCATTACTAAGCGAAAACTAAAAACCCAATCATTATAATAAAACAATATCATAAAACTTTTACTTACTGCACATAAAATCCTCATCCTTTAACATAAGCAAGTCAGTTCCTCTTAAATTGACTGGATAATCACATACGACAGAAGACAGTCTCGCCTTACGAGTAGATTTGAGCCAATTATAAAACCATTGAAGATTACAATCGCAGTGGAAATGGTCCGAGCTAAGCATCAAGTTTTGCAATTGCTGCAGTGATTCAAACGCATTGCACTGAATTGTTGTTAAGTTATTCATCCCTAAGTTAAGAACTTGTAATGATTGAAGACCAAAAAATGCCTTTTGATTAATTGATGTTGCGTTATTTCTGCTCAAATCTAATTTCTGCAATTTTTTCAGTAATTTAAATGGCCCAGACGCATCTTCAATCATCCAAGAAAGTTTATTGTTGCTAAGATCTAGCTGTTCCAAATTTTTTATTATATCAAATGCGCCATCTGCAACATGGTGAATGTTGTTATAACCGAAGCTTAGCTTTTGCAATGTATTCAGGTATTCCAAGTGCTGTCTACTTAGTTCAGTTAAATTGTTGTGTGATAAGTCTAAAGTCAATAGCTGCTGTGTAAATTCCCAGGTATCTGCTTCTATTCTTTCAATCGAATTATTCGCCAACGTTAATGACGTCAAAGTGCTGAGATTGTAGAAACCCTGTCGATTGAGTACTGTAATCTCGTTGGAATCTAGTTCACTGAATTTAAAAAAAAAATTTGTTTGATATTATTAAACGCTAAAAAGAAAATAAATCTTAAGGTAAATATTAATCATAATAATCAAAAGCTGGAGATTTTGTATGTATGTTAACGCTATACTCAAAACTGCATTCTTAATCGAAAAGATAAAAAGAGAAAGAATTTCGGCACATTGTCAACGGTCAGAGAAAAATGAATCAGTAGATTTTTTCAAATGAACATATTGTAGGGTAGTGGAAATTACAAGAATACTGAAGTACGGTTCGAGATAAGTACGGCACAAAATACGAAATACGGTATGAAGGACGGTGCTAAAAGCAATATGTCAATGCACCACATACTCAATATCTCTACACAGAAAAATTTTAAGGATTTGGTTAGAACAGACAGCCGTAAAGCCGGTCCCACACAATCTGTGCATTTGTCAAATATTTGTCAACGCGTCTCATTTGACGAGGTGTGTGTAAACGAGACCCATTGCCAAATATTTGACAAATGCTCACATTGTGTGGGACCGGCTTAAGTCAAAAAACACATCCGCCGAAATTCCTTAGTATTTACTTATCTAGTGTGCTATCAGTCTAAAATTACTTCCAAAATTTTTGCTTAATTATATTACTTTATGAATATTTTTATATTAACTCTGGTTGCTCGTATTTTAATCGAAGAAACAAAAGATAATGCTTAAAAGTGCTTGGAACCACCCCTAATAGTGAGAATTTTTATATATTAACTTATTAATGTTGTTATAGTCGTAGCGTATTGCATGTAGCAATATGCAACACTGAGCTAAGTACAGTCTGCGCTGACCCGTAGCACATGAGCAGCGAAGAAAAATGGACGGGATGCGACGGGTGAAAAAGGAAGAAGAAGAAGCGACAGATGACAGACTTTTGAGTCTTCTCGTTGCTCTCGTCAGTGTGCTCCATGAAAGGAAAGTTTTGTTATTTTGAAGAAAGCAAGTGAAAAGAAAATCAAGAGGAATCCTATGGTCCGGCATAAACTAGGTTTGTTTTTTCTTGAAACATTACGGAGACGATTGATTGGTTTACTTCTTAGATCATATTCCATAGGAAAACGTCCAACTGGGTAACAAAAAGGCTCAAAATTGTCAGCATCCTTGACGCGAGCGTGCTCAGCATCCACTGCATCACACAGAGTCTTCTCGTTGCTCTCGTCAGTGTGGTCCACGAAAGGAAAGTTTTGTTATTTTGAAGAAGGGAAGTGGAAAGAAAATCAAGAGGAATCCTATGGTCCGGTATAAACTAGATCATATTCAATAGGAAAACGTCCAACTGGGTAAGAAAAAGGCTCAAAACTGTCAGCATCCTTGATGCTAGCGTGCTCAGCATCCACTGCATCACACGGAGTCTTCTCGTTGTTCTCGTCAGTATGCTCCACGAAAGGAAAGTTTTGTTATTTTGAAGAAGGGAAGTGAAACGGAAATTAAGAGGAATCCTATGGTCTGGTATAAACTAGATCATATTCAATAGGAAACGTCCAACTGGGTAACAAAAAGGCTCAAAATTGTCAGCATTCTTGATGCGGGCGTGCTCAGCATCCACTGCATCACACGGAGTCTTCTGGTTGCTCTCGTCAGTGTGCTCCACGAAAGGAAAGTTTTGTTATTTTGAAGAAGGGACACTGAAAACCATCTGCCCTCAGTGTCGATTGGGTGGTTAAAGCGAGCAGAGAAGGCCAAAAATCTGCGCCTTCCCAATGGATGTAGGTAAGGGTCCCTTCAGGACCGACTGTGGTGCAACGGCCTTTTATTAGTCAGGCACGAATAGATTTTGTATATGGCTGGTGACACCGGCAGGTTTTCGTAGAACCTCCCCACACTCTCCGCCAATAACCGAGGCGAGCTAGCGTGCCGCCCTGCAGTCAACGCTGTCCACCGAGTGATCTGTCAGCTCATGCTGGCAGTCTGGAATTAACGTCCAAGCCAATCACTCTGACATAGTTTCATAACACTGTATCTATGTGTAACTATTTACTCGAATATAATGATTACATTATCCAGTACAAATTATCTTCAATTGCCGTCTACTGCTTCATCTTTAACTATAATGCACCGCATGGCAGGTCGGCGCCGGCCTCAAAGCAGAGCTCCTGTAAGAAGAGCAGAACTCCTACGGAATGGTTGGTAACAACGTATATAGAATACAAGTATTCTTGGTACGAACCATGATCCACCATTTTGTTTGGACAGAAAATTGTGGTGACGTCACTCTGTGTTTACTATGTACTGTATAAACGGATGTCCCACGTCACGTGTTCCCTGGGCATTTTTTTCGAATGTGTTGAGCACTCTGATTGGAATTAATGTTGCATCTTCTGCCTTCACTAAAGTCTTACATACAATGATGGATGTAACTTTTGTAGGATTGGGCTCCACCAAATAGAATCGGCAAATTCCGATGTCAGCAGTAAGCTTTGTCCATACTAGCGTCTCGGAGCATGCAGAGATAGTAATATTCTCACAGACCATCGTCCTTATTTTCGCAGGATAATTTCTATATTGACATTTTTGAGTATCCGTTCTCCGACATCAAAATTTATTTTATACGTGGTCTACTCCAAAAATGTATTCATCAATGTCTGAAACCACGAAAGTGTGAGGAAACAGCAGTTCGCCCAGTTGAACATCCAAGGTTATTTCTCCAAAAATCTGTGCTGCTACTCCAGTTGCAGTTCTTAGTAAATATTTGGTGGTGCTGTGAATCCATTTGTTTTTGACAAGATCCGCTCTAATAATTGATCTCGAAGCTCCAGTGTCGATAGTGAGTGCGCAGTCATTTTTATATTATTTCTCTGCAACTGATCTACCTGAATGATGACTTCGGGGCTGTCGACTACACCAACCAAATTCTGCCTCCCGAAGTTGATTTTAACATGTTTTCCGATTGCTGAAAGGGGTTCTGACGCGACTAGTCGCTATTTGATTTCTAGGCTTTACCCGAATAGCTTGCTCCCTGGCTCGACATGTTTGGCATTCTTTTCTGTTCTTCTCTTCTGGTGATTCCATTCGTCGGCATTTCCTGCAGTCTCCTTGGAGGTGTCCCGATATAGTACTGTACTCACGTTGCTTTGCAATCGGTATAGTTCGTAATAGCTCTGACGCATGTTGTCGATGCTTTATCCTCTCCAAATCTGCTTTAAAGTTGTCAAGCTGCTCCGTGTCATTTTGTTGTACTTCCAATATTTTGATTTCACGATTTCACAAAATTAAACACTTTGAATTTCAAAGTCCAATGCCACCACTATATTTCGTGAATTTATCCCACTTCTGATACCAGTTGTAACGATCGTGGCCTTCGTTCGTTATTCAAACATAATATTTCAATTATTATTCACAAATGTGTTTTAATTAACTCTATTGTTTACTTTCACAGATTCACAACCATCAAATCAACTCTTTAGTTATCGCTAGTATTGTACTTCAAATTATCGAAATCTAAATAGTTTACTTCGTTCACTTCTAAAAATTGTCCTGGAAACTTACCGCAAATTCTCTTCTAGAAGAACCGATTCTCCGAACCCAAAGTTGTTTATTTCCGTACTTATGATGCCGCTTGTCCTTTTCTGTAGTGCGATTCTCCGAAATGTTTATGTCCGAACTTAGTTACTCATTTCACGCGAAGTATCCATTTCCCATACGTGTCTCTTTTTCCATTTCTATTGTACGTCACAATACATTCTATAGCCAGGAAAATTAAGGTTCCAATTTTATAATTCCTTAGTTTCCATTAGTAGCAGAAAATCAAGTACATTATTACATACAATCCCCCTCCAGTAATTCAACATTTCGTGTTTACCCTGTACGATTAATGCACTGCTTTTTTTAACATTTCCACGACTTAAAAAGAATTCTTTTTCTTTCGACACTTATTTTTCTTTTTAAACATGGACATATTTTATCGTTTATACTGTGATTTACAGAGGAAATGTGCACAAGATGTGGTGAAGGGCATGATTCGAGAAAGTGTGATAGTTTGCTATGGTCGGCTATAATGAGACGTTTCGGAAATGTCACACAACGATTTGACGTGTTACATTCCTAAATGTAAATAACAGATGATATGTAGTAACAGCAGGGAAGTGTTTTGGAAGCTACGTCGTTTCATTTCTCACTGATGCAGCACGAAGTTGGTTTCGCGGCAACTATGTGGATAGGCCAGTGATGTGCGAAATGCCACCTGAAGAGAAATAATACAAGTGTCGATTGCGAGGAGCCGGAAGAAGAGGAAGGCGCGAAAGCAAGATTGTCACTTTAGCCATTGAAAGGAGTGGTCTGGAAAAGTGTAGAAGGGCAACACGTGATAGCATCTTTTAAAATTAAACTTATCAAGTGTAAAGTATAGATTATTAAGCTAGGAGAGTCGAAAGTGAGCTCCCTCCCTTAACCTCTCTAAAAGAAAGAAAAAGAAACAAAAAGGAAGGGAAGAAATTATACTTCTGCATCAGACCGGGGAACATTAAAGGAACCCGCACGGTGCGGCCGAAACTCACAAGGTGGAACAATTAAAAGTCCAGGAAAACCATTTTCCACACTTAATTCTAAACCAGAGCGAAAAAAACTAACTTTTTACAAGTCCAGGCTGTATCCAATATTGAGGTTATATGCACAAACGTTGAATAATTACTACGTATCGGAAGCCATAGTCCCGCATATCACCTCTCCGCGCCACATACAACAGAACAGCTAAGGACTCCGCTGGCTTTGTGGTGCACACCACATAATTATAGGCAGTCCAGCAGAAGTGGTACCAATGTTTAATTCCTCCATGTGCCGTTTCCTGGACTAATTCACCGGGGGAACACGGCACGGCACGGTAGTAACAGCAGGGAAGTGTTTTTGAAGCTACGTCGTTTCATTTCTCAGTGATGCAGCACGAAGTTGGTTTCGCGGCAACTATGTGGATAGGCCTGTGATGTGCGAAATGCCACCTGAAGAGAAATAATACAAGTGTCGATTGCGAGGAGCCGGAAGAAGAGGAAGGCGCGAAAGCAAGATTGTCACGTTAACCATTGAAAGGAGTGGTCTGGAAAAGTGTAGAAGGGCAACACGTGATAGCATATTTTAAAATTAAACTTATCAAGTGTAAAGTATAGTTTATTAAGCTAGGAGAGTCGAAAGTGAGCTCCCTCCCTTAACCTCTCTAAAAGAAAGAAAAAGAAACAAAAAGGAAGGGAAGAAATTATACTTCTGCATCAGACCGGGGAACATTAAAGGAACCCGCACGGTGCGGCCGGAACTCACAAGGTGGAACAATCACAAGTCCAGGAAAACCATTTTCCACACTTAATTCTAAACCAGTGCGAACAAAACTAACTTTTTACAAGTCCAGGCTGTATCCAATATTGAGGTTATATGCACAAACGTTGAATAATTACTACGTATCGGAAGCCATAGTCCCGCATATCACCTCTCCGCGTCACATACAACAGAACAGCTAAGGACTCCGCTGGCTTTGTGGTGCACACCACATAATTATAGACAGTCCAGCAGAAGTGGTACCAATGTTTAATTCCTCCATGTGCTTTTTCCTGGACTAATTCACCGTTAGGAACACGGCCGACGATTCACACTCAGATCCCGGCGTGAAAAGAAAACGAAGAAACTGGAAAAGGGAAAATCGAGACAAGCTTCAATGCATATATGTATATATATATATATATATATATATATATATATATATATATATATATATATTCCTCTTAGCTCGGATTATTGAATTAGGTTTAGAACAAAATTTTTCTTACTTCGGAGAAAACATCTTATGCGATGTAGAATAATTTTTACCGTTTTGCGTTGTCCTTCAGACAAGGCCATTTGGCTGGAAGATTGCTTAACCAGCCAATGTTTGATTTACAGAAAATTTGTCGACATCCAGCACGAGGCGGCTCTACGGTGGATCCGACACTACTGTAAGTACTTTGTATATAGATTTTTATTTGATAAATGTTTACGCATTGAAGAGGCCATTTAGAATACCAGTAATACCAAATTTTCTTCGAGTATTTGATCACATCTAAAGTAATAAATTTTTGTTTTTTTTTTGTTTTTCAATATTTGAATTCTCAACGAGCCAACTCGAATTAACGAACTTGAGACTATCGTATACAGAAAATATTTGATAAGCTATAAAAAAATTTTGTGTATATGGCAGTCTTAGGAGTTGCTAATTTTCTTATTAAGATATTTAGTTTCTGTAAAGCAAGTAAAAGAACTATCCGTTGCCAGTAGCCGTGCAAGTCAAGCAAGGGCGAGATGACTCGTGTGGGTCGGGGAAAAGTCGGTGAGGTAAAGTAGTATCACATAGGTATTGCCAATGAAGGCTGATGGTAGGATTAATAATATTACAAGATTTTTGAAGAACGTTGTACCCATCGTTCTTACTGTCAGGATTAATGTAACCGTATTGATTCAAGATAAGCGCTCGTAAGCAGTGGTGAAGGCATACATTGTAGCGCTTTGATTGTAATAAGACTTTTCGAACTTACCTTGAGGATATTATAACGGATTTTTCCTCCGGTCTTTCTACAAGTCAACCTTCTTCAAACCATGAAGTGATAATCATTTAGTCCCCGCTCTCTCTCGAGACCTTTCTCCCAGTCACACATTGTGAGATCTTGAGAATATAAAAAAGGGGGTGTTCAAATAGTATGACCCAGAATACCCATTGGATGGATGGGGCACGGCCGCTGCTGGGGACCATCATCAGTAGGTTTTCCCAACAGCCAGGTTAGCTCAATGTTGACGATCCTTCTAGTCCTAATCTCCGGCATCCCATCCTAATCCTTTCCTCATTCTGATTTTTGTGTACCTCGGCATGATTTGTTGTTGTTGTGATGCTGTGGCAGGAGGCGGGTTTCTTTTTGAAACCTCCCATTTATCTCTGCAAAGCTAGCTTGCAAGCATGCCAGCCTGCCGATAAATGTCACGGGGTGACCAGCTAACTTCGCTCAACTGACAGGACTTAGTGTCCTTAGTCGTCAATCCCTAGCGAACACTTGAATCAGTTAAGAAGTACATAACAAGTAGTGTATTAAAGTTCAATAACTGTGTACTAGCGAAAGAAAAGCTGATGATTGAATTGAATGTAGATCATGATTGTAGAGATATGCTTGCAGTGTATATCAGAGGAAATTAAAGACCGCTAGAGAAAAGGTTGACTTATTAGCAACTTAAGTATATGAAGTGTTTGTATGTAAATTCTCAAGGGCTTTGTAATAATTTCGAGGAAATCGGAGCAATAATCAAGAAGAAAATTTGAAATTGTATTACTTCCGGAAACATACATAGCGAATTATGAAATAGTTAGAAGTTACAGTACTTCAAGGCAAACTGATGGGGTGGGATGGCTTTGTACTTAAGGAAGGAATGGCAATATCAAATTATGCAAGTATATGTGTTTCAAAAAGAGCTTTAGTGGATTATAAGAAATTGACTTTTGAAAGGTTTAGAATTTGTGTATGTGTTTTCGAGAACATTAAATAGATTATTTTGCGACAAACTAGAAATCTTATGCCATCTTATGTATAAAACCATACGTCAAAATTCAATACCTTCATTTCTTTCTTTTCCTTCTAAAAAAAATCACAAATAAAGGAGGTTTTAAAACAATCTAATTCAGGACACCCCCTTAAGTGAAGTAAATTGTGATTTCTTGTTGATTAGATATTTCAATATTAATTGGTTGAACCCATTAGATATCTATATATAAAAAAAAAGGATAAATAATATTATGCTAATTGTAGTGTAAAAAATATTCTAAATCAATCAACTAGGATAACAGATATATCCGAGACCCTAATAGACTTTCTGACTTTGGGTGAAATAAATGCAAAAATACAAAATTGAATGTAAGTGACCATGAGAGTGTAGTTATCAATATACCGACCGGTTGGTTCAAAGAGAGATTTGTGAATAAGATAAGTGAAAGTGAAATCAGGGACGGACGAAATGACGAGATTTTCTTAAACTGAATTAAATAGAACAGTAACTGAATTTGTTAGAATCAAAACAGGTTCTTATAAGGAGAGTTACTAGTTTCATAGCAGATTAGGTGAACTTAGAAGACAAAAAATAATGGCAAGGCAACGTGCAGTTGAGAAGTGATAGGATATGTTATAGTACCCAGAGAAATAAATATAAATCAGATATACGAAAGGCAAAATTTGTTTATGTGAAAGCAAAAATTAATGAATGTAATGAACAAAAGGATATGTGGACAGTGTTTAAAGATTTGGTACTTAGACTAAAAGACTAGAAGACTAAAATTAGGAAAAAGAGCAAGATATGACGAGAACATTTAACAGCTTCTTTATACAAAGCGTGAAGATATTCATGAAGCGATTCCGAATATAAGGTAACATGATAATATCGTAAAGGTGAGTAATACATTTACCTTTAGAACAGTAAATCTCAGAGGTATAAGGGAAACATTGAAAGAGCTAAAACAAAAAAGAACTTTCATTTTTTCTGGTCCAAGTATGATAATGGACTCGTTTGATTTGTTAGGTCCAGTGCTGATGAATATAGTAAACAAATCTTTGGTAAGTGGGGAGTTTCCGACCTTTTGGAAAGAATCTTTGGTCACACCAATTGCGAAAGTCAAAAATTTCCGGAAGGCTGAGGATTTTCGGCCGGTTAATAGTTTACCGGTCGCGGGAAAGGCATTGGAGAAGATGGCGTACAGGCAAATGTTTCAGTATGTGTTTTTAGATTTTCAGAGAACTTTCGAGACGATAGATAGGCAACTGTTTCTACAAAAAATTGAAAAATATGGAGTAAAACCACAGAGTTGGAATGGTTTCGATTAAGCATTCGAAGTTTGATTTGTTTGCTGATGACACGTTAGTTTATATAACAGGCAATAATATTAGTGAAATACAATTTAAGTTAGAAGATGATCTGGATAGTTTAAGTTACTGGTTAAAAGCAAATAAACTGAAACTTAATACCGGGAAAATAAAAGCAATGTTGATAAATGGGGAGGAGCTCAAAATGAATATGGATGGAGTAATGACAGAAATGTTAAAGTTATTGGAATACCTGGGGATTGTTATTGACTATAGGCCAAAGTTAACATAAAAAATTTCGAAGAAAATAGATTTTATGAGGAGAGTCAGGCAAAATGTATCAACCCTTACAGCAATTATTATTTATAATACAATTGCCAAACCGCATTTCAAATATACTGTTCGAGTATACTATTCTTAAATAATTTCAAATAATAAATAAATAATAATAAATAATCTTCAGAAGTTGCAAAATAGAGCCATGCGAATTACTCTCAGATGTAATCGAAATACTCTCATAAGATGCATTATGGATACTCTGCAGTGGCTCAATTTTAAACAGAGAATAATGATGAATATTTTTACTTCACCTTTAAAATTAAGTTCAACATGGTGCCAAATTACATAACTGTGCACGTCAACTAAGCAGAGACGTTCAACCGAATGTGTTGAGATCAGCGGGTGATTTTAGATTGTCACGTTTTCAAATTTCGGCAACACAAACTAGCATAGTATTTAAAGGACCCCAAAAGTTTAATGAATTGCCATTAAGATTAAAAACAGAAACGAACTTTAGGGTATTTAAAACTGAAATTGTTGAATGCCAAAGAAAACTTCTAAATCTAATTAATTAATACTAACAATTACCTAAATATTATAATTGGTTTAAACAGGTGTGAAAATGCTATAAAATATTATTATTATTATTCAATTGCAAGTTGTACGCCTCATTCGCCCGCACACATTTTGCACATTTCGCTAAATCGCCAAACAACCTTTAACAATATGGGCGAATAGGTTTGAAAACTCTCCCGGAATTCCGGGATTTTCCCAGAAAAATACAGTTGACTTAAAAAATCTCCCGGCTCCCGGATTGCAGTTAAATTCTCCCGGAAATTTAGCATAAATTGCCGTCACAGCATTTTTATATTTTTGTTTATATTTTATGCTTGTAAATAATACAATATTAATGAATAAAAATCGTGAATTTCACTAGATTTGCACAATTAATTTAACTGTGGCAACACTGGCGTGCGGCTGCCTCGCAGGCGCGTGTAGCTAGCGTATCATTTCATCATCTTTTCTTAGTTCATTTTCGTTAGTTGGTTGCGTAATAGCGTAATTTAAGTGGCGGTCAGAACCAACGTGTTTGGTTTATACTCGCTTTTGAGAATTCAAATGAATAAAAACCAATTTTATCATTCACTTTTTATCACGATAGAGGCTTACAAAATGATTTTTATAAAATAAACTACTTTCGGGATTAATCCAGTTCTTGGGCCACTGAATAGAATCACCTCAATCCTCATTAGCATGTTAAAATAATCGTGTAGCAACAAATTTTATTCAAGTTACAAGAGTCTTAATTTTAATGTTATGAAAGTCATTATAACATGAAAAATATTAACAAATTTGAAAAAACAGCTCCGCTAGCATTTACAAATATCTTTGGAAACCTATGTACGAAAAAAAAATGGTGTGTACATGAAAAAGTTATTATATTCTATTTTTATATTCTACAAGGCGGTGCAAAGGGTTAGTGAAGCGCAGTGCTGCCAGGGAAGAATAACTGGAGGTGAAAAGCCATATATGTGCACCCTGCTAGTGAATCCAGCGCATATACTACCTAGTATGCACGCTTGGTATTTGTACCTTTGTATGCTATAATACTACTGGCTGTAGTCTCCAGCCTCTCCTAGCCTAAAGGGCGGATCATAACCTTCTCGTAGTCCACTGCTGTAATTTATTTATAAGTGCTAATATGATTAAGCCCGAACGGAAGTACCAGTAACGTTTAAGGATCTGCATGAAGGTCCACTGGGAGTACTCATGATCTTATGGTCATATTATGCGAAGCCATACCAATTGGGTAGTCGACATTGCTAACTTGGTACTACGGGGTTGAGGAGACCCGAATAGAGCTGTACTTAGTAGCAATATTCGCCTCAACTTGGGAAGGCGCCCCTTGTGGAAGCATCGTAGTGGTGTGGTAGCCCATATGCGGGCAGAGAGAGATTTTCTGAGTCTGCTGACTTAGGCGAACAATCTTCTCTAAACAGAGTAGTTTGTTCTTTTGTTATAACTGCATACTGCGTCCGTGAATTTGAAGGATGGTCGCTTATTAATGTAGGCTTAGAGGATTGGCACTCGGCGTGGAGTTGCGCTAAATCAACCGGGTGCCGTGACCCAAAGTTCGGGAGCATGCACTGACATAAACTGGTACTTCTGAGACAGAATATAAATATATTCTGCCTCTCGAGGGCCTTGATTGTCGCTTGTCTTCTAATCCGTGCATTAAAACTGCCGTGAGATTAAGCCAAAATGGCAGGTGCTCACGTAAAACCCTGACAGCTTTGTTATATTCTACAAATAAAGCATGATGTCGGATGCTGGAAGCTGGCGAGAAAGCTTAACTCAGAAACCGCCTAAACAGAAAAAAGTTAAATATCATACTCGCTTTGATGGAAGCTCGTTGAACGATCCTCTGTTTACTGCTTGGCTTTAAAAACGAGATGATTTTACCTCTGAATGTAAGTTGTGCAGTACCGATATTTCAGTAAAATACGAAGGTAAAAGAGCTCTAGTTGTATATTCGGAAGGTAAAAAATATAAGTTATTTCTCAAAATCAAGTCTTATGACATCAGTGTCTAGTTTTTTTGTGAAAAAACATTCAAGAGACGAAGATCTTTTAACTGCCTCGGAGATTACATCTATATATCATGGAGTTAAACATCATCTCAGCTACTCAAGCCAAGATTGTAAAAATAAGTTGTTCCCTACGTTGTTTCCTGTTTCTGAAGTTGCAAAAAAAAATAGCTGTGGTCGAACTAAAGCTACAACTATTTGTGAAAATGCCATAGCCCCTCTATCGTAAGAAATCCTTCTATCGAAACTGCAGGAGTGTACTTATTTCTCTCTTGAAACTGATTCGTCCAACAAGAGGAGTTTAAAATGTTTCCAGTGACGGTGCAATGGTTTGAAACAAGGTTTACTTGACTTTTATCAAGACCCTGCTGAAACTAGTGAAGCTATTAAAACACAGCTCTGTAAAGTTTTGCAAAAAAGCGGCTTATCCTGGTCATCGATATCTGCATTAACCGCAAATAATGCTACCATCAATTATGGGATTCATAATTCAATTTTTCAATAACTTAAAATTGAGACCACTAATATTTTGAAGGCGAATTATAAGTGCCATATTTTACACAATTGTAACAAATATGCATTAAAAGCTTTACAGATTGATATGGAATCGTTGGTATTGAAAGTTTACAGCGAATTTTCCGCATTTGCCAAGCGAACTGCAAAACTCAAAGAATTCTTCGATTTCTCTCATTTAGAGTACAAGTCTATTCTTCGCCATGTGCCTATACGATGGTTTTCCAACTTTAGATAGACTTCTTTTGAATTAGCCGGTCTTAGGAGAATATTTTCTTAATAAAGGCGAAGACGACTGTGCAAATATAATTTGAACAGCCCTTAAAGATGAGAACTATCTTGCATTATGCTACTGCTATTTTATTCACAATATAATGCAAATTTTTGACATTTCTATTAAAAAAGTGGGGAAAGTGACTATATTACAAATGACAATTTTTACGGACAATCGGCGATTTACATAGTTTGATGAAGTTGACGGTTAGTGATCAAAACACTTTCAAAGAAGATGCAGACACATATTTGGAGCGTTGTTTAAGCTATTTAAATAAGTGGTATGAATTTGACACTTCTATCTATAAGAAAATGAACATTTTGACAATGAACAACGAAATTGACTTCAATGAACTCCAAGATCTGAGTGCTTCTCTAAACGTGCCAATAAATGAGGATAAATTGTACGACGATTTGTGTTTGCTGTGAGAAGTGCGTGACCCTTGTGGCAAGTAAAACAAAGAGGGTAGACTTACTTGCGTTGGGTTAACTTTTTTTTTTAATTGTAAAGAAGAATCGGGCAAAGAAATAAAAAATCTTGTGAAATTCGCTCTATCGATCCCTATCGCAAATGTTGCCGCTGAACGTGTTTTCAGCGTAGTAAACGAACTGTGGTAAAAAAAATCGTAATCGGCTCAATGAAACATGTGTAAAATCAGAAATACAGGTATGCACAAGTTTAATTACACATTTAAAGAATTCTATAGCTTTATCCTTGCAAATCAAAAGGCATTACAAGCATAATAAAATACAAAATGTGACGACTGTTTAGGGCAAATGTCAATCATCTGTAAGTAAACCTACCTCGTTCAAATTTACGTCCATTGTGGTTCAGCCTTCACACCGAACCAGGCCAAACCAAGAAACCCTGATATACAACCTGTCACTGATGTTCACAGAAACAGAACTTAAAACTACATATTTCAAGATTCAAGAAAGAAAATTATCTGTACTTGTGATGCAAGTCCTTGTGATACTTTCCTCATTAGTGCGAATTCCAAAAATATGAAATATCTTAACTATTTTTCTACAACATTTTGTCAATTTCGACAAATAAACCGCAGCTCCATCTGCAATATCATTATATTCTGTCTGCATGAATGTACGTGTACTGTATGTTATTCAGAATTGTTTCTAATTTTAAAAATACATTCAACCAAGAATCTAAGCCCACCACCCAAATAACAAGTGGCGCAAAAGTAATGACCCTATTTGGTTCGGCTATAACTTCTTTTCTAAATTAGAAAACTATAATTAGTTTTTTATATATGTATATTTGTGCCATGAAATATCGTCGCATTAGGATTTGAAGATGATGTCTCTTAAATGGTGACCTCTGAGTTGATGCACATTTCAGCCCTATTTATGACATTTTCCATAACTTACCGTAACACTTCCTGTGATATGTTCCTTATTTCTTGATAAATTATTCCGTAAAAACATTGACACGATTATTCCACGTTCTTGGGGGTATAACGGTCCATGTTTATTTTTAGTAATTTTACATTTGTTTACTACACAATTTTCAATATCAGAATGACAGGAGATTTTATAAAAAAAAAGAACATGTAACTTCTATAGTGCCAGTACTTTTGCGCCACCCGTTACAATCAATTATCGATAATACCAAATCCATGTATACATTAACAAGATAAAACTTACATCGTTACGATCGACTTCAGAGCGTGGAAAACACCATCTGCAAGATTTCCAATACCATTTGACCGCAGCCTGAGAACTTTTAATTCACTTAATCCTTTGAAAGTTGACCACGTGATTTCTAATTTATTGTTGCTTAAGTCCCTAAAAAAAAGGTAAATTGAGGCTTGGAGCTATTTCCATTAAATTCTCCAATATATACAACACAACATATTAAGAAAGGAAGCAAACACATTAGAACTACAAAGTTAATGAATTCTTCTATTATGATACACAATATTATTCTACAAAGCAGAAATAACAAAATTCCAGTACATATTTACAAGAGAAATGAAAAGAAGAGATAGGAGTAAGCAAAAGCATTTGTACAGATGGTGAAGACAAAGCTTAATTTGGTGTTAAGCAAATATTATTTTAGTACAAAACAGAATTTCCACGCAAAATATGTTAAAAAAATAATTTAGCAGCAAGAGGCCTTCTTCTAGCTTACAATTTTCTCAAAATGCTAAGGTCTTTGAATGTTCCAGCCGGCAAGCTTTTGAGTCTGTTGTGATTGATTTGAAGCTCATGTAGTCCTTTCAAATGTTCAAATGAGTTCTCCTCTAGTGATCTTATTGCGTTGAAATTAAAATTTCTAAAAATAAACACAGTAAAGAGAAGCTGTAATGTATATCCTAATTAATTATATTACAGGCACGTTAGCTTATTCGATGGAAGAAATGTGCTTGGCAGAATTGTTCTTATGGCATTCTTGCTCAAATCCAGTTCTCGTAAATTGGGTAATGCGAGAAATGACTCTTTTGTCACTCCTTGTATTTTATTATGCGCTAGAACAAGCTTTTCCAACGATAGCAATCCTTTAAAAACTGGTATTCTCTGCAAGCGATTCTTTTTAAGATTTCTGAAAGTTCAATATGATTGATGAAAAATTTTCCCATTTTGGGATATTGTAATGGTCACTAACAAGCTTATGAGTCCAGTAAAGTTTGCTATGGTATTGACCACGCTATCATCCAGTTTATTGCCAGTCAAATCCCTGTATATGGAAAAAAAAATTGTAAATAAATGAAGTCTTTTATCTTAAAATTACATACAAACTTCTGACCCATTTTGGCAGTGCAGGCGCTTGTTTTAAATCGGATTTTTTACACTCAAAATAATCATCCAAACAAGAACAAGAATGCGGGCAGAAATTAAAGTTTGCAATCTCGTATTGATTGCCATTTTCATCCGTAAATCCTGTATCTGCAGCATGCTTGGTATTGCTCACAAAACCACTTGTATGTTCTTGGGAATAGCATTGCGATATCAAACTAAAGCATATAATTCCAATGAAATGAAATCTTTGTCTTCGCAAAAACCTTAGCCTTAAATGCATTTCGCAAGTTAATAATAAATACTGTCACATTCCAATCAAAAATAAACAAAATTTCATCCCCTTGTACGTTTCCTCACTTTTTACTTCAATGCTTTAGGATAATTGAACGCTATTATTAAAATCATTTTGAATTTCCTACCCATACAGATTGTTTTAATTAATATATCAATATATTAATTGCAGTAAATCATTTTCTATGAATTGCAATGTTATGAATAACAAGAAATTATCAAACACTTGAGATTGTTCCATTTTGCTCAGTACGTATTTTTCGCCTTTTTTCTTTTTAATTTTATTATATATAGTCCTTTCACGATAATTTACAATTTTCAATTTAAATAACTACGCCAGATATAAAATAACTCAAAGGCTTGTCAGTCACCTTAACGCATATAACAGGATCAGGTTCATATATAATTCGTGTACATAAATAGTAAAGCCGAATCGAAAACCCCTAATCCAAATAAAATCTCGAACGGTAGGTGGATAATAACAAAGAACGAAGAATGTAGAGCCAAAATAAAACAGGTAACAACTGAAATCTTGGATGGTTAGTTAATGGCAGCGTGTATAAATAAATGTCAAATTTGCACTCTTTTTTAGATAAGTTTGACTGTTCCTTCAGAAATTTTTGTTACTTTTACTGCTTTTATATATGTCAGTGCTGCTTTCACAGGGATGGTCGATACCGATACGATATTCGAAGTATCGATATTTATCCCCATAGGGCCGGCGTACACGATCGCATTTTGCTAGACTTAAGCCTGATTCAGATTGTTCAACAGCAACAGCGGCAGCGGCAGCAACGCAAAAAACAGTTTTGCTGTCGAGTGTATCAGATTGCATTACAGCAGCACAAGCCCGAAAGCAGAATATTATGACATTACTGTAAACGTCAATTGCGGTTTATGGTTTATGGTTGTTTGATTCAACAAAAAAATCATAATTAAATACGATTATTTTAACAAATTGATACTTGTAATGACTAACTATTTAGTTTATTGCAAGTATATAAGACTATTTAATATTAGGACGAGGATATGCACAAGAGAAATGTTTTTGGAAAAGCGCGAGAGAGATCTTTTAATGGATTACATAAACCAAAATTAAACCAACTTAAATAGGAACCAAGATTACACTTTATTTGTATTAGAATTTTAAAATATAAAATAAAATAACACAAAAAGTTCAGTCTTATTTCACATTTTGCACTTTATTAATTTCTTAATGGACCCGTCTTCATCCATTTCCATTCCAAACATGTTCTTACGTTCGCGGGCATATCTATCTAGAAGTTTCTTCCACCGCTTTTGAATTTGCTCCACTAAAAAATAATAACTTATTATTATATTTTTTTTCCTAATGTCTCAGCAACATTACCACTTCTATTTAATTCATTGGAAATTTCCTTCCAAGCAGCTTCTCTCAGAAATAATTTTCTGTAAGAACTTCTTGATTTGTCATATAAATTTTTTTGTTTTTTACTAAGGATATAAGTTTTAACTCCATTTTCCCTGCAAAGATTCAAAGAAACTTTATTCAGTCTAAATTTCACAGTTCTAATACAAGTCTTCGCGACTACTTCCATTTTCTCTACATGAAAAATTAACTTGACAGCTTGGGAGGGATGACAGCAATCGCTGCCTATGAAGACAGCAACAGCAAATTTAGAATTTGAGATGACTCGACAGCACGACGTTTTTGCTGCTGTCACTCAATCAGGCTTTATCAATAATTTTGTACCGCTGTAGCTCCTTATAGGATTACCGAGGTTAATTTTGTACCTGTTCAATTAAGTTACAGGTCGCGATATAATTCACAGCATGTAATGACAAATAAATTATCATATTATCACCTCAAATCGCAGGTAGAGCACTGGACAGCCCTCCGAACAGAATTTTCAAAATGGCCAAAGCTATTTTCTTGCAATAGTATAGGTATGCTGTTCGTGCTGCAGTTCAAAACTTGGGTTTTCAAAATTGTCTTCCCCCCGCATTCCACTCAACAAGAACAAATGACGCGTGTACGCTTAGGCTTCCGATGCAAGTAATTCATATGCCAAGGCCCACAGGGCAGATTATAGGCTGTTTTTTTGGGTGGGAAGTATTCGGGGGTAGGAAAAATTCTGAAATGCCAAGTTTTGATCGGAAGCAGAGTATATAGAATACAAGCTATATTCATTAAAATTTTGACACATGTTCTGTGACGTTACTTTGTACTTCAAAGATATTCATTTATATAGAAAAGACAGAGAGGAGAGAGAGTATTGTGCTCTCTGTACCATACTTTCCTGTACATTTCGCGTCAATGAGCCCGTTTAGACCGTGCCATTTAGGACTAGTTTTACGTAGTTCGACTTGCGTGGTACTAATATTAAGTGGTCTAAACATGCCGTATTACGAAAAACTACTCCTACTTTAATTCGGTTTCTGATGCGGTATTGACCTACAAAAATTAGTATTAAATGGAGACATTTCGTCACATAAGGTAATGCGAGGCTGTTTGTAAATAGTGACGCCCTTATACATAATTAATAAATAATTGTTGCAGATTATCTTATAATGTTTTGAAATTAGCCTGAAAATTTGCATGTTTTATCTTGGGTATTTAGTAATATAAATAGAAGTATTTCCTCATTCTGATTTTAAATTTTCTTCTATGCTCCATTTTCTTGTGCATGCGGTGTACAAACAAACTCAATATATTATTTTTCATTTTTCTCCTGAAATAGCAGGCAGATCTGAAAATTTTGACAACTGTCAAAGCTTTAATACGAGCGGACTAAACAGCAGCAGGATTAGTACTACGTAATTCGACTTACGTAAAACTAGTCCTAAATAGCTGCGATCTAAACGTACTCATTTTGTACTCTAATGGCGGAAAGTGGATCGTAATGAGAAGACCTTTGTTCTATATATGTTCCTTGGATCGGGAGTACAGGCAACATACGAATGCTAATCATTGAATAAATAACTAATAAGGAAACGGATTATCGCGTGAAAACCTGACCCACTCGGTGAAATTTTTTAGTGTGCTGTATTTGTATTCGTTCCGTATGGCAGTAGTGAATCGTGAAATTCAGAAGGGGGACATTTTTTATAATCCAAATTGCTATGTAAAATAAATAAAATTTTTCGCGCCCCCTAATCTTCAGATAATATTCCTTGGCGTTGCCTCTGATAATTGAAGTGACTTATCTTTTATAGATAAATTTCCACAAATCCCTGGAAATTAGAAGTTAAATTATGCTCAGGAGAACTGTCAGAGAAATGTCATTACACTAGGTTTACCCTAAACAGCAAAACTCTTGTTTTATGAGTGCACAAAACCCCGCGGGTAAATAGCAGCCATATTAGGTTTGTTCGATGAAACCACCGTGTAAATCTTCCCCTACAATTTTCCCCAAATTTACCCGGGGTTTTGGGCACTCATCAACAAGTTTTTAAAACACCGGGAAATCTAATGAAATTTATTTATAAAATAGGTGAAATAATTAAAAATTTAAGAATAAATAAATATTAAACTGCACAAAAAATATTTCCTAGTTTTTCCTTAATTACATATTCTTTTATTAGCTTTTTTACATCGATATTATAGCCTTTCCTGTAACTTTACTTTTGAAAAAATGACAATTGGTTCATCTGTGACCAGATATAGCTCCATCATTTCTGCAAGAAACAGTTGTGCTGCACTATTTTCACTTTTATCATCAGATGTTTTGTCACTAGATATAAAATTACTGTTTGGATGATCAAAATCAACAGAAATGATTTTCTCTATCCCAGTGCTTGGTAGCTGTAGGGATAACGTGAAGTCTATAAAAATTACTTGTTAATAAAGGCAAAGAAACATTTTTACGATCAAATTTCTTAGTAGAAAGGCAGATCTTAAGATTTCATCCATGTTCTTCGACCTTAATCGCCTCCTCAAATATTTCCTTATAATTTTCATTCGAATTTCCTATGTGCATATTATCGATGGGTATTTTGTCATGTAATTTCTTATCCAACTTCCTTATATAATCTGAATTTGGTATGAGCTGTACGATTTTTTCACTTTTATACATATACAGCACTCAACCGCAATCTCTTCTTCTTCTTCTCAAATGACGAAAAGTACAACTATTCGTCAACATATAACATGAATAGACGCCACCTGGCCAGCCTTAGAATTAACTGTATTGCCGGCCAATTACGTGATCTGGCTTTCCCGCGAAGACAAACAGATGCGGGAAAAGCGCAGAATTCGATATTTATGTAGTTATTTTATATTATATTATTATTATGATTGTTGTTCAATAGTATGTGATTGATTTTTTTTTTATCATTTGTTTTTTTATAGTATGTTTGTTATATGATTGTTATTTGTAATATGTATGATTATGTTGTTTTATAGTATGATTGTTGTTTAATGATATTGTTTGTTGTATTGTATTATAATTTTATATAGGTCGACGGAAAACAAATATGTTTCATGATAATGAAACTACCGTTAATCGACGCCACGCTCAATTCACTGTTAGAGTTGAAATCAACTGAAGAGTAAACTTTGATATTAATAGAAATAAACGAGCACTGAACACTGAACACCACAATGTATCCGAGAGACTACAAGTCCAATGATGCATGGAAAGCATCACTAGGGAAAAGGGAGTCTCAAGGAAAAACCCCTACTCTAGTCCTACAGTCTAAGCGAGCGGATTAGAAGGAACATCCGACCGCGATGAAGAACAACTTGGAACCTGAACCGCAATCTCCGACCAAATTCCATGTGACAGTTCACAAATGACAAATGTCAAACGTTTACTCCTAGAAATTTTTAGTGGAAGTTCGGAGCACGAAATCAGAAACACCGGGCTTTCATCGAACAAGTTTCCGTAACCCCGTGTAAGCCCAGGGTTTTCAATAAACAAGATAGCACAGCCCGGTGTAGCCCGGGGCTTACCCGGTGTTTTCATCGAACAAAACCTATTGTAGGGCAAAAAATTACATGATGTTTTCATCGAACAGACCTAGGTGTGTTCGATGAAAACACCGGGTAAGACCCGGGCTACACTATCTTGTTTTTTGAAAACCCTGGGCTTACACGGGGTTTCAGCAACTCGTTCGATGAAAGCCCGGTGTTTCTGATTTCGTGCGTGCCCCGAACATACACTAAAAATTTCTAGGGGTAAATGTTTGACATTTGTCGTTTGTGAATTGTCACTTGGAATTTGTACGATGATTGCGATCAATTGGTCGATTGCGGTAAATAAAAGTGAAAAAATCGTGGAGCTTATACCACATTCAGATTATACAAAGGAGTTAGATAAGAAATTGGATGATAAAATACCCATCGATAATATGCACATGGAAAATTCGATTGAAAATGATGAGGATATTATCGAGGAGGCGATTAAGGTCGAAGAACATAGATGAAATCTTAAAGGCACTTTCACATCAAACCCACTGACATATAATAAGAATGGACTGAGCTATCCTATCTAATTCCTATAGTTAAAAATGGCACAAATTTTTACCAAAATCTATTTGTCTCTTTCAAGCTCAAAATGTACACAATGTACATATATTGTTTTTATACGTCTATCTCCTACAAGCTCAAGGAAATTTGACAACAAATCTGCAGAGGAGCACATTTTTCAGTAATATTACAAATGAGTTTTTGGGTTAATTAAAACAAGTTTAACTTTCTAAATAATTTTAATTTAATGCAATACTATTTTATAACATCTTTAATGTTTCCATTTGACAAACAATAATTAATTATAAATCGGTGTGCAATTGTACGAAATAAAGGGTTTTCACAGCCTGTCCAATATTTGTGCCATTTTTGCATCAAACCCGACGAACAAATTTTTCGGTCGAACTAAACCTCACTTTTGTGTTTACATTGAAAATTATATTATTTTATTTTATTATTTATTATATTATTATAATATGGATAGGTATTTCGAAGTAAAATTAAAATACGTTTTTTGTATGAGCTCTCATCATACAACTTTTATGATAATTAAATGTTACTTCTATTTAACCGAAAAAAAGTTTTCGGTTTTTGATGTGAAAGCAAAAGCGAATTTTCGGTGTAGAACTTATCGGTGTTCGGTTTCGATGTGAAAGGCCTTTAAGATCTGCCTTTCTATGTAGTAAGAAATTTGAACTTTGTTTTTTCACCATTCTTAACAAGTAATTTTTATAGACTTCACGTTATCCTCGCTACCAAGCAAATAGGTTTGAGATGTCAGAAAAGGGTTTAATAGTTGTTCGAGAAGAAGCCAACGGGATAGAGAAAATAATTTCTGTAGATTTTGATCATCCAAACTATTAATTTTATACCTAGTGACAAGACATCTGATGATAAAAGTGAAAATAGTGCAGCACATTCTGTACCAATATTCAGCTAAGTCGAAATTGGCAAAAAGTGAGTGAAGTGAGTCACTTTTCTGCAAATTTGATTCTGCTAATAAATTCACTCACTCACTTCACTCACCGTCAATTTTGCGGTGAGTGGGAGTGAAATCATCGAGCAGCGATTTTATTTTAGAAATGATAAGTAAATTAAGCTGTGTTTTTTTGGTTCCGTGCGATGTTCTACAAAGCACAAGAGATTGCAATTGAATTTATTTGTAGGGTGCATAGAAGTACTATCTTTTTTTGAAAATATAGAGAAAATAATCAAACTGCCATAATTTTATAAGAATACATTAAACCTGTCAAACTTTGTCTCGAAATTTATCAAGGTCTAATTTTACATTTGGATCCAAAAGAACACAGCTATAAATATTAATTACTACTAATAAATTGATTTGCCAGTGCACAAGGAACCCAATGCAAGGATAAAATATGGGAACAAATAGCAACAAAATTAAATCCTTGTGGTACAGCGAAAACAGCTCCATAGTGGACATAATGGATTTTTTTTTAATTTTTTACTTTCCACATAATTATTATGTTCTTTTGATTCACAGCAGTGCACTACACTTCACTAAAGATTATGAATAAATTGCTTGAAAATATGCAAATGGGAAGTGGAGTGTACCCCACCGGACCAAAAAAGGTAACATAGTGTATATTTTTCAGTGATTATAAACAAAAGAACTGTGATGTTTTTTAAGCTTTATTAATAAAAATTAAGGAAAATATCTTTCACTTAATAAATTTCTTGCGACCGATTGTCTTATGCTTCCCGCAGCGCCAAACACGTCTTTGGTAGGATCCAGATGCAAAGAACTCTCCCGCAACGCCAAACACGTCTTTGGTAGGATCCAGATGCAAAGAACTCATTGCTGACAAAATCTAAAAAAGATTTTATCAACAGCTTTTATAACAATAAAAAGAGATAGGTTACTTTTGTACTGGAAGGAATAGCATCACTTCTCGTGGCTTCAATAAAAAATAATGTTAATTTCTCAATAAAATCCATTGCGATGTGTTGTGGAAGCCTCTACAGTTCCAGAAAACTAGAAGGTAAAATGTATATCATTAAAGCACAATTTTGACTCAGGAATATCAAAGGGATTGGTTTCATCTCTTATATTCCCCCCTATTTTCCGCATAAAGTGATTAGCGTGATAATAATTCGCAGCGGCATTCATTTTTGAACATAAGATTGACAAACAGCTGTGAAATTGACATTCAAAGTTAATATTCGAAAATACTTACTTCACTTTTTTAAAGGAATCATTTTATTTTGAAAAGTGAGTGAATGAAGTGAGTGAAAGAAGTGACTGAAGTGAATCACTCGCAAATTAGCTGAATCTCGGTACTGTTTTTTGCAGAAATGATGTTTTATGTTTATATCTGGAGCGCGTTCCAAAACACAACTGCAGTTATAGTTGTAGCTATGTCAGAATTATCTCAAGCTGTCTCAGTTAACTAAGGCTGTTTGAGGTTTTGGATAGCTAAAAGTATTAGAACTGCCATTTATATTGATTGTATAATTTTATTAATACTTAAAACTAATATGTTATTACTGTGTGTTAATCCGAAAGGAGCCGGAGAAAATTAAATAAATAAATAAATTTCGCAAAACGTTTGTAAAAGCGCGCCAAACAAAATATTTCAGTTGACAGCTCACGACACGGTTTATATATTAGATAACTAGCAGTTTAGAGCACAGTCAGGGATAGTTGACTATTTTAGTCAACTTCAGATGTTTCGGAACGCTCAAAAGTCAACTCAGCTGGTATAATTTGGTTGACTACTGGGTTTTGGAACGATTGAAGTCAGCTATAGTCAACTGTAGCTATGTTTTGGAATGCACTCCTGGTCACAGATGAGCCAATTGTCATTTTTTCAAAGTAAAGTTACAGAAAAGGCGATAATATCGATGTAAAAAAGCTAATAAAAGAATATGTAACTAAGAAAAAACAGAAATATTTTTTGTGCATTTTAATATTTATTTATTCTTAAATTTTTAATTATTTCACCAATTTTATAAATAAATTTTCACAAATCACTGGAAATGAAAGTTAAATTGTGCTCAGGAGAACTGTCAGAGTAATGTCATTACACTAGGTTTACCCTAAACTGCAAAAAATCTTGTTCGATGAGTGCACAAAACCCCGGGTAAATAGCCGCCATATTGTAGGGGAAAACTTACACGTTGTTTTACACCGTGTTTTCATCGAACAGACTGCTAGGAGCGTTCGATGAAAACACCGGGTAAATCCCGGGCTACACTACTTGTTTTTTGAAAACCGTGGGCTTACACAGGGTTTCAGAAACTCGTTCGTTGAAAGCCCTGTATTTCTGATTTCATGCCCGAACTTGCACTAAAAATTTAATAATAATAATAAAGTCACTCGATACTGACCTACACCAATTTCTTAATCATTTAAAGAAACAAATGAAGGCAGATCGAGTGACACAATACCCCTGCGCACAAGAATTCGCACGATGCAATATGATAACCTTGCGCCAGCGGTAGAACTTGGGTGAACGAGGCAATGGTTCACGATGATGTCATAATAGCAACAAAGCGGCGGGCGGTCTACGGAAGTATTTATGTATGTACGTATGAAAACGATGGGTGCCGTGATGTAATAATTATTAACTTCCGCAAAGCGGTTCTTTATGGCATTTATTGTTTTTACACATTAATTTCCGCAAAGCTTTTGCCCGTAACCCCCGCAAGATACAAGCTATGAACAAAGTCGAAAAAAGAGAGCAGCGGGCCGGTCAGCAGGCGACATCCACAGTCTTCTTGCCTTGTCTTACTGAAGGAGTTTTTCATATAAAAGTTGCTTGTATTTTGTTCAAACGCTATAATTTCCGTAAATTTGTTCTACATGCTATTTTTCTTTTAAACTATTAGAAAGAAAACATATTTGGCTTCAATTTGTTTTAACATTTTGCTGTGGGAGCGACAATTTTGGGCTTTAGGACCTGTATAATGCCCGCTACATACCATCGTCGTTTTACTCCGCGTTCGTCGAACAGCGTTGTATGAACGACATTCAGACAAAGCTCTTCGACGAACGACGTACGCCTTTGTAGCCTACACATTATCGTCGTAGTTCGCGTTGAAGGTTGCAAGTTGAATAAATTCTAACAGAAACTCTTGTGAAAAATTTCTTAGATCAGCCATTTCGGGTTTTTATTTTCAATTTACGGTACTCAACTGCTACTCCACTGTTTAACGACGAACGATGACGCACTTTTTGCATCCACACTATCGTCGTACAACGTACAGCGAAGGGCGTACGGAGAAAAATCAAACCCGATTTGATTTTTCGCAGTGGCGAAGAACGCAGCAGCGTTGTCATTCACACTGCTATTTTTCTATCGTCGTTCGTCGAACAGCGTTGTTTGAACGTCGTTCATACAACGCTGTTCGACGAACGCGGAATAAAACGGCGATGGTGTGTAGCGGGCATTATACAGGTCCTAAAGCCCAAAATTGTCGCTCCCACAGCAAAATGTTAAAACAAATTGAAGCCAAATATGTTTTCTTTCTAATAGTTTAAAAGAAAAATAGCATGTAGAACAAATTTACGGAAATTATAGCGTTTGAACAAAATACAAGCAACTTTTATATGAAAAACTCCTTCAGTAAGACAAGGCAAGAAGACTGTGGATGTCGCCTGCTGACCGGCCCGCTGCTCTCTTTTTTCGACTTTGTTCATAGCTTGTATCTTGCGGGGGTTACGGGCAAAAGCTTTGCGGAAATTAATGTGTAAAAACAATAAATGCCATAAAGAACCGCTTTGCGGAAGTTAATAATTATGTATATACGAATGCCGCGATGAAATTGAAATTACAAGCCCTTAGCGTAATGTATAACCAAAAGCAATAGTATTAAGACAAAAATTATGTAAAATATTCTGGTGTTTTTGAATAAAGCAGCAGTAGCAGTAGTTTCAGCAGACAACACAAGTTTTATTTCTAGGAGTAAAGCTAGTAAGCTCCACTCATATAAACTTGGACTAAAGCTAGTAAGCTGCTCCACTCATATATACTAGGAGTAAAGCTGGTAAGCTGCTCCACTTATATATACACTAGAAGGAAAGCTAGTAAGCTGCTCCACTTATACATATATACACTAGGAGTAAAGCTAGTAAGCTGCTCCACTCATATACACTAGGAGTAAAGCTAGTAAGCTGCTCCACTCATATACATTAGGAGTAAAGCTGGTAAGCTGCTCCACTCATATACACTAGGAGTAAAGCTAGTAAGCTGCTCCACTCATATAAACTTGGACTAAAGCTAGTAAGCTGCTCCACTCATATACACTAGGAGTAAAGCTGGTAAGCTGCTCCACTTATTTACACTAGGAGTAAAGCTAGTAAGCTGCTCCACTCATATACACTAGGAGTAAAGCTGGTAAGCTGCTCCACTCATATACACTAGGAGTAAAGCTAGTAAGCTGCTCCACTAATATACACTAGGAGTAAAGCTGGTAAGCTGCTTCACTCATATACACTAGGAGTAAAGCTAGTAAGCTGCTCCACTCATATACACTAGGAGTAAAGCTAGTACGCTGCTCCACTTATTTACACTAGGAGTAAAGCTAGTAAGCTGCTCCATACACATCGCTGCTCTACTCATCTCGGGCGAAATAAGTAAAAGCCCAATCGTTGTGAACGCATGTACACCTACAGTAACCGTGCCGTATTCCAGATAAACACATAAAGGTGCTCAGACGAGAGTACTTGGGAAAAGTTACGTCCCAAGTGCTTAATAAACACAACACCTCCTCTATCTCTGGCATCTTGTTCGAAGGCATTCGGCCCTTTCCTTCACATTCTGTGTCAATTTAACTTTAACTGCGACAACTCTCGCGAAAATTTCCAATTTTGAGCATTTTCCTAGGGGTAAGCCTATCAAAAAATCGAGATTTTTACTTTCACTCCTACCCGGGTAAGTGGGTACTTTTTGGAAAGGTCTCGGCGAGTACATAACAAAATATTAGCTACTTTTTTCCCCACTTGGCGCCAAAAACCGTTAATTTTGAATTACTCATTCCACCTTTTTGCCAAGTGATGCCACCTATCGGTGCATTCTTAAACCATCTCCAAGAAATTTTTGTAGGCATATTAATCCGTGACTTGTCAGCTATTTTACAAAATTGGTTCCAATTTAATAGGACTTCTCTTAAAATATTTATACACATATATATAACCTGCTGTGGTCATTTTTACTTTTCGACTGCCTATGAAATGGTTGTACATATGTTATGTATGTATGTAGGTATTGGAAAATGTCCCTAAAAAATAAAAGGTACGTTTTCCTCAATATCTCGGTCATATCTCAACCAATTTTAATGATTAAAAAAATTATTTGGGGTAGGAGATGCTGACCTATCCACTGGTCTACACTGTTTTTGGCTGCGGGGAAATAGGATATTTCGATCATAATTCGGCCAAATATACTCCGATTTCAAAAATTCCTTTTGATTATTTTTTCTTGATTTTTTTCTGATATTCTTAGCCTATCTGCCCTCCTCTGCCTCTTGCGTTGGAAAAAATTAATTTTCGACGGCCAAAATTTTCAACTAAAAACGTCATTTAGAAATTTTCCTCTCCAAATTTCAGATAAATCCCATTTTTGAATTGTTCGTGGATGCACGCTTATTAGTAGATTACTTATACAAAATTTGAGCAAGATCGGAGTCATTTATCTCTTTTAAAAGAAATAAAACTAATTTCCGATGGCCACATTCCGCCATCTACCGGGAATTCCTCTAAACTGACGGGCATATTTATTTACAAAACAGATAGCTACATATATGCCTCCTCTATCTCTGGCATCTTGTTCGAGGCCATTCGGCCCTTTTCTTCACATTCTGTGTCAATCTAACGGCGACAACTCCCGCGAAAATTTCCAATTTTTAGCATTAGCTACGTTTTTTTATATTGATCCGGTTCATTGGAAATTTCTAGTAGATTTGGTTCTAAAAAATGTCTTTAGGTAGCTATGATTTTACATATGAGGGAAATTATCAAATTGCCATGATTTCAATCTTCACAAAACGTCAAAATAGAACTTGAGTAAAATTTGGTTCAAATTTTGAAGTTTTTACCCAACAAAAGCATGGCAATGTGATTTTTTATGAATATAGAAAACCATGTAAATTTATAGCCGTTTTGACACCGACGTCAATCGATAATCTTTGATCCGGATCAGATCACGGAGATAAAAAAAACGCAGCTATTGTAACCCTATAAAAAAATCAAGATTTTTACTTTCACTCCTACCCGGGTAAGTGGATACTTTTTGGAAAGGTCTCGGCCTATCAAGAAATCCGTTTGTGGAAAGGCACATAGGGGGGAGGGGAGGAAATGTTTTTACATATTCATGATGTACTCATCAAGACCATTCCAATCACTCCTCACTTATTGAAATCGGATGAAAAATAAGAAATTTTTATTTATTTACCTATGTTTCTACATGAATTTATAAGGCAAGGCATAAAGCTTCGAGACTTTTATAACAAACACATGAACAAATTTTGACTTGGCACTATACATTTTCATACACTACACACCAATTCTAATCATGTGCTTATACTGGAAATCGGATTTGCAAAAAAAAAAATAATTTATCTTTAAACTCATTTCCCAATTTTTGTATGGGACAAATGAGCTTTCTTATAAGGAAAGAGAAAAAAATTCTGACTGTAAAAAAAAATGTTTACACTTCCTCAAGGCAGATTGCTGAACACCTATAGGGGGTGGAAGCTGTCTCAGCGACGGCGACGAAGAGACATGATTTTATAAGGAGGCCTTATCATACTTATGTATGTATGTGCTTCCACCACCCCCACATGGATGCACGGCTTATAAGATGCTTATAAAAGCCGATGCACCTGTGCGCACATAGATAAGGGCATAGCACGAGAGCCATAAGAGAAGACCTTTTTGTTGGATTATATGCGAGGAAAGGTCTTCTTATAAGAAGGAGTGTAAATAGTAAAATTATTGGCGATTTTTTTTATAACGAAAGAGAAAAATTGGAAATTATTGGGGAGGAAAGGTCTTTTTATAATAAATAGAATAAAACTAATACACCTTGTCCTGAAGGGACATTACACTTCACTTACCGTTGCTTGATGCGGATCGGATAGAACTGATCCTGCAGTGCCTTCTCCATTCTCCCAATGGCATCGTTGGCACGGCATCTCGATGTCCCAATTGACAGTAGTGGAAGAGCGGTATCGCGACCTGAAAAGACAAACAACGAACATAAAATATTTAATTATATGAATATTTATTAACAAGTGCGCAACGTGTTTTCTCCAGCTTGGTATACACTGACTTAATCTATCTAATTAGTCTGGAGACCCTATATGCAACAATTGAATACAATAAAAAAAACTTGAAATTATTAGTTTATCCTATTTCCCATGATTTTCTTAATCATTGGAGCAAAAATCTTGTTTTAAAGTAGAATAAATTGAGTTTTTCGGTTTACATTTTTTCGATTCTTGTGTTTGATGTGAAAGTGCCTTAACTCTCCATTCGAATACTAGGGGAGTTAAAGAAAACGTGAGAAGTATCGAAATATTCTGTGTGGGAGAGTCGTAGAGCATTGGGGGTTTTTCCTACGGGTTTAGGGACTAAAGTAGAAAAATATAGGTGAAAAATTTCTGGGGGATAGGCTTTTGGGGTGGGGGGTCGTACCACCCCCAGGGGGGATTGTCCAAAATACGTCATGTTTGGTTTCAAATTAAAGAGGGAGAAGCCGGTAATCGAGTGGTGTAGTTTTTTTTTATCATTTTAACTTCATAACTGACTTTTACCGACGAAAGGCGGATTTTTTGCACTTGGGTCATATACACTCCAGTTCCTATATTTTGCATATATTTCTTCCGTTCTTTGTTTCACATCCATTAGTACTTTGTTGTGAACATTTTCCTCATGGAAAGTGAATTTCCACGACTTACCACTTCTTCATAATGATGAGTTGAAAGTATGTCCATTTTTGTACCAAAAAACGGCAATTTTTTCATCTTAAGAAGGGCTAATTCATTTCTTTTGCCGTTATCTCCAAAAATATTTACCGGACTCAAAAACTAATTGCATATCTATTTAGGCGACAAAATGTAGATGCGATTTCATCCTACATACAAGGTTTAATGTGCATATTTAAAATTTTCATAGCATCTCTTTTGTACTGGAAGATGACCAAATTGAACATTTTCGCGTGAATTACAATTTTTAGCGGGTACCTTGAGACACCAAAATCCTTATTTCTCTGTAAGAATTGCAAGGATTTCCATAATTTGTTTTTGTAAACATAGCAGTGAATTAGTAATTCAATTTGAAAATCCTAGGTACATAGGTACGTTCACAAAGGACAATAAAAGCAGACAATACTGTCAGTTGAGAAATATTTTTCTTACTTCTCCACAAGTAACGCAGCCGAGAGTATTGTCGAGTGGAATAGAGAGTTTGGTAAATCTCAATACAAATTCCCCGAGTTACAGAATTCCTAGTGCCAAAAGAACTCTCATCTCCAAAACTCCACAACTCTCCGAGTTAGTGAATCCGGCCTCATTGTTTGAGAGGACTTATAAATTTAATTTTCCTCTAAATATCCTCTAGCTAGGCTATTAAACCCGTCAAAAAATTTGATTTATATACTGGATTAGAAATCCTTTCCCAAAATAACAGTTTTTATGGAGGATTTGACCTAACTGTTCATAAACGCCTAAGACCTTATAAAGTAACGCAGTCGTAATAATACTTTATTCTAAGAAGAGTAATTGACTCGATATATTATCAAACACTTCCTTAAAATATGCAGTAACATCCCAATTAAAGCTGCATATTTCTTTAAAATTTTTTTAGAAATCCTTAAACAAATATTCATAATATATTCTTATAGCTTTAATTTAAATAAGAATTATTGTCCCGCGCAGTTATAAAAAAATCAATAATTTAAGAATCGTACAATCTGATTAACCTATCTTCCTCCCATACTGCTTCCGTTTTGCATAACATGACACTTCACTTACATACAAACTTATCTAATTCAGGTGATTTCCGTGCGTAAGACAATCTACATTTTATCGTTTTACCCTTTTTAGTTCTTCTAACCTAAGTATTTATTAATAAGTACGATCGATCATAAAGGAGCTATATTTTGGACGAAAAGGAAATGTGCTCAGTACTAACCCCGGTCATTGTTACTGCAGTCTCGAAGAGGTCTCCTGGAGTTGCTTTGACTGAAAATTAATTTTGTTAACATAAGGAAGGACACAGGTCCCTATTCGTCCACGGCCCTGCCTATTCTCTCGACTTCTTAGCTATTTGTGGTGTATATCTTGTCTCTGTAGTTCCCTTTTCTGTTTTTTTTTTGATTATCTCTTTTCTTCCTTTCTATGGATTCCACCGCTAAATCGTTGCTCGCCTCTTGGGCGGGTGTCCGTCGTAATTACTGTGACGGAAAATATTTCTTATTGATGTCGTCAGCCGAAACACAACAATATTCCCTTTTTCCTGTTTAAATTCTCCCTTTTTTTTGTGTCCTGCACGCACGCTATGGGCAAGCTTAGCTCTGTATCACAGGGCTGCAGTTCCCCGAAGTATGTTTCTGGAGGAACTTTCTTTGCCTCTGATGCCAAATTTAACTATACAGAAATGCTGCCGCTAGGCCTTTTTGTCTCTTGTAGGTTATGGGCAACCTGACTGTAAGTAGACAACGTTATCACTATTTTTATATATATTTTTTCTCGTCTTTTCCTTTTTGTTTAAATTGTAGAACAGCGTTCCAGTTTTTTTCTTTTTTTTTTTTTATTTGCAGTCGATTCACCATTGTATCTTGCTAAGTTCCGCAAGCTGTGGGCAGCTTAACTCGATATACACGTGCTATATTTTCTTTGACCAGCGGACACTGCGAGTCTTTTATCAAAAGCACGTTGAAGAAAATTGTACTCGCCACTGACGCCAAATATACTTAGAAAAATCACGCCGAATTCCCGCTGCTATGCTCTTCGTGTTTCCTGAGGGAACGATTTACTTTTTGGTCCGTGCGATGCTATATCTCCTTTTCAACTCGTGACAGAAAGTGTCAAATTCTCGCACAACTTTTGCAAGTAAATCCCAGCTCTTCCTAATTTTTTTGGGGTCTTCTTCTTCTTCAGCCCCCGTTCGGACATATTTTCTCTGTACTTTTAGTGATACCTTTCGTTCCACTGACAGCTACGCCTTGGCTATCGAGGTATAGATGTCAGTGGGATAACTAAATTGGTCATTGTTGCCATCCTACGACCATAACAAACTGTTGCAAGAATTAAAACAGATGGAGATATTTTCAATTAGTAAAATAAATTAACTTAACGATGAAAACAAGGCATTATCCTAAGTTTTTATACATTATTAATTTTTATCTTTTCTTTTAAGTGCTTGTGTGTTTGTTTTTTTTCTTTGTTCAAGCTGTCGAATATTAATTTTTCTGTTTCCTACTTGCAAAAGATCGTAATATCTACAGTATCTACAGAAATAAATTCTATTCTATATGTCTATAGGTGGAATCAGAACCCCCCCCCCCCCCCCCCTATTGTTAGGGATACAAATATAACAAAATAATTTAATAGTTTCAAAGATTTTATTAAAATTTTTTTTTAATATTTAATAAGTTTTCTCTAATTTCATCTGATGTATATAATGCGAAATTTGGCTTTTCCATAATTTGTTGGTAGGTTCGGTATGTATTCATTCCACTTTCACGATGGGTTCGCGCGCAGCCAGTTATTTGTCTCCTCATTTTCTCACTAAGTATACAAGAATTAACTTTAAAAAAATATATATATTACTTACATGCTCTTATTTAAACTTCTCTCTATGGGCTTCCTCAATATTTATAATATATATTTTGCTTTAGGTGGTGTATAATTTACCTTAGAATATTTGTGTTCCTTTGATTAATATTTTAAATCGATAAAATATTGCTTTGCTTTTCAATAGCTTCTGTTATTTTTTTCTTTTCTGGGCGCATTATAGCTTATTGATTGAATAATTTACCTCGATTTTGATATATATGAGTATTTTGAGTTTTCATTTATTTTTAATTTTAATTTTATATACTATACTATAAATACTCTACCAGTTTTAATTTTTCCGCTTCTCTTGTTAGATATACATTTAATAATTTATTTAAAGGAAATTTTTTATGGAGAGAAATTACTTTCAAATATTATTGTTGAAGCCTATACTTGTGAAAATAAAGCAATTTCCATGTGCAACATTTTGGTGTTACTTAAGTGAACATATTTAAGCCAATTTTTGCATATGGTTTTAAGTGTTTAAAGAAATGTTCTACGAATGGAAGGGCATTTTATATATATTTAAATAGCAACGAGTACAGGCCAAAAAAATTAATTTATGGTTAAATACACTTTTTCTCCTTTTCAAAAGCTCACTGTTCTATGGATTTAAGAGCTCCGTTCCTGTTTTTTTCTTTTTCCCTCAGCCTCCTTATTCTTGCAGGATAACAATTTTTTTACATAAATGCTTTCCGCTTAAAAAATACATAGTAGTTTCTCACTTTCTTTTAATTTTGTCAATAGAAAAAATAGTTTTCATTTCCTTCTTACAAAAACAAATCAAGTTTTTGAAATAGTAAGAAATTTCTTAATTTAAAATTTCGTGATTAATATTAATCTTAAAAAGAAAAAAATCAATAAGTTTTTTACTTCAATCGCACCACGCATTGTTTCCGACAGCGATTCCACTACCTCCGCCACCGCCTGTGCTGCTGTTACAATTGTTTATTGTAGTGCTACGGAGATCATCGTCGTCAATAAATTCGACATGTGTAAAGGGAAAGTGCCCTTTTTTTCCTTTAAGTTCGCCTTCCCATTGTCCATTAATATTAGTTTTTGTTACTTTTATAATATCGTCCACCTCCAACTTAAGTGCTGTTTTATCATATGCATTCGGTACACGCGCCTGTTTTACACGTGCAAATGCTGGGAGCTTACGCTACAAATGATAGCAACATTTAATTTTTAAACAAGCACTTGAGCCGTACTACCTATATAACTTACATTAAGGTCTGACTTTTTAAGAGCATTTCCTAATTGATGGGGACTTGGCATACCAGCACTATTACCCCGAGGAGCTGTACCACCACTACCTCCAGATCCTGGACGCTCTAAAAGGTTATTTTGACCGTTTTCCTCATACTAAACAAAAATATGTTCATTATATTTATCTTAATTTAATTATTACCTTTACCTTTTGCACATATGGAACAGGTATTTGTCCAATTTGTCCTGATGAGTTTTTTGCTGTCCACCATTGGTCTTCATCTTTACTAATTACCGTCAAAATCTCACCACGTCGAAATGGCAGGTCATCTTGATCCTAGGACAAAATCAATTATATTAAATTACTTGACATTCATTTTGTACTTGGATTTTGTATGTATCAAAATCTAATCATGAGAAAAAAAAATATCCTAGAAAATAATCTCACAGAATCTACTTTATAGTCTCCCAAATATTATTTTATTTTCTAAAATTTAAGACATATTTGCAATTTTCAAGTTTCTCAAGTAAAGGGCTAATTTAGTTGACATCAAGCATTTAGCTGACATCAAACAGAGCTATCTTCTCTGGTAGTAACGGATCCTACTATTCTCTCAGTGTGAAATGTGTTAGCCTTGGGTTCAGATACTTCCTTGCAGTGATTCTACCAAATGGGGCAAAAACAGTAGTAGAATAAAAAAAATAGTAATAAATTTGAATAAAGGGAGTAGAATTTCAAATGTCTATTACAAACTATTATAAACAATTCTGTTGATGGACTAACACTGCCAACCACTAGGTGTGTCGCTATTTGCAATTTGTAGACTTATAGAGCTTCCTTCTTTCTAACTAAGAAAAGTGGCAACTAAAGCACATTAGAATCGAATTTTAATAACTGCATTATCAATAAAAATGCCTCCACACTGCCCCTCACCCGTAAGAAGGAAAGCGTGTGGTCCCTAGATAGCAATCATCCATCGAAGGTGAATTCAGAAATGTTATGCTCATGATTTTCTTTTTATCTTATTTTATTTTGACATGGGGATATGGGATATGTTCAGCGAGTTTGACACTGATTGAGCCATCCCACACGAGTATTTCTGATGCAGTATGCAAACAGGTTTTCTCGGGAAGGGGTGAGAAGTAGCAAAAAGATATCTCTCCAAAGTGTAGAGATAACTCTTTACTTTTTCTCACATCTTCCAAAGAAAACCTGTTTGCATACTGCATCAGGAATACTCGTGTGGAGTGGCCCATTAGCAGAACAAAAGGTGATACCAAGCAACATACACCGATGGCTCAGAAAATTTCTTAGGCCAGTGCTGTCCGTAACCATAACAACCTGCACACAATTGCACAATCTGTAACAATTTTTATCGGTTTTATTTTTTTACATCCAAAAGTATTTACTAATTTTGCTACATGAACATAAAAAAAGTTAATAATTAGGAAAAAAATGTCAGTAGTAAGAAGCTTGTAAAATTTGTTTCGTGCTCCTTCGGTTATTTAACGGTTTATTTTGCATTAGTGCGCCAAGACCAAAACAAACAAAGATCTTCACCGAAATAAATATGAATTTGACAGCTAAAACCAAAAATGGCGGAATTAAATAGAACAAAAATCGACCCATACACAATTTTGGCTATACTCATGTATACGAATCATACATATGATTGCGTCTCCTTTAGTTATTACCTTGTTGATAAATAGACGAAAGTGCTCTAATTGGATTGCTGTGACTTTAAGTAAAATTAATTGGTTGTGAGTTTATAGAAGTAAACAAAGGGGGGAAATAACAAGAACTTGTGAGTTATATCTACAATATTGTTTTGAATAATGAACCAAAGCCACGCAGCACGCAACCTTATTAAATTTTTCAATAAGCCAGGAGTCGAAATTCTGTCATAAACAATTCCATATAACCCACCTTTGATGATTCTTACTACGTTCACATCTTTCGCGAATAATAAGTTATCAGGTAATATTCATAGCGCGCGCCGGTCGCCTAGGCATATTCATATCAAAACTACTGCCCAGAGAGCTGAACTCCCTGAATGCTGACAACAATTTCGATGATTGCTACTTTCTTTGTATATGCGTATTTTTGCTTTAAAAACTTTCCTGATCATTTATTATATCCTAGCTGTTAATCTATAGGACATATTAAGTTTGTCATTCCGTTTGTAACGTTTGATGCTAGAGCAAACTGGATTGCACGCCCACGCATAATATTAAAAGTTATTTTGATTTTTGTATGTCCGCCTGTCTGTTAGTCTGTCCATCAGTATTTTAATTAACATCCTTGTTTATGCGCGGCTGAGTGGGTGCTCAGCCGCTAGTATGCGACCTCTGGATACCAGGCGACCTCCAGTTTCAAAGCAGGTAAGGGAAAGTGGTAGAAATCCTCCTGGCGTCGATAAACTGAGCACTGCGATGCAGGGGAGTGTAGGGAAGTAATCCACATGGCTGGACTTCATTCACCCAGATTAATCTACAACACAGCGTCTGCTTTGCTAGGACGACTTGAGTACAAATGAGTACAACAGTAAAAAATGGTGCTCGTGCAGGAGCATTGAGTCTGGAAAGACCGTAACCGCGGTCAATCGGAGGCGCAAAGAGGTCAAAATCTGTATGACACTGCGTGCCCAACTCCCAGGGCATGTGTTGTTGCGACAAAAAAAGTTGTCGTGACCAGCTGTGTAACAGGGATACTACATCGATCAAACTTTTCTTTATAAGAAGGATGGAGTCAATAAGGAACTCCTAACTGTCTCACCATATTTCACGTAGGACTTTGCTGTTTCCCCTCCAACTGAGGAAGTAAGGCGAGCGATCTAATAGATATTAACCACCGTGGTGAGCAGCTGCTGGAGTTAGCACTTAGCGGATTTGGCTCTGTTGAATTAGGGCGACGAGCCAACCTTTGCTTTTATCTAAGGACAGGAAGTCAGTGCCGGGAAATTTGCGTCCTATGATGCTTTTCTTCTTTTTTCCAGCTGGAGCGTATCGCGAAAGCAGTCTCTTTCTGATCATTGCTACTTAGAATTCTGTATGGGTATTGACCGCATTGGGGTGGAATCTTATAAAAATCCGCAGCGGATTGATTGGGAGAGATACCACAGGGAACTAACACGCTCGCTTCTTCGGGTGAACGTATTAGAAGTATTGCTGCCCTGGAGAAGGAAGTATAAAAGCTTCAGTCCGCAGTAACTGAGGGTTTCGAACCTTGCTGTCCTATTAGTACGAACAAAGGAAGGAAGTCTATGCCGTGATGGAAAAGCAGTCTAAGTAAACTGCGAAAGACTTCCAGAAGGCTTTTCAATAAGGCCAGTGTTTTTAACCTAAAGTTGTGGAAGGCGAGTCGCTCAGGTTCGTCTATCAATCAGTCAGCTCTTAGTGACACTATCGAGCCGGAGCCACCAGCCAGCCAAAAACAGTGTAAATTAGGAAATAAACTGTGGTACATACATATATATATATATTTAGTGGTGTTATTGAACACAACAGTTGGCGACGAGGTAAACGGTGAAAGACAAAAAGTGTGTATTCAGATAAAAATGTCCTCATTTTTTGCCACAATTGAATATTTTACCCCTGGTAGTAATTGCGAAAACTATCGAGACCGGCCGAGCATTTATTCACAATTAACCAAATAACAGATGACTAGGTTAAAAGCTCGTATATAATAACGCTAATCGAATCGGAGAGATATAATATTCTAAGTCGCTAGTGGCTCCTAAAAAACCGGGTGATAAAGGTTATACAGATTTAGTGAAAATTCTCGAAAACCATTTCAAATAAAAAACAAAAATATAAAGCGGAACGTTTCATCTTCCATACCAGAAATCAAAAGAGTTTTGAAATTGTTAGTGATTACATAGTGGAATTAAAAACACAGGCCGACAAATGTGTATTTAAAGCCTTCTTGAATGATGCACTACGAGATCAGTTTATCTGTGGGATAAGAGACGAACAATTTCAGTCAAAACTACTATGCTAAGCAAATCTGACCTTCGATAAGGCATATGAAATGGCACACAATTATGAGCTGACTCAGTTTGGCTTGCAACTATTTAAACCGGTGGCACCAAATGTAGTCACATACTATAAAAACAATAACAACGGGAATGGTCAACAGAGAAACAATTACAAAAGCAATCGCTTTAATTGTGGGAAGTATGGACAAATGGTACGAGAATGCAGATATCGATAGGTAAAGCGAAATCAACAAAAGTATTAACAAAAGAGACCGAAACCATCCCGGCGTATATCTAAGGGAATATAACACCTAGAGAAAGAACAAACTAAAAGTGATACCGAACGAGATGTTAGGGACAGCTCTATTGAATATAATTTAGATGAGTTAAACATTAAAAGTTTGCATTTTATTACAGGTAGACAAGTCATGTACAGTAGAACTAAATATAAATGAAAAAAATATTAAAATGACAGTAGACTCAGGTGCGTGTGTCAGCGTGATGAGTTTGGAGCAGTTGAACAACGTATTCGCAGAGGAAAAACTCATAAGTATGGACAATACACTACAAGTTATTACTGGGAAACAGGTGGAAGCCGTGGGAATTTGTCCAATGACAGTAAGAAAATGAGGAATTACAGGTAAAAGTTTTTTGAAGCTATTTATAATAAAGAGCAAAAAGAATTTTACGCTGCTGCTGGGCCGTTCATGGCTCGATAAACTTTTCCCGAATTGGGAACACATTTTTTTAAACATTAACCCAAAGCAAATTCGGGATGGTAACATTAAGGAACGATATAAAGACGTTTTAGATCAGATTTAACAGAACATATTACGGGTTTTGAAGCCGAAATACATTTAATCGACAATGCAAAACCATTGTTCTTTAAGCCTTACACTGTACCTTTCGGATTACGTGAAAAATTGGGAAATGAATTAGTGTGTCTGGTAAAGAAAATATTTTAATACCGGTGAGACATAGCACGTGGGCATCCCCAATTGTAGTGGTTCCGAAGGTAGATAATTGCATTAGAATATGTATATGTAGATTGTAAGGTTTCTATAAATATGTTCATAAAAAATTAACATTATCCCTTACCTCGTATTGAGGACATCCTAATTGTGCGGTATGTTGCTATTGGATTTAACGGGTTCTTATCAACAACCGAGGGTATCTAAGAAATCACAAATATATTTAACTATAAACACTCATAAGGACTTTTTCGATATACGAGACTTTCTTTTGGTGTTAGTACGGCCCCGGCTACTTTTCAAAAAGTAATAGATGAAATTTTAACAGGAAATTTTTTTTTGGGTATTTAGATGATGATATAGGTGCAGCCACTAAAAAAGAGTACGAAGAAAAATTAAATGATGTTCTAAGCAGGTTGTTAGAACATAAAGTGAAAATAAGTGAAACAAAGTAAGACTAAACTAGAAGCAATTACAAAACCCCATCACCAAAAAATCTAACCCAACTTCAATCATATCTCTTAAATTTTTACGCCAACCATTCGATGGAGTTAAAGCCTTTATACAATCTATTAAAAAAGGGTTCCAAATTTCCCTGGTCAGACGAATGCCAAATAGCATTCGAAAAAAGTAAAGTATTGTTACTTAAAAATAAAATCCTCGCTCACTACGAACCCTTAAAACCAATCGTAATATCTTGTAATGCTAGTTCTTATGGCGTAGGAGCAGTTGCGTTACACAATATTAACGGCCCCGTACATTTTGCATTGAGCACACTCAATAAAGCTGAGTAGAACTACTCACAGCTTCATTGCGAAGGACTAGTTGTTTTCGCTATACGGACATAAGTTTATCTTACATACGGGCCACCAACCGTTAAGAGAAATTTTTGGAAATAAAAAGGGGATCCCAGCAGTAGCAACAGCTCATCTACATCGTTGGGCAATATTTGTCAGCACATACGATTGTGTAAACAAATACAAAGGGGCTAAGGAAGTAAGAAACGCGGACGCACTCTCAAGGCTACCGCTTGAAGGAACTACTGATGCAGAAGTGGATTTGATAAATAATCTTAATTTTTAAATTGAGATCATCATTATCCTACGAGGAGGGTTGGATATTTTACGGAGGCCGAATAGTTATCCCTGAAGTTCTTAAAGAAAAAGTATTAAAAATGTTGCATAATAATCACATAGGGATTGTTAGATCAAAATCGTTGGCTAGAAGCTATATCCGGTGGGTAGGACTAGATAAAGATATCGCAGATTACATTAGCAAATGCGAAGTATACCAACTTTCACAAAATAGGATTAGGACACAACCTCTCTAATCGTGGAGAAAATCCACAATACCATTCGAAAGAATACATATTAAATTTTTCATTTCAAAATGGATCAACTTCTGTTGCTAATGGACAGTTACAGTCAATGGATAGAAATTTCAATTATGTCTTCGACGAATGCGCAGTCGGTAGTGCAAGTATTAACATCGTGGTTCTCAATTTATGGTCTCCCCAAGGTACTGGTGTCAGACAATGGCCCACCGTTTAACTCTGAACATTTTATGAAATTTGGCAAAGCAAATAGCATAGACATAAAAAAAGAGTATACCATACCATCAAACGGCTTGGTAGAAAGGGCGGTACAGACTGTTAAAAACAATTTGAAAAAATATTTACTAGAAACAAGATTTGAAAGAAAGTGACTTCGACTTTTTCGGGGCATCAATCTCCTCCGAGACCTGAAATGATAGAGATATGTATATAGGCTTATTATGTACATTCGAAACTTAGTTGGCCATCCCTTAAAGATATTTTCGAACTCGAATTTCGAAAATGGAGGGGGTAATTTCAGTATATACGTAGATCACGTTATCGCGCATCTTTTGGTGGTCATCATTTTTGTGGGAGGGGTAAGCTCTGGGAGGGGCGGGCTTCAAAGTTTCAACTTTAGGCGGCTATATTTTCTCAGCCAAGCACCGGCCGATTTTGTTCGGGTATTTTTTTTTCTATTACACAATTGATTCATTCACAGGATAGGCTACTTTTTTTCCAAATAAGGGGCAGGGGGGAAATAAGCCACTCAAAATTCTTTTGATTGTACCTGGGCCATTTGACCACCGAGTATAGAGGGGTCGGTATGTGGGACGTTGAGGTCTTTCGACCTACAACCAACTTTTTTTGTACTAGACTTTTTTCTATTCGAAGTGTAGTACTAGATCACCTAATTTTTAAATGGACATAACTCAGTAGGGTTCGGTCCAATCGGGAAACGGTTTTTTTATTCGCTTTAGCTTATTAATTTCTATAATTCGTAGAAGAAAATTTGTTCAGGCGAGGGGTAGTTTTAGGGTGGGGGTGGAAACCCCCCAAATTTTCAAACACCTTTATTTTTGTCAAATTACAATCTTTCTTTATGAAAAGTTAAACGCGAATACAACTTTCGAAATACTATTAGCTGATATAAATTTTTATTGATTTTTATGAAAAGGGGGTGGGTGGGAGGTGTCAAAGTGGTTAGGTACCAAAAATTTGACATGCGCATAACTGCCGTAATTATAAACCGATGTGAATGAAACTGGGTACGTAAATGCTCGCTCACGAGCGGTTCCTGATGAGGCTCCCAGCTCCTCGCTTGCGAGCCGGAGCCTACAAAAGTTTTTTAAGCGCTCCCGCTCGCGAGCCGGAGCCAACAAAAAAAAATTTAAACGCTCTCGCTCGCGAGCCATTAATGAAACAGCTCCGACTCCTCATTAATGGAATAAGAATTCACTATGTTATATTTAGTTTTTTTAACTTTTTATTTTTTAAACTATAGTTATATGTATTAATGAAATGAAAAAACAAAAATACTAATATGTATAATTTACCAAGAATTAAAGAAAATGTTTTTGTTACTTACGCGTACCTAATTAACACATGTCATAAATTTGATTTGGGCAGCTTTCGCAAAAGTTTTTTTTTCATATATATCTCCTCTAAAATTACACCGATTGAGTAACACAGTGAAAAAACCCAAAACTTGTATATAAAATGATGAAGAGCAATGGCTCGCTCGCGAGCCCGAGCTATTTAACGGCTCGGGCTCACGAGCGAGAGCCTGTAAGAATTTTTTTTTTGGCTCCAGCTCGCGAGCGAGAGCTTTTAAGTAAAAATTGTTGGGCTCCGGCTCGCGAGCGCGAGCTATTTTACAAAGAGCTTTTCTGGAGCGCTCTTTCGTGAGCCGCTCGCGAGCGAACTTTTACGTACCCTGGAATGATATTCAAACACATTATACGCATACATAGTGGCCATCTTTTGGCGTTCTTAGATTTTCGAATTTCGAAAATTCGAAGTACTAAACTTGAGATTTTTCGAAAAAATCGAGGTATTTTCAGCGCAAGATTATCTATTACTTATTATTCAATTCCAACATAGCGGACCGCTAAAACTTGCCTAAGAGAAAAGGCTTTCGAAATCGAAAACAAAAATTCGAAATTTCGAAATTCCTACCAGCGCAGCAAGAGCATTTATTTTGAGGTGGTAAAATTCGTTCTTTTCTTAATTTTCCTGAACAGTTTCCCCTCCACCCCCTCCAATTTTTCATACGTTCTATATGCATCTGCTTAAGGTGCATCTTTCCGGGGAGGGGAATTGTTTTGCGGGGGAAGAGGGAGAATTTCTCTGAGCAAAAACTGTCAAAAAAGAGTTTGTCCTTCCCACCCCGCCCCCTTATAGTTCCTCTAAAAATTCTTTCTATCCCTCCTTACCCCGCAGATACCACCCATATACACTCCGCCCACTTTTCCCTCACGTTTCCCCGCAAAACTGATTTTTTTCCACGTACAATTGTACTATTACTAATTATTCTATTCCAACATGTCACACCGCTGAAAGTTACCCTTACTAACGGCTTTATAAAAGTAAAAAAAAAAAATTTGAATATCTAAGTTCCTACAAGCGCAGCAAGAGCATTTATCCAACGGGTGCTAAAATGCGTTCTTTTTTAATTTTTCCTCACACATTTCCCCTACATCCCTTCAAGATTTACACGCCGGTTAAGCCTCCATCATAAAAAATTTTTTGGGGGGAAGGGGGAGATTTCCCTGAACAAAAATTGAAAAATTAACGGGTTATCCTCCCCCCCCCCTATACTTCCCTCGAAAATTATCCCTACCCCTCTAAGGGCTGCCCCTCCCCATTCCCTAAATAACCACCAAACATCTTTCCCCGTTAGTCTTCACGTTTCCCGGCAATATAAGAAATTAATAAAATAACAGTACAAGGTACGCTAAATTAGATTCAATTTAATTAACTGCATGCGTATGTATGAGTGCTACTCAAGTCAACACCTACTTTCTCGGCCAAATTCCAGCCGATTTAAAAAATTCTTTTTGCTAAATTCATTGTGATTTTTTTTTTGATTTGTTGAGTCTATTAGGAGTATCGTCCCGGGGTACTTTAGGGTGCGGGGTTGGTACCCCCGGCGGGGAGGTACTTTTTATACAGCATGTTGCATATCGAATGAAAGGTCTCGGCGAGTACTATCGGGCGGTCTACTTTTTTTTCCAATCTGGAGAGCTTCTTTGAAAGACATTTTTGAAATTAAATCCCCGTGCAAGCGTACAAATTAATCCCCACCATAACTCGCCTAAATGTCATCCGATTTTCAAAATTCTTTTTGCTAATTTTTTTGTGATTTTTTTACCGTATTTTCTTCACCCTCCTAATTACATGTCAAAATTAATTTTCGACGGCCAAAATTTCGGTCTGAAATATTCATTTGGAAACTTATTTAAACGAATTGTTGAATAATCCAAGTTTTTATTTTTTTATGAAAGCGCCGCTATTAGGAGATTATCTATACTAAATTTCAGGAAGATCGGATTTCATTTACCTATTTAAAAAAAATAAAAAATTTACGAATTTTGCATGCCCACTTAGCGCCACTTGCCGGTGGTCCTTGACAACTTACGGGCAGACCACTTACACTATTAGATAATACATATCTCCTCTGTATTTAGCATTTTATTTGCATCAATTTGCCGTTTTCCTTCAGATTGTATGCCGGGGCAACTCCCGCGAAAATTTACACACTTGAGCCTTTTGCAAGCATTTTGCCCATGAAAAATTCCAGATTTTTACTTTCTCCAGAACCCTGACTTTTTGGAAAGGTCTCGTCGAGTACATTACAAAAAATAACTCTTTTTTCCACCCCACTTTTCGGTCGATTTGGCGCCTAAAACCGGTATTTTTGAATTGCTGAATCCACATTTTTGCTGACTGATGTCACCTCTCGCCAGTTTCTTGAACTATTTATAACATTATATTATGGCCACATTAATCCTTATGACGTCTGCCATTTTCCACAAATTACTTCATGATAATAGGACCATCCTCCCCCCCCCCCTCCACCTCTTTAAAGGGAAATGGAAAATGGAAAAATTTAAAAATAAAATCCAGACATTGCTTCACTCCCTCTGCTCCGTTTTTCTTCGTTATTTTTTCATATAGTAGCTAACCCATCCCCCCATCACACGCCAGTCGTCTTCCCCTCCTCCACTCACAGCGCAGCGTAGCAAGCGGGCACCAACTATACTATACAACAATACAGAAAATTATAGCTTAAATTGTGGATTTTAATTATAATCAAACTGAAAATCTATGTCTATCCAATTACTTTGAAGAAGAGCTAATCAATATTAGAAACGATTATAGCGATTTCCCTTTGCAAGATACTTTGGATACCACAAACAGTAGAATTGAACTCAATTCTAAGAGATATTTCGCAGGGTATGTTGCATCAAAACAGTAAACGTGCAATAAATGTGAAATGGTATTCCGTAAATCTGACGAAGTCCTAACATATCATCAGAAATTTTTAATCTTTGCAAAAAATTATAGTTGTAATTCGGATTTCGGAAGTTTCTATGCTCCATCTGATATTTTTTTTATGTGTGTAAACTACATATTGCAGTATTTGATAAGTTATTCAGTTCGAAGAAGGAATATAAAAGAAAATATTGTTGAACAATGTATACTCGTAACAAGAGAACATGAACAATTTCATAATTGGTTTAATGAAGAAAATCTCTGCTTTTCCCATCGAATGAAGGCGTTGGATTTTCTTCTTCTTCTTCGAAAGCATTGTACATGGACAGTTCAAAATAGTATAAAATTAAAAGATCAAAAGTACAAATTTTGTCCAACTAGTTTTATCTTCAAGCGCCATCGGTCAAGTGGTTAACTTATTATTATATCATGGTTCATTATCGGAAATCATTAAAAAAAAATAATTTTTAAAATAAAAATCATTCTAAAATTATTTCTTTGGATTTTTATTACTTAAATCGAAACTAAATATTAATTTATATGGTTTTTCCAGATTTTTCATGTAAAATTTTTTTGATATGGGAGTACTTACATGAAAGTGCGATAGTCTTCTAAATTACTTACGGCAAGGAAAAGAAAATTACCCCACATCATTCGCAGGAGAACGTAGATACAAATTAATATGCATATGTCACATAGATTATGTACCGTTATGAGTTTCTAGCGAAAATGTAATGATTATAAAGTAGAAAATAAAACATATTAAAAAAAAATTTAAATAAATAACTTTCGTAAATAAATTACATTAAAAAGTAACAATGCTAGAACTCAGATTAAATCTTACTAACTATAAAAACAATTGCCTAACTGGAACTCATGCCCAAACTTTTAAGATTTAATCTGGGCTATAATTTCTTGTTTATATCACTGAGAAAGAAAAAATTATTTTTTACCATTTAGTGGAATTATTTACGAAAGTTATTTATTTTAAAAGCTTTTTTTTAATATATTTTATTCATAGCCGAAAATACCAAAAACAAAAATCAAAAATAATTATTATCCCTGATCAAGAAAATATAAATCGGCATATGATTTTTATTTCTGATAAAAAAAATTAAAATCTAAAGTACTCGTAATTATCCTTGTCTATGAAAAATAATTATTATTTCTTATCTAAAAACCGAAAAATATCCGGTGCACACCGTAGTGTCTCGGTGCGTTTAGTAATTTAGACGTTTAGCGTGCTTTTTTATGCTTTCAAAAGTGACATTTAGCGCGAATTTACAAATTGAATTCAATTGATTGTAAATTAAAATTAGAAATGGAACAAATTTATATTTTGTTTTAAACGAAGATAATTCCTTTTTACAAAAGGAAAATACGGCTGCTGTTTTGAATGATTATGTAAGAAGCGGGCATTTCCACTTAGGCTTGTTCTGAGGAGAAGCAAAGCAAACTCGATAGTGGAATTGCTTTTGGAACTGACAGCGCTTTTTATTTTTTAAAGGATTGAGAATATTTCCTTCTTTTAATTTAATTGGTTTGGAAGTAGGGCCTTTTTGTTGGTCTTACAATATCAGAAGTGGGATTAATATCCAATATAGCGTCCTCAGAACTAACGTCTTTAAGCATATTTAAAATGGGTAAAACGAAGCGGTCCCGTCGAATCCGTGGTCGGAGCCGAAGCCCAAATTGCAACCGAAGTTCTTGTCGCAACAGAGGCCGTGGCTGTGGTTCTGATTCGTCTTTTGGAGAGTGACGTTACTTTCAAAGAGGATATATGTGGCGAACTCATAAATTGTTCGAATTGGACAAAATATCTGCAGCATTTACGTAAACAGTTGTTTCTTAACTTAATAATCATCTCTTTTCAGTATTGACGCATCTTATTGTTAATGATGTGAAGCCTTTATACTTCAAACATTGGGAAGAGTTCTAATATTGAATATCCCTTACAGCTCGCCAGCAATCCCTCAACCTGAGGCAACATTTTTAAATGACACTAATCGTCATGTGGTTGATTTATTGACAACTCCATCTCAGTATGCTACGGAAACAACTAAGCCATTACCGAAACTTACAGGGATACCAGTTTTTATTACCTATGAAAAAAATCAAAGCTAAAATTGCCCATAAACCGATCATAAAATTGTCAACGAAGGAAGGACTTACATTGATTAGAAAATTTAATGTTATGCTATTTTGAGATATTTTAAGAGTTTGGAAGACTCTCTTCGCTTGTGATTATCGCAACGAGGAGAATTCATTTTTGATAGTTCCAATAATCGATGGAGTACATATAGATTGGAATTTGGTGAGAAATTTTCAAAGTTTACCAGAAGCACGAGAATTATTCGAAGAATAATGAGCTTGATTTAAGTATGTGACAGCTCCAATGAATTTTCTTTCTCCTTCCTGGTCGTGGCGATGGTGCCGGAAACAAAAAGATCCGAACCTTGGATGATATACTGTTAATTACAGAGTTATGTCATAAATTCTGATTCCCAAGCGGTATGTGGCAAAAAGTATCATTTATACCAAATATTTTACATATGATGCATTAGTTACGTCATGATTTTCCGGTAACGGTTTTAATGCATGTTGGTATGAGTTACGTCAGGGTTTTCCGGTAACGGTTTTAATGCATGTTGGTATGAGCTACGTCAGGGTTTTCCGGTAACGGTGTTAATGCATGTTGGTACGAGTTACGTCGGAGTTTTCTGGCAACGTTAGCGTTAGTGTTTAGTGATCAAACGAGACCATGTTGTGAGCCTGGAGCAGTGTCAGACGGCAACAGCCAGCGCAAGTAGTGATGATTGAGTTGTGCTTTTTCCAGGCGAAGATGTGTACATTAACCAACTCGAGGCGAGTTGAAGTCAGGATGGTCGAATGTAAGAAGCGGGCATTTCCACTTAGGCTTGTTCTGAGGAGAAGCAAAGCAAACTCGATAGTGGAATTGCTTTTGGAACTGACAGCGCTTTTTGTTTTTTTTTTGTGTGGAAGTATTTTTTAAAGGATTGAGAATATTACCTTCTTTTAATTTAATTGGTTTGGAAGTAGGGCCTTTTTGTTGGTCTTACAATTATATATATATATATGATTAATTCCTTAATTTTGTAAAAAATTAATTTTTTTATAAAATAATTTATTTCAGATAACAAAATCGTTTTCATCCAAATCAATCTCTATCCTATTGGGTTGAGTTCTTTGTAAAGAATCAATGCCTGCTCTCATAATAACATCATTATCATCATCGTCGTCCAGTTGAAAGCAGATACCTTTGTAATTTTACAAATTTATTATTTATGTACATGAATGAGGCAATTCGTTTCAAAAACACATTGGAGGTTTCAATTGCACCGAGTAATGCAACTTTGTTATTCATTTCCCTTTGTATACCCTAGATGAAATCTACAGGGTATACTAAGATTGTCATTCCGTTTGTAACACCTCGAAATAATGATGGTAGAGCTAAATGGATTGGACCCCACGCATAATATTAAGTTATTTGATTTTTGCATGTCGATCCGTCTGTCCGTCTGTGCGCACGATAACTCGAGAACGCGTATACTTAGAGAGCTGACATCTTGTACACGGACTTTTAAAAAAAAAAGTTAAATTAAGTTCGAAAATGAGACCAATCGGGCAATCCTTCGTGGAGTTGCCATACAAAACTTTCGTTTTTCACTATATATTTTGACACTGCCTGAGAAGGCAGTATAGATATAGAGAGCTGAAATTTGGTACATGGTATTTTCATTGTTCTAGCAAATAAAATTTCAAAAGTGGGCTAAATCGGGCAACTCCTTCGTGGTGTTGCCATATAAAAATTTAGGTTTTTAACGTAAACTGTGAAAACGATCAGTCCAAGACATTTTTATTGTACTAAAAACTTCCTCAGAATACGAAATCCTATAAAATTGGTTATAATCATTTTTTCTGTCCGACAAACTATTCTAGAAATATATGCGAAAAACCACTTCAAAAATCAAACTTGCATAGATCGGTGACCATACGAAATTTTAAACGGGCATTCATCTACGGTATCATAAGAATTGGTGTTAGACCAATTCTAGGCTTTTTACTTGTTTATTTGCAAAATGTTCACTTTAAATTACACTGACAATTTTCAAAAGTGACGTTTCGGATCGAAGTGCACACCAGCCGTTCAGTTGATAATTCGGTGTGCGGTGTGTATCCCTACTTTTTCAAGTCACGTGACACGCACATCACAAAGCTTCAAAGCACATCGGTGTTTGACACCTGAACGGACGGCTTATTCAAATCTTGATTATGCATATTGTCTACCTAATTCAATAATTCTAAATTCCGACAAATTTTCTCTTGTATGAATAACGTTCATTTGAAATATATACGCTGCATCGGTGTCTTCGGCGACTTCATGGCTTGTATTATACTCCGGGGGTTACGAAACAATAGAAGTACATAATGTATTTTTTCTAATTTCAGGATATTGTAAAGACAATAAAATAAAATTCTCAGAGAAATTAAAAAACGAGAGCGATATATGCAGTGGCGTTGTTCATTTCTGAGAAGGGATCACACGGGTTCTGCTAACAATTCCCAGAAAGCAATTTTCTGGGTACAACCCAAGCATGGTCATGCGACATCTTTATGTTATATTATTTTTGGTTTAAGCCTATCAAGATATGGAGGTAGAATAATAGAATATATGACAAACTTTTTTTTTTCATTAAAGCCCTCCAGACAGTTTCATTTAACATTCGTTGATGCATTTCAAACGTCGTCTGTGGATGGCGATCATAAATTTCGTCAATCACACAGGATGGGCTGTTTTCACTATGTACTATTCTCGGACTGAAGAGATAAAGGTGATTTGCTATGATTAAAGATACCCTTAGCTCTCGTTCCTCTAGTTCAAAGGAGGTTTGGTCATTGAAGTTAATTGCTATGGTGAAGTACCTTACATTGGCAATTGCAAACTTGTTAGATCGAATCAAATGAGGAGTAGGCGTTATATGAATCAACTCATACGTGCTTCTTTCCACAAAGTTACATTGTTGATATCGTGCAAAGAAACAAAGTCTAACAAATGTCCCTTGTTATGTACCGAATTTAGCTAGTGAAATATTTTAATAGATTTTTAATATTCTTAATAGTCTTCAATGCTCAGATAGGTTGATATAACTTCAATGTTGAGTCTGTTGTGAACTGCGCTTGAGATCCATTTGGTCATTTCGTTGATGGAGGTAATCACTTCGGATAGTCTGGTGTCGAGATTTCGTAATTTTTTAAAACGTCAAAATTGGATTGATTGATTTTTATGTTTAGCAGGAGCATCCGGTGGCTAGTTGAGTGTAGGAGATTTTGTTGGTTATGTTGTATTACTTCAATTCAGTGTAAACTTCATCATTTATTCCAAATATGTTTGTCAGGCTCTGATTCTGCTGATCGGAGTATTTCGTCAATTGCTCGCAATAGGTTATGCCTTCTTATGGATAGTTGTTAAAAATGAATCAGACAGTGTTTCTTGGTTTGGTTTATTTGAGTCCAGATAGCATTGATGTTTCTTTGATCATTAAGCACTTCATCAATTGGCAACGATACTTGCAGTCGAAGATTCCCTCGTTTAACTTGTGCGCTGCCTAGCCTCTCTACATAGAATCTTGAACTGGAATGAAAGATTTCATACTTTTGTGCGAAAACTGCAGTTAACCAGAAGAATGTTAAAAGAATAGAATACACTAGTCTAGAAGCCCAAGTGCATGATGCGATCCTTGTTCTTTTCGCACGTGAAATTTGTACTGATTCAGGTGCCTTTTTACTATTGGTTGACCTGGGTTGATCAAAATGCTCAGGCTTTGACCATAGTTCTGTCTCATCGTTGATGTGGGAACGAGTTTTCGTTTTAATGATGATTTCCACCGACTTTTTTGATAGAGAGAAAGTCCTCATAGTTGTCTCTGGCGAGTTGTGTGTGCTAAGAGTCAATTGACAAAATTTTTTGAGTGGTTTTTCTTTATTTTATTTCTGTAGTTTACTGCGACGATGCGTTGTGTCATTCTTAACGACAATTTTTGTGGAGGCAAACTGTCGTAGTTGTGCTGTTTTCTTTTACGAGGGCGTGGTGTGGCAGATAATATGTTTGTCTACTGGAGGTAGAGGGATATAAAAAAATTTGGTGAGCTATTTTGGTATTTCCTACAAACTGTGAAAGTTTCATGCGAATCGGAGATGGTCGGGTTTCAAAGTGATCGGTTTCGTGCGGAATGGTTGTATATGAAGTGTCACGACGTTTTCCACGAGTTTTGCAGACTCTGAAACATTTTTGTAGATATTTTGATTTGCTCGATTGTGCGATTCTTTCCAACTGGTGTGTTATCATATCACCTGAGTGAGGTGCTCGGCCCACTGCTTTGAACTACTGCTTATTCAATGTGGCCGAAAAAAGATTTGAATTTGCAATTGTACTTAGTCAAATTGACACAATGATTTCAAGATTTCTAAAAAAATCATCAATTTTTTAAAATATTTACGACTCTATTTTCAGTCGACATAAACAAATTACCTGCAAATTTTCAAATGGAATGCATTGAGCTGCAATCTGACATTCAACTTAAAGAAAAATTTAATAATTTCTCTTTTCTGGACTTTTATAAGATATATTTTCCTTATTTCTTTAAGTGTATAATAACATATTTGATGAATTAATGAAATTTAAAATATGTTAATTAAGTATGTATATTCTACGTTTTTTGCTCATCACCTATCTTTAGGGTTAGTATATTTTATGTATGGCCCACTATAACTCGTCTTCTTCCAATGTGGCCCAAGGAAGCTTAAAAGTTAGACACCCCTGAGCTAGATCAACACCTTTCATATTGTTACGTGCAATAGTAAGAGACAACTGGTGACATCTACTGGCTCCAACGACTTCAGGTACGGAGAATCGATGATGGAATCTTCGGGAAGGTTCCAGAATAGAATGAATAGAATAGTCAAGAGGCTTATGGAATAGAACACCCCAGAATAATCTGGAGAGCTTTATAAGATTAGAAGTGGAATAAAGAACTTGTATATTAAATACTTAATATTGTGTTTTAAATAACGAACCAAAGGCCACGCTGGCAATAATATGCTGAATGTATTTCATTATGCTTACGAATTTTCTGTCCAGTATTTTTATTTATTTTCCCAGTCTCAATGATATCGGCATTGTGTATGATAGATATCATTCGAACATCTCCCTTATTCTTCCATTTGAGAACTAGTACCTCACCTTTGCCTCAAAAATCAGATTCATCTATTTTCAACCTGAGTTGATTTAGATCCTTTGGAAAACCCCTGTTCCTACGTATAGTACCGCAAATACGATTTTTTTCCTTCAATAAGTTTTCAGCTAATGTAATACTATTACCGTAATTGTCCATGTACACATGGTGCCATAAATTTTCGTTTTTTTTTTTTCTAATTTGTCTCCTTTTCCACAATACAGCTGAAAGTTAAAGAGGTATTCAATACTTGCCTCAAACAACACTCTGACTAGTATTCCATATTTTGTTATTTTACTCGGATTATTATAAACCCTGAAGGACAATCTACCCTATCGTGGAAGATCAGAGTTTTATCTATAGAAAGCTGCTGTTCCTGGTCCTGGACCAATAACAACTTTAATGAACCTATACGCCTAGATAAGCATTCATTTGTATTTAAAAATTTACAGATGTTTCGACAGAAGTTTTGTTCACTTTGGTGGCAACTGGCTTTATTTTCAGATATAATACTTTCATGTGTACCGTTGTCGGCCTCCAATAATGCATAAAAATTGTAAGGAGCAAATTTCAAATTAATTTCTAATAAAAAATTGAGAGCTTTCCTACAACATCAGGTCAAAACATCGTTGATTTTCTAATGGAGCGATGCACGGCTGGGTTACCTTTGGTTATGTCAGCAAGTCGAGGCATCGTTGAATATATATTCGAGCGAAGCGTTGCATAATTTTGTTCTACTTGCCCAGCCTTTGTATCAAACTGCATCAGAGCTCATGGAGTTCATCAATACCAGCACACCTGAAATTAAATATAGATGCATGATTATGCTGAGGAGGAGTCATGACATTGGCAGCCAGCAGAAGCTATTAAGGAGTGGATACGAAGTGCTGATTAACTTCATTGATACTGAACTCCTGCTGTTTAATGCTGTCCTTTCCATAAATCCCGGCCGTTCTGAGATTTTTCCACAAAATTTTAGGAGGTAGCATAGGATCAAATTTCGAGCGAAAATAATTATATTTTGCAGAGCCAATCGCAGAGGTAGCCTTATTACGAGCAATTTTATATAAGGCACTCACACCAATGGTCCTGTTCGCGCTCCGCAGTAAAGGAAGCCATAGCTGGAGTATACCACGGGCATGGCTTCCTATCAATTCTCCTTGTAAATATCGAAAAGTAAATTAGTAAAATTTTCAAAAATTTTGACATTATTGCAGTAAAAAATCTCATATTAAGGCAAGGAGATGCATTCTGTAATCAGCGCTTCAGAGTTTAGATTTTTTAAGTTACGGTATCCGAAACAGTCCATGTAATTTACTGACACTGCTGGAAAATTATATGTCAGCAAAAACATCTCATGATTTAAGAACTAGGAGTGCTATTTGATTATGGGATAGTATGCAATTCATATCAGTTCGTTCATATTCACACGGCTGCCCCGATCATTGCACAGTATCGTATATGCAGGTATTGACACGAGGGCTGCGGGAACGAATTCCTTTAGCCAGGTCTCAGTGACTAGTAATGCATGAACGTTGGTGGTAGAGAGCGCATACATTTAAACCTTTGCGCTGGCCGCAAAAAACGTTCATTATCATCATGTATACTCATAATAACTACAGAATTTACAAGAGTACGGGCATCCGTTAGACAGTTCAGTATAAACACATCGCTAGAACTATATACAAGCTGACTAAAAAGTTTGAATAAAGAAGGGAAATGGAATCGCCTCTAACGATTGCAGACCCGAGAAAATAAAAACTAAAATAGATAAAAAAAATAAACAATAAAAGAATCGTGACAAACAGGAATTAAAGATAAATTAATCAGAAAAACTAAAACTACCATAAGAATTACGACACCAACAATCATAATTTTGCTTGAGTACTACTTGAATACTAGCCATGCTGTCTCTGCGACGTAGACGGTGGAACTAGCTGAGATGAATTCAAAAATTTTATTGCACAAGATTCATCTACCTTCCACTTCACATGTACAATACCATTTCTTGCGGTTACAGAATACAGGAAACCACTTCGACGGAGCCGAATCGCTTCTCACAAAATGGACCATCACCCAGGCAATGTTGAATATAGACTCTCTTAATATAAACATTACCGCCAGACGAATAGCCATTGGTTACTCCACAGCACTTTCGAAATGCTGCAATAAGTGCTCGCATTTCAGCTTGAGTCTGGCCATCAGATTCGGCAGATCTAACTCTCGACTTGATACGAAAGGTTCAATGTTGTGCAGAGTTTTAGCGAGTTCTTCATTAGGTCTAGAGTGATTTGCCTTATGCCCAATCTAAAATGCATGGTTAAACCACGTCGTCAAAACGATATGGATTTTTGTGTTTGCTTCCCACTCTTGCATTTGAAAATTTATGCTTGGAAAAATGTCCCTTCTCTCTCATTCATTTGACGACATGAGCACGAGCTTATGTGTAGTAGTTAATCAGCAAAAACGGTATAGTAATACCTCAGGTGTATTCAGCATAATTTAGAACCATGTAGGGGAATTTAGAACAAAACAGCTGTAAACTGGAACTTGTACTTTCAGTCTTGAAAACAATATTTTATATTATTCGACTTGTCCCAAGCAATTTCTTAGTTTACTAAGTTTACTATATCATATTATAAATTATTGAGCCCAATTACTTCCTTTGATGTAATTCTGCAATGAAATCGAGGAAGCAATTCCATTTATGATAATTGACAGGTCAACAGCTGTTTAATTTGGCAGCTTACCACTACTTACATATTTCGTGTATTTATATGCATTCTTCAGCAAATGATATCGTTTTGACGACGTGGTTTAACCATGCATTGTAGATTGGGCATTACTTACCACATCGGATAAGCGCTGGGAGCGATGTAGCTGTTCGATCTCTTCACCTTTCATAGAGCACTTACTCTCAAGTACAATAATCTTCTCCTCCAGGGCAATGATCTGTAGCTTCATAGGTGTGATCGACAGCGATCATTTTTGAAATGCTTAGATGTTTGAATAATTTTACTAACCAGTCTGCTTTCAAAATTTTTTTAAATATCCTCAGTAACAAAGGCTGACGGCTGTCCACGGAAGTCACTGGTGCTGTACTTTTCGATGCAGCACGCGCCTTTCTCCCTGATTGCGGGTCGCCCTCGTAGTAGCAGTATTGCTATTGCCTCCCATCATCTTAACAATCAAAGTAAAACTTGTTCCAAATTTTAAGACAGGAAAACAATTAAACCGATGCAGCTCGAAGTTCTAAAATTTTACGGAGCAGTCACGAGCTCAACACAACTATTGGTGATAATTGAACGCTGATAAACTAATTTAGCCGGGAAAGTTTAAATAATTCAATCGGAGCAGAAATGAACACGTCTACTCTTACAAACACTGACCCAGTTTTCATTGAATTTTGTTAATAAATCAACTGAAAATGAATTCTAGACGTGTGTGGGTGTTTCAGTCATCATGATTCGAGGATAAGTCGTAATCTCTGGCTAAACCATTAAAAGGAATATAATTCGCGATATATTAACCCGAAATAAGGCTGTGCTTGCTCCTTGGAATACTTAAACCGAACTAGTATGTAGTCAATGGTGACTATTAAGTGTAAACATATATATATTAATAAAATTTCTGTACCCAACATTGTAACTAAATATGTTGCCGGCTAACTACAAGATTTCCGGGTAGGAGGCTCAGTAAATAAACGTTTTTAGAAGTAACGCCCAGATTAAATTAGATTGGACTACAGAATTAAGCGGGCGAGTGGCATTTGCATTGCAGCCATTTATTGGCTTATTGTGCACTCCTTATAGTTCATCCAACAACCCCACACTTCCTCGGAAGAGCAGTATTTTTTTTTTGATGAAGTTTCTTTGAAGTCGTCTAGTTTTAAGAAGTATGAGCTAACAGTCCGGGATCTACAGTGTGCAATGGCCTCGCATTTGCATAGGACATACGCCGGTTTTTCATGCTCTTCGTGACATTGCCTACATACTTCAGTGCGTAATTAGCCCCTAAGTTCAGTTTTGTTTCAATAAAAAGAACCGTTCACATTAAATGTAATAAATCTTAAGTATTTAAATACTCACACTTCCATCAAAATCAAATTTGCCAATAATACGTTCTAATTTTCGTGATGCTGGTCGCCGTAATGGTGTTGTGTCCAAATAATGTAATTTATAAAATGTTAACAGCTCTGGCAAATCTGTAAATGATTGATCACCAATGCGATAAACAGTTTGGTCCTGTTGTTGTATTTTATTTATGATGTAGTGACTAACTTTGGTATCTTCCCTAAAATTATTAAGGAAACATGTAGTTAACACTTGATTTAAGTAAAGCAATTACTTACCTTACACATAACACATAATCGCCTAATATTGAAGTGCTATCTCTCACCAGAAAAACACCACTTTCACGTTCATTTAAGAGTAAATCAGTCGCCTCTTGTCTAGACATAGACCCAAAATACCAGCTAAAATGAGAGAATGGATTTTATTTGATTAATCAACATGATGTTTAGTTGGTTAATTAGTTGTGAACACAAAGGATGTTCATAAGAGTTGCTTTAAAGAAATTCCTGACACACTTGCCCCTCCCCTTCCTTCAATCTTTCGAGTGTTTTCAACTTCTTGTTATTATAAGTAAATTATAATTTTAAATAATACGTTCAATCCTTGGAGACCTTATAATACATTACTTTTGATAATTTCAACCAAATTTATTGGCTTGCCTTCTTGTGACTTAAGTTAAAAGAACAAGATGCTGAGATTACTTTTGTCAATCTATAGTTGCATTCGTCGTCCTGCGCTGGGACTATTGAATGTTAGGGCTGTTGACACAATCGCCAAACCAGCATGTTTAAAATAAAAACTATTAAAATAGCATTTGGTATATACACACCTATTTCTATCATGAACATCAAATGAAGCCATTTTTATCAGAGAAGGCTCCAAAGGCCTCACCTTCTTACCGAATTGCAACAATTTCCTTGCCTACTGCACACGACAATTTTAGTTTTATAACAAAACTAACAATTTTAACAGCACAAAGCATTTAGTTTAGGCGGAATAAAGCAAGGAAAATTCCTTGCAAAACATAACAAGCAATTGTTATTGAACTTTTTATATTTATCACGGACAGATTGAAGATCCGCAGCAAATTTGACACTTGGAAATCATATTATCTGCCTTTAAAATCTTAAATGGGCTAAAAACTTCTATTCTAAAAGTAAACGAAATGTCAGCATAATTAAGGAGGGCATTGCCAACATATGCTGCTGTATTCAATTTGAGACTTAGATCAGGGCGTGTTTTTAAAGTCGTCACATTTGACGATGTTGACGTTCTCTCGATTCATTCATTTAAGGCTTAAACACAATTGCGACGACAGACGACAAACGACGACGATATATCGCTGTCAAACTTCTAAAAGTACAGCATCTTAAGTGCCAAACACAATTCCGCCGTTCCGATTCAATTCGAATCGATTCAATTCGATCCGTTACGTGCATGAGCACAATTGTTCCGTTCAAACTTACCATCAGTTTTAAATTTCTCATTGAAATTTTTCCAGATTTTGTCTTTTCTTTTTACATGCATGTAAAATTTGTTGCCTTTGTCATAAAGCTCTTCATATTTTTTAATTTCTTCAATAAAAACTTCTTCATCCATCTTGAATTATACACAAACATTGTACAGGTAATTTTTCTAGGTTATGTCATCCGTAAAAGTTGAAATTTGCTCAACTTCTCCGTTTCGATTCGATCCGTTTCTATTCATTTCGGCGAATGTGTCCAATTACACGTACGTCTCATATAAGCAAATTTGACATTTGTACGTATCGGATCGAAACGGTGCAATTGTGTTTCCCACTTTATGCGAATGCACCAAATTGCGACGACCGACGTTGAACGATCCACGACATTTTCGCCGGGATTGATCAATTTCTAATTTTGCCGTCGTCGCTGCAGTCCTACCAACAAAATTAATCGAATGAAATGGTTGTGGCATTCACTTTTGTCTTTTTCAGGTGGTAGCACGCCGCGGTAATTTTAAAATAATGAGCTTTGAGGAAAAATTGATCGAGGAAATGCGAAATCCATAAAATAATTTATAGTTTACAAGACAGGTAAGACAAGTGGATAAAAAAGACGTGGTTTGGATGGATATTTCAAAGCGTTTAATTTAGTTAATTTCCGCATTTTGCAGTTTTTTTCACACTTTGGTCCATTGCATTTCTTTCATTATAATATAAAATATTCTTGATAAAAATATCCTTTTAAAACGCTCGAAACATTTAACAAATGAAATTTCAATATCTTCTTCTTTCACAATCGTCGCTCACCGCCTGTCGTTGCAATTGTGTTCCCAATTTTTCGACTGCCGGTTTCGCAACGATATTTTCGCTGTCGTCTGTCGTTCTGTCGTCGGAATTGTGTTTAAGCCTTTAAGCAGGAATTACATTATGATGACATCCAATTTTTACAGAAATTGTGAGGGAGATAGTTTATTGAAATTTAAATGCTGTGGAAGCAATCATCGCAATACCTCACACGACAGTCCCCTCTACTTTTTACGGCAAAACTCTTAAATTGGAAATTGTCAAGTTTTTAATCGTTTTTTCGCAGATATTCAAAGACGGATCATAAAAAGAAGTATAATTTTACAATTTCTAAAATATTGCATGAAAGCACGAAGGAGTTCGAAGCAAAGCATGATATTATATCGAAAAAAATTTCTCGCAAAATATCAGGTGGTGCTGTAATTCAGTTCTGCAATCATCATTTTGTACGATAACGAAATTTTTATTTAATATTTATTTCATATAACGAACAAAAAGTTCACTCGAGTGATCACATGAAAACAATTCCACTACACTACCGAACTAACGCCGGTGAAGATAATTCCAGCCCGGTTCGTGTTCACATGACAGATTATCTCAATGGCGGAATAATTCTAGCAAATCATAAAGGAAAAGGACCACTGCAGTCAATCTCTGAACCGACTGACCACACTACTCTCTGCTTGTGGACAGAAAACTACTTCAGAAATAACTTCAATATTTTCTATAAAGAAATATTTAATAACTTTCTATTTCGCAATATTTAATTACAAACTCAAACCTTACTTTTGTTTATTGCGACAAATAATTTTACCTTACAGATATGTATATGCCATAAAATTATAGTAACAAAACAACAATATGGCAGCACCAGTAGTCGAAATTGACAAATTAGGGTTATCAATAACAATGTTTCAGTTTCAGTAACTATAAAAACTCTCTATATGCTTGGGTTCCGGACACCCACACAATGACAAATCGGCGTCCGGAAAAAATTCATGACGCGTTTGCTTCTCTCGTCACTCGTAAATAAATTTTCGTATACGATGTACTATCTCCCTCACAATTTCTGTAAAAATTGGATGTCATCATAATGTAAATCCTCCTTTATACTCGTGTGCAGTTTGTGCATTGAAGTTTAAAAACGAATTTCTGTGCACATGTGATTTTCTTGACAAAACAATATATATAGGCTATGAAAAACTTTTATATTTCCATAATAATAATAATAGCGTATGTATTAAAAAAGAACAAGAAAAACACCAAACGCAATGACAATAGGGCTGGGTGCTTAGTTTTTGTCAGTTCGATATTTTTGACATTTCTCAATTTCTTTGAATTTACGAAAACAACTCCGGTGTTGTTTTAGTGATATTGTGAGTGAAAACATGAATGAAAAGTAATTCAAACTTTTTTAATAGTGAGACACAATAGTGAAATATTGTTTTGTGCAAGAGAATTAATATAATCGAGACTCCTGAGTCTAGAATTGTGGTGATGAAGTGCGTTGTGCTGTGCTGCAGAAACAACCGGAGTTATTGCCGTAGGAAATCATTTTTCAGGCGAGTTTAAAAGTTTCAATAATAAATTATAATATTTTAAATAAAATGTAAGTGAAATAGTTATAAAAATAAACAGCTGTGGCTAAAATATTTAACATTTTCCAATGCCGGTATGTTTGCTTACAATTGATTTGTCATCGGGTGTCTATATGATCTCAGCCATACAAACGCGACGCCAAGAAATATTATCGCAACATAAATGGGGCACTAGGAAAATTCTTATAAATGTAAAAAGTTATAAAAAAAATTATAGAATTATAAATTTAAAAATAATTCGAATCACGGTGACAGGAAATTATAAAACTTGTTCAATACTTGATAAAGCTTTTATCACTAAATTACGTGCCCGCTCAGAAATATCGTAGTTTACGACTTCTATGATTAAACAAACATATCGATACGATTCTACTACATGAAGAAAATGCTTAAGTTCTTCCTCATAGCCTATCCTTTTTGCTAACTACATACTTCTTGCACGTGTACCCTCTACTGCTATGCTGGCAGCTCAGCTTTCAGCGAACTTGCATGATAAAAACCATGGCAGCTGATCACAGCCAATAGAGTGGAAACATTGTGTATTAGGTTAAGATTGTGCATTAGCAAAAAAGTGAAAAGTGTTTGTAAATTCTTATGGACAAAAGGTTAATTGCTAAGTTAAGTTTGTAAAACCTTATGGACAAAAGGTTAGTAATAAGTGTGGATTAGTTAAGAAGTTCATTGTCACAGACAATTAAAAATAAAATTGTGTATGATATTAGTTAAGAAAATTTATTATCACTGACAAAGCAATGCCAATTTGTGAAATAAAAACTTTAGTTCAGCCATTGATGACTGCGTCAAGATGAAATTTAAATGAATTTTGTTAACTGTATTAATAATAAATTGGGACCACAATATTATTATTTTTAAAACTTTTCACCACCATAATTAAATTTTCTTTGAAACATATGATGTTCAGCATACAGAATTTTAAAACAAACAAAATATTAATCAGCTGTGAAATGTCAACGCAGGATAATTGCGCTAAAGTTGAGAGTCGACCAACTTTTGCGTGGTGCCTACGATGCTTACATTCATTGCGCTCACTTTTTGGCATTGTCTTATAACTTACCCCTGCGTGACATTTGCCTGCGTGGTAGCTACGTTCATTCTGTTCTAAGGTTACTACACGGACTCATTAATAGGACTGCTTGGTGGCTAAGGAACTACGCGAAGCAACATTATTGTTATGGAACATCTAAGCCAAGGGAAGAAAATGTCTTCCTTCCCCAAAACTTCTTGTGTGGTTTGTCCCTTTGAGTACGCATACAATTAAACTCGGTTATCATATAAAGAACCACAGCAAAATTATTGTGCTGACACGTCTTGGCACAAGTGAGCAATTTGCTCGTGCTGCGTGAAAGCTACGCTTATGTCGACCTAATGCCTCTCACCCATAATGCCAAGGCCCACACGCGGGATCTTATAGGCTTTTACGGGTGAGAAATATAGGAAAAATTAATGGCAGAAACACATCCAGGCCTCGAGGCTTCCTCAAGTGTTGTAAAAATTTCCAAAACGGATTTTTAAATGATGTAATACAAAACCAAGCCAGCATATAGCCTCAAGGCCTAGCCGCAAAGCGCGCTTTGCTCAATGTTGGATATTTTTCTCTCTCAGGCCTACTTCTGTCAACAGATGTACTAACAAAATTACAATGACAGCACCGAGCCTGGTGGTATCATTTTGCTTTCATTTTTCTGAGGAAAGCCTTGAGGCGAGTTGCGAGGAAGCCTGAGAGAGACCAGGCCTGAGGCTTGCTTGGAAGTGTTTCTGCCTTAAGAAATGCCAAATTTCGATCGAGAGGACGGGCAGCATATCAATACCACAATATATTCATACAGTAGAACAGCTCTGTTAAAACTGTCACATGAATAGGATGCTTCTATAATGTGACTATACTTTCTCTTTCAACATTTTTAATTAACACACTAATCAATTTTTAATACAAAGATTCCTATGTATATCTAAAGTGGAAGAAAGAGAACTTACAGCATGCAAAAACTTGTACTAGAAGAAAAGGGGCAAAATGAGAAGCAAAAAATCTAATAACAATTTGTTCCACTTCCCATGCTATTCGGCTTGGTAGAACTTTCAAACTGTCACAAACATTATTACAGCCATTTTGCATATTACACTATCCATGGCACCTCGATGAACGAACACCACTTTACGGTCAAACAGCTGTTTAGTTTATGGAACAATACATTTGTTACATTTGTAAGTAGATTGTGGAGATGTGTACTTACATAAAACTAATGCTTCTCCCCGTAGATTGTGCAACTAGCTACAGTTCACCCATTTGCTTCCGTATCATACTAAATAGTTCCCTCTTATGGGCGAAATTTTGTGTTTTTTTTTTTTTTGTAATTAAAATTCTAAAATTCACTTTTCAGTTGTTTGTTCTAAGCTGTTCTACTGTATGTATACTGTGCCAATACTACTGAAAATGAAATTGATTGGGCCATTTTAAAATTGCGAAATTACTAATCGGTTGGCTGTACAGTTCTTTACCTGCGAATTGAGGTGGTAATATACTAATTAAATTATCATTATGTGCTATGAATTTATGATACAGTTATTTTTTATTTCAAAAACTGAACTTAATTTAAGACGCACATAATTAATTTCGGTAATCATATATGGAACTACGTGTAGCGAAATTATTGTGCTGGCACGTCTAAGCACAAGGGGTAGAAAATCCTTCCTTGCCTACAAATTTCTTGTGTGGACTGGCCCAAGCTTTGCAAAATCCACACTGTACGCCTACGCAGCAATCTGCAAGTTTGTTAGAAGGCAGGGCAGACTCCAGGGGCAAGATATTATAACTTCGAAAGGTTCGGCGTTCGACAATTTATGGATATTCGGTTATTATGGAATTATGTTGAGAGTGATGTACTTCGGACATTAAGTCCAGACTGCCAGCATGAGCTGACAGTTCATCCGATAACAGCGTTGTATACAGGGCGGCACGCTCGTCCACCTCGACTATTGGCGGAGAGTGTGGGGGGTTCCACAAAACAACCTGCCGCTGTTACCAACCATATACAAAACGAGATATCGTGCCTTCAACAAACGAGCAGCTAGCATACACTCGGTCCTGAAGGGACCCTTACGTCACTTACCTGTATCTAGGTGGAAGGAGTAGGTGTTCTACCTTCCTTTGCCAGCCCCATCCTCCCGTTTGACCCAAGTCCCTTGTTGATACGACGCAAAACCACTGGAGGCTATTTTATTTTTTTCTTTTCTAATTTCCTTCTTAATTATCAGGTGTTTTCAGGAATTCCTAAGGTATTTTATTTATTGGATATGACGCTACCAAACTTAATCAGAATTATTACCTTTCTGGGTCCGATGTCGTTGAGGAATTTCGATAATTATAATTCCTGGAATTTCTTCCATGCACACTTGTTCACTAAATATGACATGTTAATGGTCTTCTTCTTCTTTATCACCACTGTCACGTCGCATGTCACACAAGCTTGAGAGTAAACGCATTTCTCTCGGTCGGGGTGCGCTCATTTTTGTGTGTTTGACGCAGCCGGCCTACACGCTTCAGTACGTCGTGTAACATATTGCTATATGCAATACGCTACGACCATAACACGGAATGTTGTAACACTTTCGACAGGCGATAATTTCGATAGAATATCATTGAGTTTTGCTGAGAGTGATAGTACCAGCGAAGATTAAAAAATGTGTGTAAATTTAAGAAATTAGATTTATATGTTAAATTTTTTTTTTTAATTTATTCAATATACATTATTTTATATATTAATTATAAAGATTCTTCAAACTTGTAAGAATATTTCTTGAATTCAAAAATTAATAGGCAGTACATTTTTTTAGGCATATCCATTACATAATACCGCTGGCTGCCTTAAAAATGTTCTTCGGCTCGGTAATAAATTATTTCTTCGTCATTTTCGTTATCATCCACAAATAAAGCCACTGCGATTGAAAAATTCATAAATTCCAATTTTTTTATTATTAAAATTTATCAACAACTAGAAAAAGAATCTGCCTGAATTACAATTACGACTGATCAGTCGACTACGACTATGCACAAATGGAAATGCATGTGGTAAGATACAATTGCAACTTCGACTTCGACTGCGACGGCGACTGAAACAAAACTTTGTTCAAAGTGCAAAGGTGGTGTTGGCTGCAGCTAACTTCAGTTCAATCACAGAAGTCGGGACTTGTGGCTGGTTCAAGGCGTCGACTTCGATTTAAAAACAAGTCGCAGTCGACAGATCAGTCGTAATTGTAATTCACGCTTAAATGTCACAATTGTGCTACGGGAAGAAATTCGGAAATAGTTTCGAAACAAGCAAAATCGCCTGTCGAGCTAACATACCGCCAGAGCGAAATCTTCGCTTCGATGATCGCTTTCGATGCGAAGTTATAACATGTCGCCACCGGCCACAGGCAAGTATTTTATTTATGTATTTTGTATTGTGCTCGGCTGATTGCTGAATGCTGAGCTGAGTGTTGCTCTGGGATCGGTGTATGGCTGAATGGAATATTCCTTCATTTTCAATTGCGGCAGTTCCATATCCATTTCTATACCTTCTCCAGTTATAATTGCGGCTTAGGTAGTAAGCGTTAATGAATGGGAGTGGTATCGGTTTTTGTGTGTGAAATATGTAATAAAAGAAATCATAACCAGAAAAAGTGATGGATATGTTTGAAAAATTATCTTGTGAACGTAATTTTGTTTTGAAAACTAAAAAAAATATTAATTGTAGATACTAAAAAGGAATCGTGCATCCCGTTCATTTATTTATTAAATTGTATATGTGCAACTCATTCGTGCAGTTAGTGAATGCAAATGCAGCCCCAACAACTGATTGCAATGGATGTTTTGAAGTGGAAATGTTTTGTTCTCATGCAAGGAAATATAAACATGCGATAATATACTGGTAATTAACAAGTTTTTGCAATTAAAATCGATGTGAATGCGAGGAAAAATAATACTGCCCTGAGAATACTGAGTAATTTTCTAAAAAAAAAAAATTTTAGAAGACGTAAGGAATTACGAATCCATAAATATTTTATCCTCTTCTAACATTTGTGAAAGGGAAAATCTGTGTACATTGTTAAAAGTGTGGGTATGATTTCTTTGTTCGATGGCAATAGACTTGTCTCGTTTTTTTCGGCTCTCAAGTAGTGAACATGAGCGAGCGAGTCCTACAATACATAACGTAAACTTGATTACTTGATGCTCTTACTCTGATATGTAATCCACATCCGTGTTTGTGTGTGCTGATGCTGTTTTAAAGTAAAATATCAACCAGGGAAATTGGGCCCGGGTTAGTTATTCAAAATTTTCTTATTTTATTAAGTATATAAAACAAAAAATATCTAAATTTCTTTACGTTTAGTAAAGAAAATATCATTCAGTGAAGTTCATAGACATTTATTGATAATTTAACAGTTTTCAAGCAAAAAAACAATATTGTCCGTTCTGACAGTTCTGAAGTTTGTCGATTTTGTAAAAGGCGTTAAATTGTGCAGATTTCTTTTCTTCCTTTTTTGTATGAAAAAAAAACATGCAGTGTATATGCTGATAAAAATTTAAGAAAATTATTTAATTTGAGCTTTAAGTTTGTTTGTTGCATGCTGGTAATTTTTCCCATAATAAGGGTTAATCTTTTTTTTAAAGATTAATGCTAATTCATCAGTTTGATTATTGTAAAGTGGTGAAAGCATTGAACAAATGTCAGGAATCTGAAAAGCGTCGAACAAAATACAGAAGAGTTTTGAGAAATTATAGGCTATCTAAAATTTAACTATGTAAATTGACAAAAAATAGTGATGTTTTCGTTGGTATGCGGTAATTTGCTGAAAATTGGTGTAATTCCTACATAATTTAAAACGAATAATGTGAAATTGTGTGAAAGTTGTCTGTATTAAAAATTAACAATAATATTAATAAAAAAAAACACATGAAACTCATCGTGCATCCTTAGCAACACTTGGAATTTTTCTAGTCACAAGTCTACATATTCATTTTGTATTTATTTATATACATAAATATAATATTATGCAATAAGGAATGAACCATCCGATTCTTCCTTGTTTTTATTCAGAATCAGCCAACTGTTCACTTTACAGTCGTTGGTTTTTTCAACTCTGGATATCTGTTATACGATCGCAAGAAGGATTTTGCAAGGGTGAGTTTTGCATTTCTTGTCTTCTTAATTCACTATTTATAATCAATATCAAATTCATAAACTAATTTTATACTTCGCCTCCTTATATAAAATTTATCCGTTTTGTCTGGTGTTATTCATTTAATAATAATAATAATAATACTTCTTAATTAGCTCCATTTATCTTTACAATAGCCATGAGTAATCATAATAATACATATTACGACTTCTTTTTAATAAATTCAATGTACAATTTCTTAAATATAAATATCTTTCTTTCAGTTCTATCACATTTTAGCTTTTGTACATTTTTATTCCCTTTATAAAAGAGACCTACTTGTCCTGCAAAAGCCAAATTAATTGCATTCTTTAAACTTATTGAGTGAATGTCCCCTACATGGTCAGATTTCTATATAAATAATCAGGTAATAAACATTAACATTTATTTATTTGAGTACCCGTGCCAAAAGTACGCCAAGCGTTGGGTACATAGCGAGTAACATAGTACATACATATTAAAGCAAAACTAAACATAAACAATTAAGAGTAGTGGAGTTAGTTAGAGCAGCCATAGTAGCCTAGAGTTAGCAATACAATAGCAAATCCATAAAAATGAAAATAAAAGTAGTAAAATATAAAGATTTATAGTATGATATAATATAGTGTCGAAAAAAATAGATAACAATAAATGGAATAGCGACAAGTAATAGAGGGTCTTAGCGACTAAACAGTATATATAGTAGCGGTAACCAAAGAGCCCTTGAGCCTGAACTTAAAATTAAACTTAAAATTAAACGTAGCTATATACACAAAACAAAATAAGTTACCTTTACCCGATGAACACTTAAGCATGAGCTTCAAATTAAATCTAACTATATACATATGTACATCAAACAATGAATATCTGTTCAGTTCAGTTTTTACGTTTTTTCGTTGGTTCTAAGAATGACTTGACTTGTTTTGATCTAGCCTGGTCATAGCGTTAAACATATCGGACAGAGGATTAAAATATATGGAGGGAAATCATGCTCCAAGCAGTTCAGTTGCATCAAGTTGAAATTTATACTAAAGTAGGCGGTAGGTTGAAGTGTAATGAGGGGACAGTATTAAAAAATGTGGCAAATTCTACACTGTATTCAGAAATACCTTATTCTTAATCTTAAAAATAACTACTCATTGAAAATTATTCTTTCTTCAACATTCATCCATTTCAATCCACTTAAAAGTAGTTTCATGGGAGTAGAGCTGTTACACAACTATAATATCTCATAGCTCTGTTTTGCAATTGTTGCATCCTTTTCATCATTTCTTTGTTACTTACTAACAATATAGATAGTTGAACAATAATCCAAATGTGGTCTAATAATATAAATTTGTATTGCCGTTGACTGAGTTACTTTGTTCCTAATTCTCTTTAAAAAATAATTTTTTTTTACCTATTTTCTTACAAATATAATTTACATGACTCTTACAAGACTGTTCCTAAATATTTAATTTCATTGACTTGCTCGATTTCCTCACTACCCATTATAATTTTGCCACAAATTTCACCATTAATTGCCTTACATTTTGACTTCCTCACATTAAGTTTATTTATCTTTAGCTGGGTGTCCAAGGCGGATAGATCCTCCTCTAATAGTTAGTTCCCTCATTCAGTTCCTTACATTCTATATATACAAATGTATCATTCGCAAACATTACAATTTTGGAGTGCTTCATAACCGTTACTATGTACCTTTGAGATAAATATGATTTGATCCATTCATATCCTTCATTTTTACACCATGTCTATATAACTTTTCCAATCCATTAATATTCTATTATCTATCAACGGTTTCAAATGCTCTTTGAAAATCGAGAAGTACAGTTAGCCTTTTTGTTTTATTTTCCAGTTCTTCCTTCCATTGGATTAACACCCAAGTCAATGCTGTCCCACAGGAATGACCTTTGTGAAAGCCGGACTGTTGTTTCGAGAAAAATATGTTCTTCTCAAAGAAATCTTCCATTTGGCTGTGAACCACTTTCTATAAGATTTTTTCATGCATTGCTAACACATTTATTGGTCGAAATTCTTCAGGCATGACTGTATGTTTAACTATTTCTACAGGTAGATATTACTAACGGCTCCTTCAATGCACTTGAAAATACCCGTTCTTCCAATGATTGGTTAATGATTTTCAGCATTGGTGGTCCTATTTCTTCCCAAATTTTATATTTCTATTAAGCATATTAGAGTCTTTCTTTTTATTCAACTATTTTCTTTTGATGACTTAGCCCTATTAAATCATACTAAACACACTACTCTACTACGTTGTAAGATTTGTGAGCGTCGTTTTTAAAGAGTGCAGGCGTAAAAGTATGTAGGCCTGGAAAAGTTTTTGAATTATAAATTTCGATAAAATCCATTACAATATCAGTTTTTTTAGCGTTAATTGCTCTGTGTTACTTTTCACGAGACATACCTAGTGTTAATTTTAGGTGTGGTGGGACTAAAAGTAGTGGTATAGAAGAAATTTCTCATACACATCAAAATTTCATTTTAGACCAAAAACACCGTTATTGTAGGTCCATGTATATAATAATTTATAGTTCCGAAATTTCTTATTTGATGTCGAATTTTTTGGTGGTAGGTATATGAAAGAAGAAAGATAGGCTTTTGTAACCATATGTTCCTTATTTTGTTGAAATGAAAAGTCACGAATCTACAGTCGACAACAGTTTCCAATTTTTTGCACATTTTTCAACTTTGACCACAATTTGATGACATATTTTTATCTATAATATTCTTTTGCTATTTATATAATATATATATATATATATATATATATTAATTTCGCGTCTAGTGAGCTTTAATTAACTAAAATCGGTCAAAATTAGACTGAGTTATCGAATTTTTGCTCGTACATATGTATTACCGTATAATATTAAACTACAAAAGTTGAAGAAGTACTAGGTTTTAACTGTGAAAACTGCGAAATCGTGAAAAAATGCAATAAATTACAACAATAACAAATTCAAAGGCTGTTGTCAGCAACATCAACTTAAAATTAAGTTTCATGACACATGCTTACGCGTATGGTACAGAAAGCTGTCGGGGTTTTACGTGAGCACCTAGCTTTAAGCCTTTATGTCACGGCAGTTTTAATGCGTGGATGAGAGTAGACAAGCGATAATCAGCGCCCTCAAGGGGCAGAATATATTATATTCTGTTTCAAGAGTACCAGTTTATGTCAGTGCAGCTTGACATTGGACTTACTGGTCGAAGCGAGACCTATCTAAAATATCTACCGAACTTTAGGTCACGGCACCCGGTTGATATAGCGCAATTCCACGCCGAAAGTCAATCCTCTAAGCATAGAGAAAGTTTTCAGGATTTTACGTGAGCACCTGCCAAGTATGGCTTAATCTCACGTGTCGAAACAACGAGTACCAGTATGCCAAATAAGCATGACATGACATCAACTTACTGGTAGAAGTGAGACCTATCCCATCTCTGCCGATCTCAGGTCACGGCACCCTATACCACAGCCACTACGATGCTCCCATAAAGGGGCCATCCCAAGTTGAGGTGGATAAAACCTTGTTATCCAGGGCTCCTCTAACCCCGTAGTACCAAGTTAGCCAATGTCGGGCCGCCCATTTGGTATGGCCTTCGTAAAGCATGATCAACGGACCATGAATACTCCCAGTTTCAATCTTTCATGCTAGATATCTTTTTTAAACGGTACTGGTAACTCCATTCGGGCCTAGATCTTATTAGCAGCGTCAAAAGAATCGTACTTGGCCTATACAGGTAATACAACCCTTATGTCGCTGTCAGAGGGGACCACGTGAAGGTTAAGATGTGCCCAATTCAGTCTGGATAGGCTTCGTGATTCACCATTTGGATCATATAGCTGACCATGCATACTAACCATATAAGCACTACTAATATACATATGTACCTGATTTCCGTTATTTATCAACTTATTCATCATCTCACTCCTCGCACCACTATGTCTGAGATTTTATTACTGACTTACATGAGTACATAACTTCAATTGCATCGTGGGCCATCCGCCTAGCATCTACTACAGTACTCACACAGCCAAAAATCTCAATTTCAATTTCACTAATGGTGAGTTCTTTTCACCAAAACCGAGCAGGAACTGAACTGAACCAGAACCTGTCAGATCTACACCGAACTTAGCCCTGTCCTGAGCGGGGACAAGGTGAAAAGAATGTAAGAAAGTAAAATACCTGAACCAGGCCGGTTTTGTGGTGAAAAGAACAGGTAGAGACTTGGAACCTGTTTTATTAGAATTAAAAAAAAAAAAAAATCACTTAATAAAATAATTCCGCACATCTATACTTTTAATGCCTTTTTAAAATGTTCGTCGTTTATAATTTGAATAAAAAAATAAATCACTTTGACAAAATAATTTCACTTCCAAATGTTTGCACATACTGATAACAAATAATTTTGATTTGACGTTTAGTTCGGAACCGTAACCACAAATTTTCATGGAACAAGAAAGTTCAAACCCGGAGCAGAAACCGAACATGAACCGCTGTGAAAAGAACATACGTTATGAACCAGTTCTGTGTCAGTGCGGTGAAGAAAACACTTTGGGTGTAGGAACCGAATGAGTTATGGTTCAGTTCAGGTGAAAAGAATTCACCATTTGGTAACTTTACCTCGCCTTGAGAAGTACCAATTCGCGCCCATAGCACTCAGCTAACTATACCGCACTACTGTACGCACTCTCCTGGGAGATGCCAAAGCGATCTACATTACATCAAAACACCAAAACGCTCCTATAATCATCAACAAACCAACAAATTTCATCTATCAAGTATGCATGCTTTCCTCTTATACAGCTTTCACCTTGTTCAGCTTGCGCTTCACAGACTATTCCCCCCCCCCCCCCCCCCCCCCCCCCCTACAGTATGCAGTTATACAACAGGACATACTCTTCTGTTCAAAGAAGAATGTCCGCCTAAGTCATACGGACTCAGACAATCTCTCTCTGCCAGCATATGGGCCACCACAACCACTACGATGCTCCCACAAGGCGGCCTTCTCCATCTTGAGCCAAATAGCACTACTGATTGCAGCACTATCCGGGATTCCTCAACCCCGTAGTACCAAGTTAGCAATGTCGGATACCCAATTGGTATGGCTTCGTAGCACATGATCATAAGGTCATGAGTACTCTCAGTGGTATCTTTGCATGTGAATATCCTTGTAGTAATGGGACTGGTTACTCCATTCGGGGCTAAGATCTTATTAGCAACGTGTAAAAAGATTTGCACATATTCTATACAGGTAAACACAAACCTTAATAGGGTGCTGTCAGCGGGGACCACGTGAAGGTTAAGATATGCCTCATTCAAGACTGCAGAGGCTAAGAGACTAACACCAGTAATATAGCATACCGTGCATACTAGTTATATAACCGCTACTAACATACATACTCGATTTCCAACATTTATCAACCTTCATAACTTTGTTTCTTCGTTTTCCGCCTCGTGCCATTGGGACTTTGTCTGAGATTTTATTATTCTGACTATCATGAGTACTTATATTCTTTGAGTAATGACCTCTATGCCATTCATACCCTACTACAGTACCCACAGAGTTAGAAATGTCAATTTTTATGTCACTTAGGTCTAGTTATCTCGCCGTGAGAGGTACCAATTCGAGCATATGATATCTTTTAGTCATATTACCTTACTTTTGTACCTTCGTGGGAGATGCCAAAGCGATCATCTGTACTTCAAAAATTTCCATAACCCGGTTCAACAACTTTCTTCCATCCAGATTGCATGCTTTTCACCTTGGCAGCCCTGCGCTTCACAGTATTCTTTTCCGCTGCCAGTGAGTGTATGGTACAGTAGTTTTAATGATAATTTTGTTTGGAATGCAAGAGGGTAATACTAAGTATCCTTGTTACCTTTGTGGGTGGGATAGTCCCGTGCGCGAAATAAGTATGAACGTTTCAAATTGGAAGAAGAATGTTTTGAACATCCCATTGGTTCGGGCCGAAAATATCATCTTACTGCCCACTGGATTTCGGCTACATGAAACAGCTAGTGAAAAAATTTAACATCAAATTCAAATTCGTTTATTAATATATATTACATTTGAGCTAAGGCTCTTTTGCATGTAATTACTCAAATTTAATCAATCCATCAAATTAACAATAAAATAAAAAAAAGAAAGAAATAAAAACTAAGGCTATTACTACTGATAACCAAATAATATTAAGTAAGAATTCATAACTTGAAGAGAGAAAAAGAAAGAGAAAAATACAAAAAAAATTTTTTTTTTGAAAATAGAAATAAGGATCACAAGAGAGAAAACAAAATAAAATTAATTAATTATGCTAAAATTACATGTTGCATACATAACAAAAAAAAAAAATCAAGTGAGACTTGCAAAATGATTAAAACATCGACAGCGAAGCATTTAATCATCTCAGAACAAAGTTTCCTGGATTGAGTGAAGCTAAAAACAAAAACGGTACCCTGCATCTTCATTTGTTGGCAATAAGTACTTAAATATTACAATTGATTTTAGCTAATTTTCAGGAATATTCGTTGGATAATAGTAGTATATTAGTTATTTATAACTTGCTTTAAAAAAGACTTAACAAGTATACGGGAAATTTATCCCTTATAAACTTAAGCCTTAAAACTTTTTAAATTGCTATTATTCGTGATGCTACTTAGTAGTTCGTTAAAAACTTTTAGACCATTATACATACATTAACATATTCTGTGTTTTGATATTCCTAAATCTAGGTAGCCGAAAATTTTCATTATTTCTTAGCAATACCTACATACCTAAGATTTCTAGATAAGTAACTTCGGTAATAAATTATACTTTTTTTAAAAATATAATTACTAACACATGCCATATCAGCCTTTGCTCTACACTCAACCATAATGATTCTAAAAGCAAGCGAGTTGCCGTAAATCTTCCAACCTTCAAGATAGATTTAATTCTCTTATTTTGTAGCACCTGCCATATTTTTTTTTGAAGCACAATAGGGTAAACGCACCAATTCGTGGCCATTTAAGGAAATGCCATCTTTGCAAGAAGGGTTTTTAGTAGAATTTACATAATGTCGATGTTTAAAACTTTTGTAGTACAATAGCCAGCTGTATATTTATCTTATAATTTAAATTAAAACTTAAAATATTTATATAGTATGCATAATATTTTAAAATATCAGTCTATGCGGAAATCACCAGTTTGCGTCCACCAAGGTGTCAATTCGCGTCCAGGTTAAAAATAGTTATAAAAACTGATTTTATATGGGAAATGATAAATAAATGTCGTTTTGAAAAATACGACTTTATTACGTTTTCGTTATTCCTGTTATGCAAAACCATTAAAAAATAATAAGTTATGATAAAATTCACAGTAACATAACACTCTTCAGATTAAAACTATGTAATTCAATTCAAAGTGTGTTGTTTTACATAACAGCATCGTTTAAATTTCATTAAATTAAAAGGAATAAATCAAGAAGGAATTATAAAAAGGAATTCAACGTTTTATAAATTAGAATAATAAACCAAATTTTTGCCTTAAAGCTATATTTAGTTCAACATACTTTTTAGCCAAACTTAAAACTCTGGATCTCTTCTCTCCACTTTTATTATGGATTGAAAGTTGTTGTTCTAGTCGCCAAGAATAAATGCCGGTGTGCCCCAGAGGTCTATTATTTCTCCATCTTTCTTCTTAATTTTCATTAATGATCTGCTTTCCATTGCTTTCCATGGGATTGAACATCCATAGTTTTGCCGATTACAGTACCTTGATTTCGCTTATTCCTTTGACACTCTTTGAGAGAATGGCATATGTGCAAAACGAAATTGAATGATTAGATCATTGAATAACGATCTTGACAATATCCCCGGTTGTGCAAAGCGATTTCGTCGAATTCCATGCGCCTAAGATCCAAAACTGTCTCATCGCTTTAAAACAAGATTGATGAAGCATTAGCTGAAAACATTAACAATAATTGTTGGTTATCCCGTTTGCCTGAAAAACTTGCATAGCTCCAATGATAAGTGGGACTTGTGGGCCTCAACAAAAAAGTTCACATGTTTTTTAATTTGTTCAGTAATTAGCCATGTAACCATTAACCCCATTCGCGATATATTCTCATGCAGCCTGACTCAGAACGAACTCAAAACCAGTCTTCTGGCATGCCTATTGACTACATCCCTAGCTGCTTGTACGTAGGAAAAACAACTGTTTCTTTAAAAATGTCTCCTGCATTCATCTCTTATATAATTTTGCAGCTCATCTAACTATTTTTGAATAACCTCTTCAGAAAACATATCTCTGGCTTCGGTTATGCCTTCGGCAATTCAATGTACTAGCTCCGGATTGCATTTTAGAAAAAGGTCCAGTTTCACCCTGGTCGCCATTTTTGAAGGATGTATTCGTGCCATCGCCTTGCTTATTTTTTGGGTTCCGTACCCGTACTAAGCCTCCGCTGTCCGTAATAGATAGACAGTTGAAATATTTACAGAGTGTATATTTCTATTGCCGCTATAATAATAAAATAAAATTAAAAATTAAATGGGGCCCTCATACAAGGATCCTTCTAATTTTTTCTGCGTTTTTTGCTCGATCTTAACAATAACAGTATCCTCGCTTGGGGCAAAGCAAATCGCGTCGAATTCAATGCATCTAAGACCCAGAGCTGTCTCATCTCATTAAAACAAGATCATAACTTAACCACACCCGTTTCTTTTGATGGAGCATTAATTTCTGATTCACCGTCACTAAGCATTCTTGGCATTAATATTTCCAGTAAGTTAAACTGGACAGATCACATCTTCTCTGTTGCCAAAGAAGCATCGAAATGTCTTGGATTTCTGAAAAGGTGTAAGAAATATTTCACCCCGTCAAATCTAGCGCTCCTCTACAAGTCCTACATTAGACCTAGAATGGAATACAACTACCATATATGGGCCGGGGCTGGTCGCACAGCCTTAGCTTCATTGGATATTGTCCAAAAGAGAGCCTTCAAGCTCATTGGCGATTTGGCAATAACTTGTCATATCGACTCACTCGAGCACCGCCGCAATGTTGGATGCCTTTCGCTTCTTTATCGCTATATGCATGGTCAATGTTCTGATGAAATATCTAGTCTAATCCCTTGTAGAATGATTCCTGCACGAAATACTCGTGCTGCAAACCGAGCACATCCTTTAACCCTTCAAATTACTTTCGGCCGTACAGTAAAATTCCGTGATGCTTTTTTATCCCGAACAGTGCGAATGTGGAACAGCTTACCATCTTCTGTTTTTCCTCCGGCATACAATCTGCGGAAGTTTAAGGGCGACATACATCGGCACCTCCGCCACTCTCCTCATATCCCCTAATCCTTTCCCTATCTCCTTCCTGCCATGCTGTGCTTTGCATCATAGGGTATCCCCTGAGCTTGGCTAATAATAAAAAAAAATCGCTGTATCTCTTGAACCGTAATAGGTAGACACATAGAATTTTCAAAGAGTGGGTAATACTATAGCTGCTATAATAACAAATAATGAAAATAAAAAGTACATAGTGTTAAATCTTGTAGGATGGTACGGAACCCTTCGTGTGCGAGTCTGACTCGCACTTGGCCGGTTTTTTTTTTAACTGTGCTTAAAAGGCTATCAGGACTTAATGGAAATCCCCATTTGGCTAACGACTCGCATCACTTAATTAGTTTTTTCTTCGGTTTCCGTTAAAATACTTCATAGTCCAAACTTTTCTAAGCCTTCAATATTTCTTTCAAACAATTTATCCTGTAATGATGTTTTTTGGAATATTTTATTTGATGCTAGATGCTGTTCTAATAGAAAATGTTCCTAGTCGAATGTCTGACAATACTCTATTTAGTGTTGTAGCAGTATTTCCTTATATGTAATGTATTAAATCAGACGAATTAATGAAGAGTTGCTTGTAGGCCGCAATTTAAAGCAAGATAAAAAAATGCAGCTCTAATTTGCGGCCACCAGTACACGCGAACTGGCTTTTGATAGTAATCATTGATCCATTTCGCGGCCACTAAAATTAATGTGGTTATTCCTAGAATTAACTTAAATTTCAAACCATATCATATTTATTTGAAATAGTTATAACTACCTAAAAAACTTTCTCATGAAATAAAAATGCAATCAAAAACGCAGTCCCTTGCCTTTTAAACTCATAGCACTACGTTAAAAAAAAATGTGTTCTTGCATTTGCGTATTATTTACATGCCGACTCCTAATGAATTGAACTCTGACGAATCAGATTTAACTCAACGAACCTGTTTCTCACTTTAGAGGCAGCAGACACATGCACGAACATGAGTATATAGAAATATCTGCATTTTAAGGAAAATACGTCCTTTTATATATGTTATAAAATGAAGTTGACGCGAATTGGTTCATTTACCCTATTCAAATTCTAGTTTTATCATCACGTTGAAAGCCTTAATTGAGATAGCAATAGATATTTCTTTACTTATCCTTCTAAAATAAGAGATCATCTTACCTGTTTTTTTTAGTAACATTCACAATGTTCTTTAAAGTTCAACTTCCATTATAACACCTAAGTATTTTATATCGGTAACAATTTCAATTCCCACACCATCCATATAAATATTAGTATTAAAGCTTGAATTTATTGGCAGACATTTTCTCTTTGAAATGTTCACTTTATGTTTATTTCCCTTCAACTACGCACTTAAACTGCTGCAATATATGTACATATATCAGCGCGCCATCCGCGGAATGTACTAGCTTAGCATGTTCCAAGATGCATCCCATATCGTTGATGTAAATCAGTAATAGAAGCGTTCCCAGGATTGATCCTTCCCCCACCTTCATCTGCAGCGATGCTGATTTTATCTCACCCACCTTCGTACGCTGTTTTCTCCCTTTTAAGAACAGTCAAAATCACACCTTACTTTGATCCAGTACTTAACCAATTTTTTAACTATAGGTATTATCTATCAACTGTCTCGAATGAACGCTTTAGGTCTAAGAACACAACTTGTATAACCTCTCTATCATGCACGCATTGTTTCCATTCCAACGTTACCCACGCTAAAGCTATCTCACAAAAATGTAGCTTACGAAACCTCCATTGCTGTGCCACAAGTAGATATTTTTCTCCATGTACTCTTCCAATTGTATATGTACTACTTTTTCTATTCCTTTCTCATATATTGGAAGTATATTAACTGGTCGGAACTCGACAAATTTTTTTAGTAGCAGCAACTTTTATAATTGGAATTATAACAGATTCTTTACCATCCTCAAAAAATCCATTTAGTATATCCATTATTATTTTCCCCACACTTATGCTCAGTTTCACAGTCTGAGTTTAAACCAAATATTCAGTTTAAGCCCGACGAATATGTTTCATAGTTTGGTTTATACCCCGGTTTAAACTAGATTTTAAATAGCGCCATGCCTCGGTTTAAACTCAAGATAAAAGTATTTCAAATGTGTGACATTTTATTTTGACAGTAGCATTGTTTATTTGTTTAAAAAAGAAGAATTTTATCATGGATTCAGAATTAGAAATTTTTAGCGATGAAGAAGTCTTTTTTGAGTTAAATTTAATACTCTGCCGACGACTGAGAGTATATAGAAATCGGTGAAATCATTTTAATGAAAGGGACAACGTTGATTTTTACGCTAGATCCGTTTAAATAAAGAAATTTGTCACTTTATCTTCCAATCTTCAGTATGTGTTCAAAAAATTCGACGCACATGGGGAATAAAAGAAAAATTATACAAATGTAAAAGTTTTGAATTGATAAAAGCATAGCATTGTAACCTTTTCAATCTCATTTTTTCTGTCAACTTAGGCTTCTTTGCTGGTCGTCTAGATTTTAGTTTCGCCTCATAAAATCGTCTACGAAGAGTCATCGTAGAAATATCCACCCCTTGATCTCTAAGTTGTCCATGAATAGTGCGAGCAGGTGCTCGACGTTCTTGTAATGCCATATGCAGAATTTTCCTATCGGTCCTCTTGGATGTTTTTCTATTTCTTCCACAATTTTTCCGCTTACTTTCCGAAGTAGAGATTGAAAGATTCAGAGTTCGTGCAATCCTGTCCACTGTAGATGCCGAAATCTTTTCCTGGCGGGCGATTTCTCGATTGGAGAGGTATTTTAACTTCAATAGTCGTACTATAACACTTTTCTTTTCATTGGTCATGTCTTGAACACGTCCCATTTTTAAATAAATTGTAAACACTTTGTAAGTTTTTAGTACTCCTGCGTTTAATATCTCATTCACAAATTTTCAATTGGAAACTCACTAGAAATCCACGAAGGCTAATAACTTCCAATATAAATCACAAGTGCACTGTTCAAAGGCCGTCTTCACACAAAATTTTCAACAAACATTACCCAGACAAAAATTGAACCGATTCCATTTATATACCTTCCAGCCTTTATCAGGTAGATTTGGGATTTCTCTAATTACCAAAATATCTTATGTCGATTTCGATGGGACTTCAGTGGAACACCATTATTCCACTTTTTCCAGCAGTGCAACACTGAAAATGTTCGATGGGACAATTTTTATAGCAGAAGTGCAACACGAGGTTTGCACTGACTTCCCCTACTTGGCACTGGATATTTTGTCGGTGTTACAAATGCATATTCAAGTTGAATTGTCATCTGCTCTGTCAAAGTGTACTGTCTCGGTTATTTGTGAAATTTTGGAACTAAATGAATTAAAAGATTTTATTTGGGTAATTAGCATAAAGTTGAGAAGAAATTTGTTTGTATATACCAATAAAGAACACAAGGAATATGACAGAAATATGTTCGATGGACTTCAGCGCTGCCAGAAAAAGTGCAACACTGAAATGGTCCCATCGAAATTGACATTACACTCATTACCTAACGCCAGTCACAGTTGATCTACGAGTAAGAAACTAAAGGAGAGGTCATTGCGTGTATGTATATGCCATTTTTGCGTGCCGAACGTGATGCTTTTTCTCACTTTCCAACATAGTTGTATCTCTGTCTACATGTACCCTAGGTGCCACTTTTGTTTATGTTCGGTAAAGAAATTTACCCTGGCACAAAAGCCGTAGGTAAGGTTAAAATTGGAAATAGAAAAATATTACATTCTTTTATGTGGAAATTTAGTAATACTTGCATGTTTATTTTTTTAATAATAAGCTGGGAATTAGAATATTGGTAAATGTTTGTAATTTTGATAAAAGTAAAAGAATTTTAGTATATTTTCTTATTATGGATTTACCAAAATGAAATTTTAAGGCAAGTTATTGCAACCTGGAAATAGGCTTACTGGGGAACCAGGAATCTTAAAAAGTTGTTTAGTATTACTAGCTCTCACTATGCTGCGGCTGGTATAGAATTTTGCGTCATACTTTCAAAAACAGCGCCAAAATCCCTTGCATAAACATTTTTTTCCATCCGCCTGCAATGCGAATTTTTTATAGTATGTGTATAAACCTACACATTTTTGAGATTGGCATGAAAATTATTGTTGATGGACCTCTCCTTTAGTTTCTTAAGCCCGGTATTGTGCTCTTAGCGGATAAATATTTCGCTGCAATCGAACAGGGACCTTTTTTACGGCTAAAATTGTTCATTGTATTGAACTATAGGTGGCTGCTTTTGACAATCAGCTGTCGTGCATTTGTGATATTATTTCGTGTTCTTTTAGATTGCTATTGCAATTACCCAATCTCGAAATAGTAAGGAAAACTTACTATTTTAATTTCTTTTCAAAAGAATTGTCTAAATGAAGCCAGAATTTTTTTATCAGAAAAAAATAAGAAAAATACACTGCTACTCTCTTGTATTCCAATTTCTTTCAACTTCAAACATCAAAATTTTAGCGTGAAAAAAAAGGTATTGAGCGGATAAATCTGATGCTGAATATATGTTTGTGGTAATTACTGCCATCTACTTGTCAAAACTAAACAAACTTTTAGCTGATAAAACACAATACCACTTTTTTCAGCGACGTGGCTAAATATTTCGCCACTAAATTTCACCGCTAAATTTCCACACAAAATTTATCCGCGGAATGAGCACAATACTAGGCTGTACTCGTAGCAGTTGACGAAGTTTCCTGGGAAAGGGTTTTATTTCGGAAAAACCCCATTTTGTATGGAATTTCTTAAAATAATTGATTGCGTCTAATTTTCTTGCACTCTACTATATGTGTATGTATGTCTTTCTTTATGCACTAGAGAAAGCAATAGATCAATCACACTTCTCCTAAAATTTGCAGCCCTTTTGTATGGTGGCATATTTAAGATTAGTCAATATAACTACATAGTTTTTATTTTTTACCTTCTGGTCTGTTTAATTTTTCCGATTGACAGACTGATTGATAGGAAAATTGATTCACAATGGCGGCGATAACTAATTTAGTTCACAATTTATTCAGTACTACCAACGTTACTAAAAGAATGCACTGTGAAACTCCAGTTGGTTTAAACTCCGTTTAAACTTGGAGGATGGTTTAAATTTAAACTAAACCGTAGTTTTTAAACTTGACTGTGAAACTGGCCATTAGAGGGTGCATCGTGCATCCGTTATCATCTTCGGAAATACTAAATTCTAGTCCTTTTTATTTTTTAAAGAATTTATTACGCAAATAATGTCGGCCACATTGACTCGCTTAAAAAGAAATGCAGTTACAGTTGAGATGATATTGTCAACGTATAGCTCAAATGGTATAGAATTCACAAATCACGGAAACTGGTTACAAAATACTAATTGAATTTATTAGCTATTATTTCTTCGTCCCTGGCGGTCCCATCCATAAACCCAACCTCAGTTATAACTTCCCGTTCTTCTTTAAATACGAGTGATTTTATTAATTGCCACATCGACTTCTGGTCATATTTTATAACTTGATTTTACTTTAGCCCTCATCACTTCATTATTTCTTATTACACAGTCTCTCAAAGCTCTTGTCTCTTCTTGCACAATTTGTGTAAATCCATAATCACCCATAGCACTCATAATTTCATTTCTATAAGTGTCACGCCTATCTAAATAATTTGTATTAACATCACCAGCCAATATCACTTTTCCACTAATATCGGACAAATAGTTCGATTCCTCCGCAAAATACGGGCTTACTCGAGTTTGGTGATCTATATATTGAAGTTATATGAATTTTTATGTGCTGAAATTTAGCATTATAAACTCTGACTTCAAGGAAAATAAAATTGTATATCTCCTGTATTTCTAGATCTTTATTCTAATGCTCTTAACATGTTCACTTTTGAATAACTAATAAGTCAGGTCCAAAGAGGAAGGTGATCATTCCGCCGAAGATTTTGTTGGGATTCCTTTGATGCCGCCTCACTAATTCCTTCCTCTTAATGCTATCATAAATCCCTCCGTCGCGTCGCCAGTAGTAAAAATGAGGTAGAAATTGTTGATACAGTCGACAGATGTTACTTTAGTCACGCCCTCGTGACAATTGTTTTTAGTTAATATCTGAAAATACAAGAAAAAGAGATTTATTTTAACATTACATTTTTGACTACGAATCATTTTCGCTATCAGACAAAATGTTGTATTTTTTCATTTTGTCTGCTGACCATACACCACTATATCTTTTCCGTGACCTTTTGGAACCAGGTAAATTTTCTACCATATACCGATCATGACCTAGCACTTTGCTTATCATGTACGGTCCACTATATTTTGGTAGAAGTTTTCGACTTGATCCGTTGACCCCTTTGGTCCCTTGACAACCACAAGTTGCCCGCATTCGTATACCGGAGCTTCAACTCTCTTTGAGTTGTAATATTTACTGTGCAACTTTTGCTGTTCTCTAATTCGTTTTATAGCTTCTTCTCGAATGTCAGAAACGTTTTCTCTGGTTTAGTTATCGCAAACCTCGTTACTTAAAAACGAATCATTAGCACTTCGAGGAGTATACCCCATTAACATTTCACAAGGAGTTTTTCCTGTTCCTTTATTAATGGTAGCATTCAAACCCCATTTTACAGAAGGTACCAATGTATCCCACTTTGTTTCATCCTCAAGCCTCGTTTCCACAAATACAAATTGTGCCAACTTGTTCGGCAACATGTTGTGTACTTGTTGGGAGCCGACATGTTAGTTTAAATTTACAAGTGTTTCCATTTAAATAAATTCTCGCGAACTTGTTGGCTTAACTTCTTACATTTTTTCCTTGAGAATTGGAGCACAATGGATGAGCAGGTGGTATTAGCATCTTCAGCGTTTGTTATTTGCGCCAAAAGTTATTTCCACAAAAGGCGAAACAAATGCTAATAGCTCAAATCCATACCAACAACGTTTGTAATTATCTGCTGCATTTCCACTACACTTAGGCCGCTTACACATCGAAAAATGAAAAAGAACGAATAAACAGTTCCACACCGAAAATTCGTTTATGCTTACATATAAAAAACGAACGATTAAAAGTTGGGTTTGTACCAAATGTAAATAAACGGAAATGAGGTTATGTAAGGCCGAAAAGAATATTCGTTGTGTGTGGAACGTAGTATGGAACGTAGTAAATATACTTGACAGTTTGGAACGAAAATTTGTTTCTCGTACGAATAAACATAAGAATGTGTTTTAATTGATATAAAGCCTTAAATATGGATATTTTTTATCGAAACTGTAATTAGAATAAATATCCATTATTTTATTGCATGCATTCTGGCAAATTTCTGTTAGTTTAGGACAAAATTTGTGTTTTCGTTTTTCGATGTGTAAACGGCCTACTTTTCTTTATTTTTGCCAAGTCCCGGAAATATTGAGAACGCAAAGATATATATATATTTTTTCAATGGAAATTAAATCCGAATTCAACTCTGAAGCAATTTCATTCAACGCGACATTTCGATTATTTCTATTTTTATGCTCACTACTCTTAACATCCCATAAGACCGAATATTTTTCATATTCCTTAATTAATTTTATTGTAGCAGCTTTTGTCTACTCTATTGCCTTCCACTAGTTTAGTAAACACAGCAAATGAGCGTTTCCAGTGAAATCAAAAAATCTACCCAACAAATTCTCGAGTTTTTGCAGCCGACATCCAACAAGTTGCCAACTTGTGTCATTTTCATATAGCGTTTCCACTTATACAGAATGTTGCCAACTTGTTTCAAAACTTGTCGGGTAAGAAAATTTGTATTAGTGGAAACGAGGCTTCACAAGAAGCTGAAATTGAATTTAATATTATCCTGTTATATCGCTCTACCTGACCATTTGCGCGGGGTGTTGCCGTGGCATTAAATATGAGTTTTATTCCTAAATTTTTACAGTAGAAGTCCCGAAATTTCTCGCTAGTGAATGAGCTGCCCCTATCGCAAACAATACTTCGTGGTACACCAAATGGGTCCATGATCTCCTTGAATATTTTTATTACAGGACCAGCTTGTGTAGTTAGGACTGCCTTCATAAAAACGAATTTTGTAAAACCATCTACAACTACTAATAGGTGTGTATTCTTTTGGGAACTTTTTACAAATGGGCCTAAGTGATCTATGTGAAGAGTATCAAGCGGCGACGCAACCTTTTCTATCGGATTTAAAAGTCCCGGTTGTTTTCCGGAAGGCGATTTGTTATACAAGCAACCTAAGCAACAAGCAATATACCTTTTCACATACTTCCTCATTGAGGAGAACCAATACTTACGACTAATATATGCAAGCGTTTTTTCTGTAGAAAAATGACCGATGTTGTCATGGCGGCAATTTCCCTGCGGTACCTCTTTGGTATTACCCATCGTTTTCCTTCATCAGTTTTCCTATATAGCCTCTGATCTTTTACAAGAATGGTTTTGTGTATGTCCTTTTCGCTTTTATTACTTGGCTTTCGAGGAAGTGCTTCTATAATACTTTTGCAATATTCATCCTGAAACTGAGCGATTAGAACCCAATCGTCTGTATTTATGTTAATATTTAAAATCGTTTCGGTTTCTTTTTCGTCTGTAATAGCATTTCGACTTAATGAGTCCACGTGAGCCATCCGGGTTCCTGCGCGGTATTCTACTATGAAATCGAAATTCTGCACAGCCAGCCACCAACGCCCTATTCGTGGTATTAAATCCCGTTTTGTAAACGCTGTTCTAAGTGCATTACAATCGGTTATCACTTTAAACGATAATCCTATTAAATATACCCTAAAACGTTTCAAATAACAAACAACAGCCAATGTTTCGAGTTCATAAGATTAATAACGTTGCTCTTCTTTGCTAGTGGTTCTGCTGAAGTACGGCACAGGCTTGAATTCTCCATTGATTTGGCTTTGTAATAAAATACCGCCAATTCCGCATTTGGATGCGTTGGTGTGTAGCTGAGTTTCTGCAATGGGGTCATACAAGGCCAACACAGGTCGTTCTGTAAGCACTTTTGTCAAAGTTTTGCAAGCACAGTCTTCATCTTCTGCCCAATTAAATGTTACCTCATTTTTCAGTAAGTTCGTGAGAGGAGAAGCTAAGGTAGCAATATTTTGAATAAATTTTCGAAAGTAGCTACATATTCCTAAGAATTGACTAACATTTTGAACACCTTTTGGTGTGCGAAATTCTAAAATCACCTCTTGCTCCTGGCTAAATACCGTTAAAACCTATCTCGTGCCCTAAATATTCTACTTTGTTTTTAAAAAGGTAGCACTTTCTAAGTTTTAAGTGTGAAATGTGCCTCTCTTAGTAATTTTAAGACATCTTCTAATATCTTGAAACCTTCGTCATTGCTGGATGATGGCAACAGCATGTTGTCCATATAAACCATAGCTGATGTAAACATAAGAGGACCCAAGACAATATTTATTATCCTTTAGAACACTGCTGGAGCATTAGATAAACCAAACAGCTTAGGTATTCATAATGACCATCTGATGTAGCAAATGCTGTTTTTTCGATAGACTCTTCACTTAATGGAATCTGGTGGTAACCGATGGATAAGTCTAAACTTGTAAATATTTTACACCCATTTAATCTATCGACTAAATCCTCAATTCTGGGCATAGGATATCTATCTTTGACTGTAATTCGAAAATCCCCCCTTTCTTTTTGACTAATAAAATTGGGCTACTAAATGGAGAGCTTGATTCCGTAATAATATTGTTATCTAATAAATCCTCAACTATGCTTCGAACGATGAATGCTATAATCTTTTCTTCTAATAAATTTATTTTCATGGCTCCTTCGCCCGTTTTTCCGAACTCACTTAAATTTTCAGCAAAACAGTCCCGATATCTATTTATTGGCTGTAGAAGCTTAAGTTTCTCTATATTTTCTATATCTCCAATTTGAGGGAGCAAATCATTTATTGTAAAAGGCTTGAACTTATCTACTGAAATTTAACACATACTTACAGATTCTTCTTCCTTCTCTTCTACGCATGGTAGTCCTCTTGCAATTATCTCATGCTTTTTATAATTTAAAGATGAATTAGATATGTTTAAAATACATATAGCACCTTCTTGTGCATTCGTTATGCATCTGCCGATCCAATGTTCTTTTTTTTGGTTTTGTTCTCTCTTGCAGTTCAAAATATACACTGCCTGTATACATCTTATCTACGTTTTCCACTTTAATATATCCTATATGGTTTGGGGGAATAACTGTGGCCTCTTTTACCCACAAAGCAACTTTTGCTGGAGGAAGCTCATCAACGTTTGCAGCGTTTAAAAATGTTTGTCCTATTAAGACAGATACGTCTTGTATATAATCACTCACTATTAATATTTTTACTTTTTCCTTAACTAAGTTCACTTCTAGCTGCACTTCAACTTCACCTAACACTTTAGTCGAACCACCAGCGTAAAGTTTCAAATTTCGCATTGGTGTTATGTTTAATTTTAGTCTATTTGCATCGAATTCTCGAATAGTAATTGCACCAACCAACCAGTGTCTAAATAAGCATGTAACACATCATTGTAGCAATCCTTCGATTTGACTTTTCCTTCACAGAAAAAAGCCTTTTTACTACTTGTTCCGGGTTTTCTACAATGTTCAGCATCATGTCCTAAACGGCTGCACTTCATACACCCCACTTTTGGTTTTTTACACAGTGTTGAAATATGCTCTTGCTCATTGCCATTAAAACATTTGATTATGCGATTTTTTTTTATTATGATCTGGTTCAAGTACGATTTTGTCTTTGCTTTGGGTATGAATTCGGTCTTTGTTATATCGGCTTCTTTCATTGTGGTTGAAAGAAGTTGATGGTCTAACATTCTCAGTTATAGTTGACAGATATTCACTGTATAAAATTTCTGGAGTATCTTAACGGCCTGCTCGAGCACCAGTACGAATCGTAGGGTTATTTATCCCATCAATTATACAAGACGCAATTTTCCGAATATTTTGCAGCAGCGAAGTAGCTCCATTTTTGCATAGTAGTATTGTGTCATGCTTTCCTTTGGTTCTTTTTTTCTGGACACTATTTTTTTTAATATTAACGCAAAGTCTTGATGTTCTGGAAACGACGTTTTGATTAATATCTTGCAATCTTCCCATGACCGATCATATGACGACAGATTGGTATACCATGTTTTAGCTAGTCCGGCTAATCGATTTTGCATATGGTACATCTTCGCTTTGCTATCCCATTCATTTATAACTGCTAATTGTTCAATTTTCTCCAACCACTTCGAGGCAGTCGTGTTTATGTTCTCGGGATCAAATTCAGGGATGCAGTCACTTCTAATCGAAAAGTACGGGCGTTTTTCTCCGCTAAAGGATTGTTCCGTAGAGCCAGCTTTCATTAAGCTTTCTACCAACGTTTCCAATCGCTTTATTCTACTGGCACTGTTTGCTCTTGGTGGAGAACCACAGGGAGCTTTACCTCGCTGACTGTATTCCGAACACTCTCTCGAACCTTTTCGCGGAGGACTATAATTTCGATGGGTTCTCGAGCAGACTTTCTATTATCATCATAATCACTTTCATCTGTGTGGGAGTCATAACGACGCCGCTTTCGTTCAAATTCTCTTCGCCCCATTTCGGCGTAGCTTTTATTCACACTCAATATAGCAAAATGAACAGGATTAAACTAATGTTTTTTTTTTCACACTTAATGTAGATAAATTACCAATATTAAAACTAACACGGGTAAAGGTAATGTTCACAAAATATTATATATTTTTTTTTTATACTGTTTATCGCGCTCGCGGACTTAATCTCACTTCTGAACTATAAACTCTGACTTCAAGGAAAATAAAATTGTATATCTCTTGTATTTCTAGATCTTTATTCTAATGCTCGTAACATGTTCACTTTTGAATAACTAATGACTCAGGTCCAAAGAGAAAGATCTTTCCGCCGAGGATTTTGTTGGGATTTCTTTGATGCCATCTCACTAATTCCTTCCTCTTAATGCTATCATAAATCCCTCCGTCGCCAGTAGTAAAAATGAGGAAATGAGGAAATTGTTGAAGGATACAGGCACCGTCCGACAGGCGACAGATGTTACTTTTGCGTTTTTTTTTTGCTTATAGTATTTGTCAATAAATACCATATGTTGCTCTGTAACGTTTTCTTTTAACGATTTGATAATTCCAGATATATTTAAAATAAATCTACACCTCCAGTATATCACAAATGTCCATAGAGTAACCATTTAACATGATTTCATTGTCATTTATTTCATAAATTCGAAAAATTATGCGGGGCAACGATTTTGCAACCAAATTGAGTACTGTGGAAGAAGAGCCTGGAATCGTTTTGTTTCATTCTGCAATAATTTCCTTGGCAACAAGAAAAGTTCCGACTACGTTAGCGTTGTACACGCATTTTTAACTGCCTACGGTGAAATGGGCTGCAACATCGTCCATCAAAATTCACTTTATGCACTCACACTCAGGACTATCTCACACAAAAAGGTAACAAGAATACTCAGTTTTATCGCTTGCATTCCAAACAGATTTGTCATTAAAACTACTGTACCATATGCGTAGGCATGCGTCATGAGTAGACATCGGATTTTATACAAAAAAAAAAGGCTAAAATATGCACTATAAAAAAAACTTCGCTAGTGGTAATTTGTTTACTCTTTAAATCAACATACTATAGTAACTAACTAACCAACAGAAGTAATAATATTTAAAAATCAACAAAACACAATAATTAGAAATTAATTATAGTTTTTATGATAGTGTATTATAATATACTTTTCTAAATTTTCAATTTAAAATTTGCGACGTTTGTCACTTAAAAATAATTTGTTACCGAAAATGAACATTCTACGTGTACCGACGTAAAACTGCAAAATTTAAAATGTGGCTCCATATCCGCGGAAATCACCGCCCCGGACTATTAATGTAAGCATTTATATGCTTAATTGCTTCAAAACCAGGATTTTTGGCGAGAACAGTGTCCAACTTATTTTAGAGTCTTACCGAAAATGAGTCCGGAAGTACATGGACTAGATTCACCATTTTTTCTATGATTGCAGCAATTGAATTATAAAGAGGAATATTTCTTACTCGTCGAAAACTTTTATTAAAAGTTTTCAAGCTAGAAATAGAAATCTCTTATACTACACCGAAATCATTCTGGACTGGAGAAAGATATACATATATCAATCATGCATGATACATAAGCGTGATAATTATGATTAAATAAACATAAATATTTTTGTTTTCTATCATCTGTTTTACTCGGAAAATAGATTTGTTTTGTAACCTGGATTTTTTTATTTTGTATAGAATATTTAGATGTAAATAATGCAAGCGAAATTGTTTGAATATTTTTTATTTAAAGCAATAAAATAAATCTAAATGCGTTAAAATTATATACCAAATTTAATTACATGTAGATATTTTTGCAGTTTTTTTTCTCCATGTCTATATTTCTTCGTAATTCTGTAGGGTGAATTAAAGAAAGTAAAAAAGTGAGATAAAAGTGTTATGTATAAAATTTAGTACGTTGGGCCCTTGAAAAATAATACCAACATATTTTCTCGAACGGCAACGCTGTCTATGTCTCGTGAATAGTATATCGAGTTAGTCTTTTATGTAACATGGATGGATATAATACATTTTCTACAAATTCATGTAATTCATAGTTTAAAAGTTTTGTTTATTATCTTTTAAATAACTATATTTCTTGACAATGCATATTAAGGTTTTTAAAACCATTATAAATAATTGAATTTGAGGGCTGCTATTTTTAAAATCTAGAAGTATGAGTGGTGATACTAAAGACTTCTGTGAACTATACGAAGAAATTGTTGAAAAGATGAATGCGAGTAATATAGATTTCATATTAGCTGGAGATTTTATTATCAATTGGTTGCATGATCATCATCATAAAAGAAAAATAGAACAAGTTATGCCGGACAATTTTGCATTTCAAATAGTTCGGCAACCGACGAGAATTATGGATATTGATCGACTAAAGGAAAAATAGGTGTTTAAATTATAAAAACTAAGGATTCAGAAATGCTAATTAGAGAAAGTAACTTCAATTTCATATTATGCTCCGGATCTGTCAAAGTAAGCGTCGAGGAATTTTCTTATAAATTAAAGAACATAGTAACAGATTTCTCTCACGACAAGCACATCGATAGTGCTATAGATAATAGTTGGTATTGTGATAAGAATTCCGATCATTGAAAGATAAAATAATTCAACTATAAGAAGTAGCAAAGACAACTAGTAGGTAAGATGACTGGAATAAATATGAAGAATTACGAAATATATATATAAAGCCTATATAAATGTAAAAAAAAATCAGATATGTGAAAATGCAAATTTGCGATACGTTCGACCAGAAAGAAATGTGGAAAAAGATTAATAATGAAGATAGGTGTAGCAGAAAAATTCAATACCTTTTTTGTACAAAGTATTCAGGAAATCAATGCATCGATTAGTTAAGTAAAATATAATGAAGAGAGATGTGAATTTCACTGAATTGAATGAAATTTTGAATAAAAAGAATAAGGAAAAAGATCACAATCTGCTGAATGAAAATTAGCAGAGAACTGGAAAAAATCTGTTGTGATACCAATTAAGAAAGTAAAAAATAGAAATAGATGTGAACATTTCCCACCTATAAATATGACGAACATACATATGAAACGATTTTAGAAAAAGTAGTTGAAATACAAACGAAAGATTATTAGATAGACAAATAACATAATAAATGAATATCAATCACGATTCAGCAAAATACATTCTTGTGATACGGCCTTAAACTTTACTATCCAGATGTGAAAAGAAGAAATCGATGAAGGAAACATCGTTGCTGTATTCTTAGACCTGAAAAAGAGCTTTGAGACCGTAGACTAAATTTTGGAAATATGGATTTCAAGGAAAGGAACACGAGTAATTGAAGAGCTATCTAAGGACACAGCGTATAAAAGTGAATGACTTCATATATCAAAAAGTTTAATTCAACATCGGAGTGCCACAGGGATCAGTACTAGGAGTTTTGTTATTTTTACTTTATATTAAGGACATAGGCAATGTGGTAAAAAGCTCAAAAGTATGCATGTTTGCAGATGATACTATTGTATACAAAACTGGTGGTAATTATGATTCCTGTGTTAATAAGTTGAATGATAATCTGAGTAAACAATGGCTGATTTATGAATAAATTAAAGTTGAATGTTGAAAAAACTAAAATGTTAGTTATGAATAATGTGAATGTTGGAAATGTAAGCATAAATGATGAAATAATTGAAAAATTAGAAGAAATAAAATATTTAGGTGTGGTAATAGATAAGAATTTAATTCTTAAAAGTCATTTGAACTACATTTGTGCAAATTTCTCCAAAAAAGTAAATATTTTAAAAAGAATACGCAAGAGTATTACACTACAATCAGCAATACATACGTATAACTCAATAATAAAATCTCATTTTGAATACTATGTAACTATTCTGTTTACAATAAGTAGCGGAGCATTTTCTCGTTTGCACAAACTACAGAATAAGGATATGCGAATTATATTACGATACAGTAGATATACATCAGTGAGAAGGATGTTGGAGATATCCAAATGGATGAGTGTAATGCAAAGATTGTTTTAAAATGTGCTATTCTTGTACATTAAGTTAAAAATGGTTACGTACCAAATCACCTTAGAGATAACTTAATGTATGTATCGGATCGTCAATCATATAATTTATGAAGTGCAAATAACTTTAGAGTTGACAACTATAGATTAATGAAAACAAGAAATTCTGTGTTCTACAAAGGTTTATTGCTTTTTCATGAAATACCAAATCATATTAAAGATGAGTTAAACATAAATGATTTTAAGAGACAAATAATAAAAAAAAACAGAAAGAAACATGTTTTTGTATGGGAAAAATATTATCTATCATTATTTCGAGGCATGTACGATTGACAATCTCCTACTCAGGAGCAAGAACATTCTTATTTTGAGCACGAAAATCTTCCGTCTACCGCTAACATAAAAATAGGACTGATAACATAAAAATAGGACTGTTGCACAATATTCAAAATGTGGCTTGATGATCGTGTTGTACAGATTAATTGCGCAAGAAAGCGGTAATTTATTTCTTAGTATGATACCAATTTTCTGAAATTTTCTTGCATATACAGGGTGTCCCGTATGTGGTCTGGCACCCGAAGACTACGGATAGGTCATACTTAGACAAACAAAAAATTGTATGGATGGGGGAGGGAAATCGTAACGGTTTCCGAAGTTTTTATCTAGTACCAATGTAATGCTATATGTGGGTCAATAATTATATTTTGGTACAAATGTGTCCCACAGTTCCCGTAATATATACTTATTCGTTTTAAAAGTATTTTAAAATTTTAAATACATAATTTAATTTGGTCACCTTTCTCCTTTGAACAGTTATTTTTTTTATAATTGTGTCAGCAAAACAATCTCCCAAATTTTTACAACTTTGTAATAAGGATTCGATAAAGCCCATGTCGTCTACATTTTAAAAATCTGACGATAATTTTAATAATTTCTCTACAATTAAGAAGGGCTCAATACAGTTTTATATCAACATTGAATATTTTTTCATGTGAATTCAAATTTTATTTTATCAAAATCGATGTTTGTGTATATATTGAAAGATGAAAAAATGCTCTCTGGGTTGAAATTTGCATGGAATTACTCTGCAGTTTTTTTTTTTTGAAAAGGGGATTTGTCCCTAATTTTTGTCCACTAAGTTACTTCCACTTTGTTACTGTTAAAAAAACAACAAAAAATTCACCATTCTAGAACTTTTCAGCAAATGCTGACTCACAAACACGTGATTTTACTCAACAGTATGAAGCCAGCAGCGAAAAATAACAGATAGTGTGCTGTACGGTGTGTATTAAATATTTTTCAGCTTTGTTACCAAGATTTTATTGCTATTTAAGTATTGTATATTGTAAGGAATACACGTTAGGAACTAATCCAGGGAAATGAATAAGATTTTCCAGTGTTGGTGTTTTAAAAATTTTAGATTTAGTGAATTCAATCGATTTTAAGAAAAATATTCAACTGCGTTACTATTCAGCTACGTTACCAATTTTTGGTAACGCGAATGAACATCGAGTAACGGAGTTGAAATGTTAATACATATTGCACAGTATTGTAGGAATTTTAGAGAAAACCCATTTTTTTCTTACCCAGTTTCTTTTTAAATCTTTTGGATAACTCATTTCTTCTATTAAATTTTAAATGTAATGAAATGGGAAGCATTTTGACGTATATGCAAATCAGATGTAAGCATCGAACTTATATTTTCAGAATATCTTAATGCAACCGTGACAAACATTATTTATTTTTGAAAAATCAAAAAGTGGGCTAGGTGAAACAGTATTCAGTCCACGAAACGAAATACTGTTGACAAGATCCAACAATTTAAAAAAAACTCAGGTATATTATATCACATTTGAACTTTTAACTTTTGGAGATAAAATGCCATTAACACCGGCCGAAAAACAACGACGATATCGGCAGCGTTTAAAGAACAAATTGGGTCCACTTGGATCCTATTTTGCAAATGATCAAAGCATTGAACTGTAATATTCAAACTGTCCATTTCTTTTCCGAAGGACCGTGTACTCAATAGCGTCAAAAACAAAACTTTTTCCTTTTCGCTAACAAATTGTTTTAATATGAATTTTATCGAGCAACCTGGTCGTTTTTTGAATCCGGGCATGATGAAGGAGCGGAGGATGGGATTGGAGGCGTTGTGAAACGAACGAACCGCGGACCAACAGATAGCTAATGGTGCAGATATTGCTAATGCGGAGCAATTTTTAGAGCTAGTACAACCCGAGACCTCAATAAAACTTTTTAACATTCCATCAGAGAATATTGATGCGATAAAAATATGCCTGCCAGAAAACATTTCTGTTCTTAAAGGCACTATGACCTTGCATCAACTAATTCTAAGAGAAAAAGGGATCCTCGAGTATCGAGACCTAAGTTGTTTTTGTGGAAGATTCAGTTCTCTCGGCAAAGGTTTTTGCAAATGTTATAATACCAAAATGTATTCAACATTACCATCAGAAGAAAGAACTAGTATGTACCGGATCATCTATTCACCACAAGGTAGTGACAACGATTGCGAGGATTCCTATACACATAATCCTTTAATACTTGCTTCTAGAAAAAAACTAAATACACCATTTGATTATAATAATGATGAGCTTACCGAACCCTCATATTCAAAAGCTGGCCTCAACATAAGGGAAGTTACCTGCGGGAGCTATTTACTGATCAATATAGTCAACGAAAGCAAATTGATGAAGAAGACGAATGCTAAGTAATTTTTTTCATATCAGCTGATAGCACAAAGAAAAATTTTAAAAGAGATAAAAATGAAGATGTCGATGTTCGAGCCCAAAATATTATAAAAATACTGCCGAATCCAAAAATTAAAATGCAGGGAAGCTGGATTTTCTATCATTTTCAAAATGCAATCGATGTGTTCAAAAATAATAACTAAGTTTTCTATACTGTTATGTTCCTATGAAAAAAAAGGATTTCTTTTTATATTAATCTTGTTACAAAGATGTATTAAAACTTTATATGTTGTTGTGAATTAAGAGACTTTATTTTGTATGTTTTAAATGAATTAAAGAAATAAAACTAACATTTGAAATTGAACTTATCCACTTTGTTACTTTAATATCCACTATGTTACTACTTGTCCCTGATACATTTTCCAATTTATTGATTTTTTGAATTTTGTTCTAATTTCTAAAACTTTTAAACCCTTATAAATTTATTTTCATATTTAAAAGAAACATTCACAGTATAACACAAAATACGTAGCTGCGGTTTAAATTACATTAATTTGAAAATAACTTTTTAAAAATATCATCATAGTAACGTAGCTGAAAATAAGCTCAAAATTTCTAAGAAATTTGAAATTTTAATTTTAAATTCAATTCAATTTGAATAACCTTTGGCACAAACATAAAAGAAAACTAAGTAATTAACTTCGCAAGTTAAAAAAAAGCTATTCTTCTTGTTTTTATTTTCTGGTAACAAAGCTGAACAAATTTGGGATGATTGAGCACATTTTTATTTATAATTCACAAAATATTTGAAAAAGTGCGCTGCCAAAAAGAAAAACTATTTATTAATTTAAGAATAGTTTTGATAAATATTTTTTTCATCCACATTCCAAGATATCAATTACAAAATTTTATTTTTTCCATTTGTATCAAATATTATTGACCCATGTACCTACTTTACGTAAAAAAGACACATATTTTAGTTAAAACCAGATTAGATTATATATACATACATATATGTATATATTAGTTTAAACCAGGTTTGATTATATTTATGTTGATACATAAGGTATATACTAAATAAAACTATAACTCTCGGTAAGACATTGTAAAAGTTACACAACTACACACATTTTTTCAACAATCTTGGGACACTTTCGGAGGAGATCAATATTTGCTGTAAATTTAACGGAGTACTGAATACGTCAGTTTTTTAACGTGTTTTGCAAGTTTTGTTCAATCAATAGGCACTAGTATTATAACGTATGATTGTTATGTACATATATGTATAAGGCAAGAACATTTCTCAACCTCGAATTAAAATTCTAAATATTTACTTCACTCGCATGGAAATTCGTCCGCAAGCTCATCAAATCCCACGCTAGCAATAAACTAGGAACCTCTAAGTATTGAATCTCACTATCATTTAATATCACCAGCGAATCCATTTACTGCAGATTTTGCTATTTTTAATGTTTTCCAATCACGTTAACTAAAAGTAAATCACAAGCCACGTTTGCAACGTGCACGGGAGCATCTGCATTCAACGGCTTGCAAATCACAAATGAAAATAGTATATTCACACAAGTGGAGAGTACAGTTAAATACAGCTACGACCAGTTCAAATGAATAAAAAAATTATGTGATTCTTCCAAAAATTCTGTGAATCGAACAAAACACAAACTTTATGATTAACAAATAAAAATTTTTTAGAACAAGACAATTCTTAGAATCTAAATACTTTTTACTTGAATTGAATACTTTTTATATGAATTGAATACTTTTTATTTGAATTGAATACTTTTTATATACAACATAGACTCGAATTAGCTTGTTTTTACCACAGTTTGTATGAATCATGGCAGCACACAAGCTCTGTGTTTTGTTTGCATGCTGCCATACTTCATATAAGAATTGGTCAAATTAACTTTTGAGAGTGTGCTGTATAAATTATACAATTCAAATAAAAAAACGTTTGTGTTATAAAAACTATTCTTTTTTATGTTCTTACTCGTTCATCATAAAATGTAAGGCGTTCAGTTCACAGAATTTTTAGATGAATCAAATAAATATTTTGTATAAATGAGTACGCACAAAATATCTTTTTGGAACGGCCGCACACTCTCAATGAATACTCAGGATTGGTACTAAGTAGACTGACTTTAGATGTTCTAATTTTCTTTTACATGAAAAATTGGGGCGTGTGGGCCTAGGGTACATATAAAGTGTCCCGTAAGTGCTGTGAAACACAAAGATTATATGGAAATTGTAAGACTTTGGGGGGGGGGGGGGGGGGGAGGATCATAAAGTTTTCCGAGATACCAAGACTTATATTTGGGTATGTTTTTATAGATCATCCTATAACTTAACTTCTGAATGTTACACCCTATGATGATTATTTAAATTTTGTTAGATATTTCTTGGAGCTTTCCAACGGTCTATAAATATGTCTCCTACTCCTTTCTATTTTGAAGTTATGGCTCAGCAAAATCAAAATTTCGAGATTTTAATTCAAGTTTTTTTATTTAACTACTATTTTTATCAAAAAACTCGTCATCAACACCAATCTTTCATACTGGATTTAAGAAGACTAAAAGCTTCGCTTAAAAATAACCTATCACAGTCTGTACCCAAAATTTAACCATTTTTTCTTAAGCACATGCAACGAAAATGGCTCAAAAAGCTCAATTAGTGCCAGAACGTAAGCATTTATCTTTTGGGAATGAGTTTAAAACATTATTGGTAGATCCCAATTTGTTTTATGATTCTAAATTGTAATATAAAAACCAACGCATTTTATTTTTTCATCTCTCAATAATTTGGTATCGCAACAAGTGTTATTTCTTTCCATCTAAAGATAAGGTTGTATTGTAGCATTATTCAACAGAATCGTTAAAATTCACTGAGTTGTTTGAAAAGAGTATTGTATATATTTTACCTAAATAGTGTATATGAAGCTTATACATGAATAGTTGTTTTATACAGGGTGTCCCATACGTACCGCATTTCCTTTTTACCCCGGATTCCTCACTCAATTTCGAGAAATAAATTGAATGAGAGGAGAGCCGAAAAATGCACGGTGTGGGCGGTAGGGGGTTTTTAAGATTTTGGGTGCTTTTTATCCTAATACCATTTAACTTTCTTGTTATATACTTGCATCTCAGGTGATAGTAAACCATCTACGGTTTCCAACAAATGCCCAACCACCTCTCTACCCCCTTTCCGCCGGCAGGTATAGGACATCAAAGCCAAAAAATTGGAAAATTTTGCTAAAAGGCAAGATATGGATAGCACTTTCTTGCAAGATTTCGAGATCTCCGAATGTTACCTTTCATTTGATCCTGATCATGTACCTACCTAAATGCTACCGTTTTTGAGATATTCCTGTTTTTATGATGCATAAAATTAGGCGCGATTTCTATTGTTATTAGCAAATTTAATGCAATTATGCTTTATAAAAACGGGAATATCTAAAAACGGTAGCATTTAGGTAGGTACATGTACATAGTCAAATTAAAGGTAACATTCGGGGGTTTCTAAATATTGTAAATAAACTGTATAGTTATCATGCATTTTGGCTGGCAAATCGTTAAAATTTGAAAAAATTAGGATTTTTTTTTCAATTTTCTGACTTTGACGTCCTACAACTGGCGATGGAAAACGATAGAAAGGCTGGTTGTGCATTCGTTGCAAAACTCAGGATCTAGCCTTGATAGGATGTATATCAAGAAATTTACAGGGTGTAAAGTGGAAACAGTACTAAAAATCGTAAACCCCCCGTGCACTTTCCGGCTCTCCTCCCACACAATTTATTTCTCGAAATTGAATGAGTAATCCGGGGTATAAAGGAAATGCGGTAAGTATGGGACACCCTGTATAACAAAATTGCATTTCCAATAATTTTAAATCATATAAATGCTTTTATAAAAATCATCGAAATTGTACAATAAATATCATATAAATAATGAACGGTTTGAATACATATTTACAAGAATCATATAATTAAATTTCAAATACTTTAATTTATATGAAATTCTCAATTGTATTTTTTCTGTGTAGCTTCCTTGTTATACAAGATATCATGGTGAATTTTAGCTCAGTTTATAGTAAACCGTCTATAACCGTAAATAAATCAATAATTGTAATCAAAGATAGTGCAATTTTATAGAAGAATCCAAGATCATTTATCGAAAGTCTGCAGTCTCTTTTATTGTTCATTTTATATATAATATTTCGAAAATCTTCCAGTCTGCCCCTCTGAATTTGTTATTAGGGCATGACTTATTTTTTTCAATATTTGTTTTTTCAATTTTATTAATTCATCGCTGAACCAGACATTTTCCACACTTGAGAAATTCCTGTAAAATAAACTTCATGTAGGTAATGTTCTTAAAAACTTTTTGAACATAGTGAAAAATTACTTTGACAAAGTTTAATGACTGCTTGGAAAATCTTACCATAAGGATTAAAGTTCCCAAATTATTTATAATTCCAGTTTCTGATTGATCAGACTTTGGTAGTGGATGAGATTGAGAGAAAAACTAACCTCACCATGGAACTGCTTAGAGCATAGTACAAACAAGTTTGAATATCTGAATCTGATAAGAAATCCCTCCTGTACATGAGATCAGCATTTTTGCCTTGATTATCACGTACCTATAGAGCGAAGTATACATTTTGCGAGCATTTGCAGCCAGTTTGTTTGTTTGTTGGTATGATTACACCCCTTTACGATTCAATGCAAGCTCCATAGAATGAACACATCATAAAGCCTTCCCACTTCAAGAAAAATGCAGCAAATAGGTACTAAATTAAAAAAATTAATTAAAAAAAACTTAATTCCATTAAATCAACACTTTAAACTTAATTCATACTCTTCACAGTTCACAATGAATGGACATCATAAAAATTCGTTGACAAGCTTAAATCATTTTCAATCCTTCGATTAGATGTTCCAGTCTCGATAATATCGCCAAGGAAAATAGTAGCGTTTTCATTCAGATAACCCATTTCAGCATTGAATAAAAGTTCTAATTACCTAACAAAATTACCGAAATGCAAGTGAAAACAAAGACTCGTAATTTCGAAATTCTTACTCGAAAGTAGGTAGTTTCAGGCCCAGTGAAAACGTACTACCACAATCAATCTCTCACCATACAAAATTCCATACGGCCATTCATATATTCTAGCGTATAGTAAAATGCTCTGGCCCCGTAGTTAGCTATACACAAACAGTATCGATATCGTACTAGTATCAAACGATGATATATTCGATTACTTTTAATATCGATGTTTCATTGATATTGATGCCTTAGGCCTGAAACACAATTGGAGCTTTTCAGCCAGCTTTATCGCCAGCTTTCTGTTAAAGCTGACTGAAAAAGCCGAATTGAACACAACTGGCGTTTTTAACATTTCTAACGACAGTTAATGCATCCGATTTTGCAAAATTACGAAAAAATGCATGCTTTTTTGGATAGTTTCGAGATGTACCAATTATATAAAAAAAATAATACTGATGTTTTTTATGACCCACAGGAACGGCTTATCTTTTACTCACTATATAAGTTTTGTTCCATTTTAATATTTTTGGTAGCTGTTTACTTCTTAAATGTGTCAACAGAAGTCATTCTCATTTGATATTCGACATTCGCACAGTTGGCACCATTAAAAATTCCCTCAAGTTGGCAGTCATTGGGTTTGAAATTTACAATTTGATCAAATCTCAAGCCATCTTGAAGCTGACAAAAAAGTTAAAGCTCCTATTGTGTTCTTCTACATTGATTTACATTGTCAACAAATCTCAAGCTGGCTGAAAAGCTCGAATTGTGTTTCAGGCCTTACTTGATAGTACTCCTTGGGCCAAGTCACGTTGCAGCTCGAGAAACACGCATTTTGCTACACTTGTGCCTAGATGTGTATTCACAATAATTTTGCTACGCTGTAGTTAATTATATGATTACCGAGGTTAATTGTGCGCGTTGTTACAAGTTTCCATTATTGATATAAATAATAACTGTATCGCAAATTCACAGCACGTAAGGAGGTTTAAATTATTATATTATCACCTCAAATTGCAGGTAAAGAGCTGAATAGCCGTCATCAGAAATTTCATAATTTCAAAATAGCCGAAACTAGGCTTATAGATTGTGGATGTAAGTTAAATGAGAGATTGGAATTAATTTAATTGCTTTGACATAACAAGGTACTGAATGTACATTGGGAAACTGGCCCGACCCGGCATACTGCAAAAACGGCAGACACTAAACCTACCTTATAACTAATGTCGCTTTCGTTTGAACATCCAGGTTCGCTCTGGATGTAACCCCGTTCAATCGAACGGTTTCAGAGTGCACCTGGAAAGTTCGCTTGTGTGGATACTAACGTCAAAATACGCTATGACTTTTGTGCGGAAAGTGGTTGGTAATTTGTTTCGGAATAATTTTGAGGAAAATATAATACAACAATAGTAAAGTGGTCTTAATAATAATTGTTGCCTTTAAAATAATGCCAAATGACTGTTGTGGGTTTATTGTATTTCCACAGCTTGATAAGATTACAAATTACTTTAATGCACAACTTTGAAGCTCTAATGTACAACTTTAGTATTATATATGTAGTAAAAATATACATTTGTTAATTCCATATAAAATGTGACGAGAAAATTGTGATAGCGAGGTGTGTACCTACTACTGCAAACCAGAATGAAATGCGCTTTTTATTCGCTGCTTTTTCTTCCTTGTCATGGCCTATTTAGATTCCGTAGTCTAGAGCTGTATGGTAAGTGTGGTTAACACTTATAATTATATTTTTCTCCACGTACTGCTGCGTTTATTTTGTTATGCCGCCAATATAGCATTGATATTATCAATTGACAACTAGCTTTTGTTTGTGTGAGTGAACTCATAGTGTACCCGAGAAAATTTTCAGAGCGAACCTGATGCTTTTTGGGTTGCCTCAGGGGAACACCCATGAACGCCATTTTTACTTCAATCAAACGTTTTGACCAGGGACCGAAGCTGTTATGACTTTTTACGAAAAAAGCCTACTTTACTTGTTATTCCTGACCGGTTATAGCTTGAAGCTAAAAAAAACTAAGCTGGAAGGCCTCTTTTTTCTGGTAAAAATAAAAAGGCAGCTTGTCTAGAAAAAATAAAAAGCCGGACTCATTTTTTTTATTTTTAGCGAAAAAAAGTATTAAGCCATTGCGCTTGCTTTTCTAGCTTCAAAACTATTACCGGCCAGGAATAACAAGTAAATTAAGCTTTTTCCGTCAAAATTCATAACTTGTTCGGTCCCTGAAAATAAGAAGCCAGCTTGGCTTTTTATACTTCCGGCTTAAAAAACTTGTTACTTCCAGCTCGAAAAAATAATAGGCCTTTCCAGCTTAGTTTTTTTAGCTTTTTTTTTTTAAAAAGTTAAGGTTTCAAAAGGTTTATAGGAATCGAAACGGGTTTCACGAGACATCTTTTCGTATATTCCACTAAATTCCACGACCATAATTTATCCAAGCTTTTTTTGTTTAAAATTTTCAAAATGCCGGTCCCTGGTTTTGACAGCACTTAGGTTGCCACCAGAGCGAACCTGATGTTCAAACGAATACGATAATAACATTAACAAAAAAGGCCTTATGGTCCGATAACCATGTAAAAGTTGACTATATGGTGGGGTTTAAGTATCCTTAAGAGTTGGTGTTAAGACTACTGAATGTAACTTCTATAAAGTTGTAACGCACAGAAATAATGCTAGTAGAGAAAAATGGGTTGGACACCCACACGTAATATTAAAAGTTATTGTGATTTTTGCGTGTCCGTCTGTAACTGATAACTTAGAGAGCTGAGATTTTGCACACGTGCTTTTTATGAAACAGTAAATTTTAGTTCGAAAACGGGACAAAAGGGGTAACTCCTTCGTAGGGTTGCCATACAAAAATGTCGTTTTTTACTCGTAGAGAGCTGAAATTTGGTACAGAGTGTTTTCATAGCAATAGTAAATAAAATTTCAAACTTGGACTAAATCGGGCAACCCCTTCTTGGTGTTGCCTAATAAATTTTTTGGATTTTACGTATACTGTGAGAACGATTACTCCTAGACATTGTTATTGTACTAAAAACTTCTTCAAAATATGAAAACCTATAAAATGGATTATTTTTTCTGTCCGACTAACCGTTCTAGAAATATATGCGAAAAACCACTTCAAAAATCAAAATTGCACGAAATTACATGCGGCCATTCATCTTACCAATTCTAGCTGTTTTGCTTGTAGACTGTTGGGTTTGGATGGTTTTCAAATTAATTCAAGGTTTTTCGGCGATACTTGTCAATTAAATCATTACAGGTGCTATGTTTGCTATATTATAAATATACGTATGAGTACAGCCAGCACACTTTGAGTTTGGCCAGTCTCCATTTATGTCAACTTTTGTTTTTTAAGATTTGTGCAAATATAAATAAAAATCAGTCTTTTAATATTACTAAATTACTTCTATTTGTTCTTGTTTATTGCGATCAATAAAATTACTTAAGAAACGAAATACTTTCAAGCTTGTGAGGAAATTACTACCTTTTATAGATAAATGTACTGTACTGAAGTGATTCCTTATATTTGTTGCGAATTAGAAAATGCACTTGATACTGGATTATGATTATACTAGTAATGGAATCGATAGATTTTTTACGAATCTAGTAATTAGTACAGTATTGATACTTAAGGATTCTTGCGTATATCTAGAAAACTAACTGAGCAAAAATATGTTTTTTTTTAAATAGGTACCTAATTCATATTTTATTTCTAATGTATTGCACATGTGCTATTTTAAACGATCCAATATCTCTCTCTAATGCTCAATAAACAGCAAATTACATTTCTATAGTTTATAGTTTATACATATATATACATATAGAGATTTGGACTTCTCTTTAGTTGAACCAGTCTCCAGACGTCGTCGTCAGTAACTATAATTGTACATCCACAAAAAAGTTTCATTGGTGAGCCAGATATGTAGTTTTTGAACAATGTCTTATATTGGATAACAAATTTAAGATAATTTACTATATCCTGTCTTTAAAATTTAACATCAACCTTCACCACATCTTCCGAGAGGTGGAAATAAGACCTTTACGAGATTTCAAGTATTATAGATAATCTCGATTTTTTCGCGGCAGTTATATATGTATACTAGGATTTCCCCTTTGCTACGCTCCGCTGTGCGGGGGCAGACGATCAGTCGTGTGATGGGGGGATGAGTTATAGCTACTATATGAAAAAAGAATGAAGAAAAACGGAGCAGAAGGAATGAAGCTATGAACAAAAGAGTGGAATCACGTCTGGATTTTATTTTTAAATCGTTCCATTTTCCATTTTCCTTTAAAGAGGGGGGAGGGGAAGGATTGTCCATTAGCATAAGGTAAATTGCATAAAAATGGCAGACATCCCAAGAATTAATATGGCCACAATATAATGTTAGAAATAGTTCAAGAAAGTCCCGGGAGGTGGCATAAATTTGACAAAAATGTGGAATGTGTCAAATCGACCGAACAGTGAGGTGGATTGCAGATTATTGCTGCGATCCTAACTTCATGTCGCACTAATCACTGTATGCAATACCGTTTGGATAACCGTAGGGTTTCACCCCTCTCTAAGTACACGCGTTCTTGAGTTGTCGTGAGGAAAGACGAACGGAAGAACGGACGGACATGCAAAAATCAAAATGACTTAATTTTATACATTGGTGTCTAATCCCTTTTGCTCCACCAATATTATTTCTAGGTATTACAAACGGAAAGACAAACTTAATACCCTGCCTATAGATTTCATCTAGAGGATATAAAAATTGCATTTTGAAAGTGATAGAAAATCCGGTTTCCCTCCATTTTATTCTTGTATTCGGTAGGATTTTTATAATATTTTGAGCATGAACATCGACAATTTCGTTTTATCTATTTAAAATTTTTTTTGTGCTATAAGCTGATATGAGAAAAAACAAACTGACCATACCATTCCATACCATCGTAAGTATTTATACCTACTCAATAGTATATTGTTATGAGTGAAAACAGGCAAAAGCCCGTCCTGTATCCACGAGTAGGATAGTATTAAGACTTCTGTCAAAGATAAATAACTAATGTCGATTTCGATGGGACCATTTCAGTTTTGCACTTTTTCTGGCAGCGGAGAACTGGCAGAACTGAAGTCCATCGAACATATTTTTGTCATATTCCTTGTATTTGTGGGCACACGTGTTATATACACGGAACTGTCAAACGTAATAAATGTTGTTTATTGATATATAGAAACAATTTTTTTTTTTAACTTAAAGCCAATTACCCAAATAAAAATATTTAATTCATTCAACTCCAAAATTTCACAAATAATCGCGACAGTGCACTTTGACAGAGCAGATGACAATTCGACCTCAGTATGTATTTGTAACACCGAGAAAATATCTGGTGCAAAGTAGGGGAAGTGTGTGCAAAACTTATGTTGCACTTCTGCTATAAAAATTGTCCCATCGAACATTTTCAGTGTTGAACTGCTGGAAAAAGTGCACTACTGGTGTTGCACCAAAGTGTCATCGAAATCGACATAAAAGAAGGCACATGAAAAGTGTTCCGATTGTTTTCCATTTAAATATACACGGCGAGAAAAGGAAGGAAAAAGATAAAAGAATAAAAGAAAAATCAAACCCTCTTTGAACATTTTACGAATAAGACAAAAAATGTGAAAGCGAAGATTACATGCAACGAAACGGAATGGCAAATGTTTCATTTTCGTAAATAAATGAAAAGGGGCGGAGTTTTCACGTTTTACTCTCAAAAAATGTTCGCGTGCTCTTGTGAAAACCAGTTTTCTGTGAAATCTTATGAGAAATATCAAATTTTTTTTATAGCATAGCCAATGTTTGTTAGTGTAATTTCTATAGAATTTGAGCAGCACGTGCTTCTGTTTATATTCGTTTTGCTTTGAAGAGATTAAGTGGGAGAAATTCTTGCTGGATTCTCTGATATTTTCGGGAAAAATGAGAATTTCATTTGAGAGGAATTTTACATCTCTTTTCAGCATCTGGGCCAAAGCGAAATTTATCTTTTTCTTAAAAATGGGAGGTAGTGTGACCTGATGTACATTATTATGAATAGGTTGAAAAGATTTTGAGGGATTTAATAAGATTTTGTCGTTCGGGTAATCCTACGTTCTTTCGATTTTTGTTTTAACTCGTTGTCTCAGTTGCACTACAATAGTGCATAGACAAGTTCCTTTCCCCCATTCATGCAAAAGACGAAAGTATATGAAATTACTTGTTTCATTCTAAAAAACACGAAAAAATTTCCTATTTTGTTCGCCTCTGTCTCTACTTATCCTTATTTATACTTTGCTTTTGTTACTTACTAGCAATTAGGAGGTAGAAAGTGTGAATGCGTTTTTTATACCTTGTCCTTCCTAAAAGATCCTGGTAAAAGGTATGGTGTGGGATCCTCATAGCACTTGGAATAATGTAACATTAATTCGCAGTAGGGTATGTCCACGGGTTCACGCGTTGTTTAAAATATAAAATTCAGTTCAAGTGTGTTTTTCAATATGCACAAAAGTCAGATCAAGTTGGATATGGCGCAAGAACAATTATTATTTTTTATTTTACTTAAGAATATATTGACTAATTAGTCTGAAGTAGGTATATTTTGTTAGTATTGCCATTATTAAACTCGAGCAAAAAACACGTTCCTTGTTTTAACTTTATTTTATTTTTATTACTTGTTGTTATAGCAGCTGTAGTGTTACTCACTCTTTGAAAATTTCATGTGTCTACCTATTGCGGTTCATGAGATACAGTGCGCTGACACACAGACGGACGGACAGCGGAGACTTAGCAATAGGGTCCCGTTGGCACCCTTTGGATACGGAATCCTAAAAAAGTAACTTTCCATTCGCCCTCGTCATCAATTTCAGTTTGAGATGCGTCATATACCTGTAGGTCATCTTGTTTCTTATATAATTATAAAATTTTTGAAATAAAACAACTATTATTATAATACTTTTTAAACATTTAAACACATATTTCATTCAGTAGGTATATCTAAAAACATTAAAAAAAAATCATTTTTTTGAAGTAAATTCTAACGTAAATTCACATATGAAATTTTGCATAGACGCTATAAAAAAATTGTATCTCTTAAACTAAACCTTAGACAAACTTAGTATACTAGATGTCCAGTCACTGCGCCAAATGCCACTTAAAATCAAAATCATGCGTTTAAGGCTGAATAAATTTGTAAGCATTTGGTTCCCCCTTTTTATTTTCCACAGTTTTTATCATATTGATTTGAAACCTTCGGCAAAATATTAGAAACTCTTCAGTTCAATTAATTGCTGCCGGGCTTAGATTTTTGAAAAAGCTGTTGCGTTTTTTTTTTTTTTAAAATAATAAAAAACCTCAAAAAACCGTGTTATTTTCCTCTCCCCCCTAAAAACTTTTTCATATTTTCATGTACACACTAATTTTTATTATATTTTGTAAAGAGGTTTTCCAAACATATTTGTAAATGCTACCGGAGCTATTTTTCCAAATTTGTTAATATTTGTCATGTTATAATTACTTTCATAACATTAAAATTGAGACTCTTGTAACTTGAATCAAATTTATTGCTACATGTTTATTTTAACACGAAAATGAAGATTGAGGTGATTTTATTCAGTAGCCCAAAAACTGGAGAAATCCCGGAAGCAGTTTATTTTATAAAAATCAATTTGTAAACCTCTATCGTGATAAAATTGGTTTTTATTCATTTTAATTCTCAAAAGCTTTCCGAGATGCGACAGGCTGAGTACAAAATTTCAAACTTATTTTTTTACGCCGCGTCATAGCGCACGCTTTTCCGTGTGTGTGGTGCTAGCTGGCGTGCAACTTTCTTGTTGGAGTGGATTGGGAATACAATGAGAGAAAAGGGAAAATATTTGTTAATATTTTTCGTTTATGGTTTAGATAAAAAAAAATGAAAGATATTTATTTAGAATATAAGCCGAGGGAAAATATTTGGAATTTTTATCCCTTTTCCCTTTTTTATTGTATATTTGTTTTAAAATTTTTTGGACTTGGAAGGTGTTTTAAAATTGAAAACAATCCATCTAATTAACATTACTTTTTAATCAAAACTATTTTATGATTTTAATAAGTAAGGTATATATAGTAAGTGTAGGCTTTCGGAAAATAAGAATCCCAGTTTAAAATGACTGGCAGACTATTTTCCTAAACTAGGTACTATCATAGATGGAATAAGAACTAGATGTCGCATAGAGTACCAGAGAAAAGTATACAGATTTTAAATGGCTGGTCCATTCCGGAATAGACCAAAACTTGTTTCAGAGGAGCTGAGAACAAATGTTCCTTTAACAGCAGTTTTGTATACATTTGGTCGACTGCCTCAACATGGTAGATGCGGCAAAATATGAATCACTCGACGTATCTATCATCATTTCTCTTTTCATGTTGCTGTACGGAACATACTAAAGGAATAATGCACAGCACAACATATTCGGTTCGGTGGGTGGGGCGTAAACTCTCAGCGATCTTCATTCAATAGATGCTGGATCGGTCGCTGTGGTGACTGGAGACTGGACTACTGGAGACGAGCATATTCTACGAATAGAGAAGTAAAGGAAGGGAACAGCAAAGTTTGTGTACGTGAATGAAGTATTAAATTGTGTGCAAATGTATACAAAGCAAGGCCAGGGTCACGGACAAACTAATCACAAACAGAGCAGCGCCTCGCTCCAATATACAATTAAATTAACAATGCCTCGACCTGATGTAGGGCAGGCCCTAATTTTTTCTTAGCCATTTACTAGAATATTTTTTGTTTATTGCTTGGCTACGCGCCTACGCTCATAGCAATTTTCCATTAAATTTTTAAGAAAAAATTTCGGCCTTCCTTCCATCAGCTCGAGGCATGATTGATTTTATATTAGAGCTCTCGGCCTCGGCCAATGCATGAAAATTCGAAGGAAGAAATTTCCAGTAAATTTCTAAGAAAAAATTGTGGCCTTCCCGTCATCGGGTCGTGGCAATGGTGATTTTGTATGGAGCGAGGCATTGCTGGCTTGCACTTTGTGCACGTCATCAAGTGCCAAGTCGAGGCATCGTCAAGGCATTGTTAATTTTATATTCTAGAAAAGCGTTGCATATTTTTGTTCTACGTGTCTAGACTTTGTATGTTAGTAGTTTGTCAAAGACAGGGCGAATTGCAAATTTCTAGGAAAATTGTTAAGTTCGATAGGAGAATATTTAGTTGGTGCAAAGCCGTCATGCAATACCATTACAAAAAACTACTCTCACGGGCAAATGAATTTAATAAAGTTGTTCCTTTTAAATCAAATCAAATCCTAATAACTACAGCAAAATAAAAAGTATTTCTAAAAACGAGACAAGAAAGAAGTAACGTTTACGTCTCTCCCACCGCACCGAATATGTATATATATATCAATATAGCGATATGAAAAGAAAAATGATGAGAGTTACGTCGAGTGATTCATATTTTCCCGCATCTACCATGTTGAGGCAGTCGACCAAATGTATACAAAACTGCTGTCAAAGCAACATTTGTTCTCGCTGACTAAGAAACATGTTGTGGTCTATTCCGGAATGGACCAGCCATTTAAAATCTGGGTACTTTTCTACGGTATGCTATGCGACATCTAGTTCTTATGCCATCTCTGGTACTATCCAGCTTTGTCTCGATAGCAGATATAAAATCAATGCCTAGCACTTTACTATAAGCACAGTACATTCATTCAGGCCTGTCAAAACTGTCAAGCGAGTGGGATGCTTCTATAAAGAGACTATACTTTCTCTTTCGACAGTTTTAACTAACACACTAGTCAATTTCTAAACAAAGGTTCCTATGAAAATCTAAAGTGGAAGAAACAGAACTTACAGCATGCACAAACTTGTACCAGAGGAAGAGGGACAAAATGACAATCAAACAAAAATCAATCAAAAACCATTTGTTCCACTTCCCATGCCATTCGGCTTGGTAGAACTCAAACTGTCACAAACATTATTACAGCCAGTTTTGCCTGTTACACGTGTCCATGGAACGAACACCACTTTGCAATCAAACACAATACATTTGCAGATGGTGCTGAGATGTGTACTTACATAAAACTAATCTTCTCCCAACCATTGTGCAAATTAGCTACTGTTCGTTCATTTACATCCGTATCATACTTAATAGTTCCCTCTTATGGGAGAAATTTTGATGTTTTTTTTTTGTAATTAAAATTCTAAAATTCACTTTTCAGTAGCTTGTTCTAAGCTGAGCTACTGTATAATCCTGTGGTAAACGCTATCTTTACCTTATTCTTTCTGCGATGATTGCATCTGCAGCCAACATAAAAACATCAAATGGCATAACAAAACTTCACCTAGGCAACAGCAGGGGGTGGAGCTTATCAACCATTTTGGAGTTACAGGGTGATTAAGAAATCATGCTAGGCTTTCACAAATCACCCTGTATCTTAACAGGTGCATGGTGTATGGTCACCGTTTAAAGCTGATTATATGCCATGAAGTTCTGCCTTTCCAGCGAGTGCTCAACCAGCTCCGTACTCATCTCCCCTCTAATTAAAAATTTCGGATTTTCTTACCTTTTTTCTTTACGTTGATCTTAAGTGCTTAGAACAATTTAGGGTATTAATGTATGATAGATTGTTGGTGAATTCAATCAGAATTCTTTTAGTTGGGCCACTTTTAGAAAAAGATTAATTTCGTATTTTTGAAAACGTAGTAAAAACAATTTCTACCCATTTCACTCTAACTTATACAGTATATGTGTTGGCTTTGTTTAGTACAATTTTATGGTCATAACTCAGATGTCCTAATTTAATAAGTACGGAAGGAGTAAAGTGTTTATAGGAAAAACAAAAAAATAACATAGAGGATAGGATTTTTAAATGAATAAGGCAATCTTATCCTCAGAAGGTCAACTTTCAATTTCTGGCGTAATTTAAAAAAGTATCACCAATAAAATAAAAATTGCACCTTAAAGGTTAATTATTAATATTAATTATTTTTTTTGTTATCCAATAACAATTATTTCACAATATCTTTTCGGGTATGAGATAAGAGTTATCAATAACCTTTCTTAAATTTTCTTAATAAATAAGAGTTATATCACAATTTATTTATTTTGGTTGTGCAATAAATGCTTGCTTAAGAACTCTAATAAACTGTAACAAAAACTAACCCGACCATGAATGTGCTAAAATAATAGGATACATTCAAGACTTTAGTTATAGCTGTAGCAAACTGATAAATCAAGCAACTGTAAATGTAAACAATCAACTGTGCGCAAGTAATTATCATAAAATCGGAAACAAGTAACATACGTATGTACATATATTTTGGTTTATATAGCTGGAAATTCCAAAGCTTTTACATGTGAAGTAAGAAATAGATTTTGAGTGTCCTGAAAAAAACTTCCGAACTGAAATCTCCAAAGTGCCTTTGATACTGCTATTGATGAACTTGAAATTCTATACATAAAATTTAGGCGCACCGCGTTAAATTTTTGCCGGCCAGTGAATGAGTTTCACGATCCTCATGTTAGGATAAACTCGGAGAGCCGAGTATTTTTTAGTAAATATTGTCGTGGAATTGGATGAACACAAGTTCCGGTTCTTGTACGGTTGAAAATTTTGGCGCAAAATTTAATATTTTTGGTATTGTATACATATATATGACAACACCCAAAATTTATTAAATTGTAATGTTTTTTATTACGAAATTTTAATAACATATTTTATTATATTACTTTTTAATACAGTTTACTACAGTTTTCATATCAACTTTTATTAAAATGTAATATATTAAATTTAAATACGAGATAGTAACTTATAATATTTGAATAATTTAAAATAAGTAATTTCATTCATTTTAAATTCATAGTGCAGGAGGAGATAGTACTCAGCTTGACAAACAAAAATTTGGATGGCAGAAGGTGGCTAGTGGGGGGGGGGACAACATCTCAACGGCTTCTGAGTTAAAGGGTGGTTAACAAAATATGCTAGTAGTCACAAAACACCTTGTATTTTAAAAAGTACAGTGTGCACGGTCACCGTAAAGAACGCATTGTATGATGGACCTCATGCCCTTTCCAACGACTGCTCAAACCGCCCTGTACTGCTCTCCTCTCTGCAGTTATTGTCGTCAAAAATAAAAAATTAAAATTTCGTTTTTTTTACTTTGAACTTTGTTTTTCTTTTACAAAAAGCTGATTAACATAACTTTTTTATGTAAACTGTGTTGACAGATATGAACCTTTCGAAATTTAAAAAGCGAAAACGATGACCATTTTATAGTAAGCGATCAGCTAGATTAAAAAACAACAGCCCCTTATTGAATGCTGATTTAGTACATACTACGTATGCCTTAGTAACCTATAAGAGTTTAGTTAGCAGCTAAATTATCAATCTCTCAGTACAACAAGAGCCCTGATGATGTCCTGATAAGACGAAATGCGTTGGCGGTTGCAATATATGTTTATGTATGTTGTGGAAAAAACGTGTTTTCTTCATATAAGATGGCAGTTAAAATAAATAAATTTCATCAAGTGTTATCCATAAAATTGTGGATCTAACATCAATGCATTAATATATACATTCTGCATAGATTATCTGATCAAGACGGAGTTTTAATGAGCGTGCATTTAAATCGGTTGTTCTTCCCGAAACTATCAGCGTATTTTCATTTTGAAAGTTGTGAAAACCGACAAATTGCCTAAAAAAGATAGACGACCATAGATAGGAGGTTAAAGGAGAATGTCACAACAAGCTGAATACGTCCCAAACCTTACGAACAGCACCAAAAGCTAAATACTAATAGATTTGCAAGGACTAAATGGATCGTTCACTGAAGTAAAAAAAAAAAATAGTCGTCCTGGAAATATTCTGTAGGAAAGAGTCCCAACGGGGCCCACAGCTGATTCATCCCACCTTCATCTATAGTGTGCTCTTTAGAGGTCCTGTCTATTCGTAAACTTTATTCCACGCCCCTGTGGTGCAAAAGCTGCTACAAATTAGGCCCAATGAATATAAATGTAAAAAAACACCGAGTTGTGGAAGAACTAACTCCACGCTGAGGAGGAAGCGACATGATATGGGATATGACAGCGAGAAAAAATCGTGAAGAATCAGGTGGATAGGCGATTAATGGCCAGTTTCACAGTCTGAGTTTAAACCAAATATTTAGTTTAAACTTTACGAATGAGTTTCACAGTTTGGTTTAAACCTCGGTTTAAACTAGAGTTTAAACCGTGCCATCCCTCGGTTTAAACTCAAGATAATTTTATTTTGACAGTAGCATTGTTTGTTTGTATGAAGAAAATAATTTCATCATGGATTTAGATTTAGATTTTTCTAGCGATGAAGAAGATTGTTTGAGTTCAATTTACAACTCTGTCGACGACTGAGAGTAATTAAAAATCGGACAAATCATTTTAATGAGTGGGACGACGTTGATTTTTATGCTAGGCTCCATTTAAGTAAAGAACTTTGTCACTTTGTCTTCGAATCTATTTTTGTCCGTTTTCTTGTGCTCTATTATATATCTTTTTTTATGCACTAGGAAGGTCAACTTCACTTATTCTAAAATTTGCATCCTTTTTGAATGTTGGCATATTTAAAATTAGCTAATATAACTACATTTTTTTTATTTTTTTTTTTCTGATACTTTTTCCGATTGACAGATTGATTGATAGAAAATTGCTTCACACTGGTGGCGATAACTAATTAATTCACAATTTAATCAGTACTACCAACGTTACTAAAAGAATGCACTGTGAAACCCGATTTGGTTTAAACTGCGTTTAAACTTGGAGGATGGTTTAAACTAAACCTTGGTTTAAACTCGACTGTGAAACTAGCCATAAGAGCAAATAAGAGCATTCAACTAATTAGACAAGTAACCAAATTCCAAAACAAGGCCATCCGAGATATCATTGTTCTCTCATTGAAGCATCATAACAATAAGCAACGAAAGATAGTATGAACACAAAATCCGACTACATCGACATCTACAAAGGACTCAACCATAATCTTCGAGAATACTTCCCAAGGCATGAAACAGAAATCTATATGTGTGCGTTGTGAGTCCGTTTTCTAAAATGTTCTATATTGATACTTATGGAAAAGTGCCAACCATTGACTTTATATATGCTGTAGAGCCTAACTTACTATTCATACAGAAAAATACTCTTCTAGTAGTTTAAAGCTTGGTTCCTTATCTTACCAAAGGCTACACTTCCTATATACCTTACTTAACAAAATAATAAAATAGTTTTGATTACAAAGTAACCTTTCCATTTTACGCTCACTAATTCTCAACTGAGTAATAATTGCATATGTGTATGTGCAGCCGGAGTCCGAAACTGTAGGCAGCTACATTCGATTTCACCAGATCACGCCATGCCATAACGGCATAGCGGCATTAAAATGATTATTCAGCTGAGAGTTTTTGTTTGAGCAATCGTAGTCATTTGGTTAAGATAAATTTTTTTAAATAATTTTGTTAGAAAAAGTATAAACATTTTATTTCGGTTCGAAAGATAAGAAAGCAAGCTTAAGATTATCAGAACGCCGTTTTTCTGTATGAATAGTAGTTTAGGGCGGGGGATATAGTCAAATCAAATTTTTGTTTTACATAAGAACACGGCAAATATTTTAGATTGTTAGGACACTCCGTTGGGGCTCTCATGTGTGGGAGTCTGTTTCATGGCTTGTGAAATATTCTCCAGGGTTTTGACTCAACGCGAACAGGTACACCGAAACTTAAGACGAACAAGCTGTAGGGCTCTCTATTACGACATTTCACATGCCAGACGATTTCTCCACCGGTTTCAAGCAGCCAGCGGCGTAGTTAGATATCTTCACGGTCAAGTTGACGGCAGTCTGGAAGGCGGCCAGGAGAGCATCTCTGGTATCTTCACAAACAGCTTGTCATAACTAAACGCCATTGCAAACAGCAAGAATCGTAACCCATTGGCAGTAAACATCACAAGCAAACTCGTCACAGGAAGAACAAAAATCGTAATTATTCAGTACTCTTACCGGTTAGTTTACTGGTTAAAAAAGGTACGACGCCGGGAAAAAAAATCACCTATTTACTTTCTATCCGTATACATGTGTATGACTGTCTTTATCTTATGTTCAGTAGCCCGCAATTCGCTCACCTGCTTGCTCCTATTACGTGAACTGGTTTATTATCCGGGTAAGTGGCCAGATATTATACGGGTAAAGTTCCAATAAACATTACTGCTTAAATATCTGGGTAATAATTCTCGTTAACTAACTACTTAGTTAACAAGTTAGTAAAGCAGGTATTGCATACGAATGGCCACCCATTTATACAAGTTTGATCGAAATAACTTTTAACATAATACCAGGTATTATCCAACCCATTTTGCTCTTCCAGCAATTTTTCTGTGCGTTACAAATGGAATGACTGTGATGAAAAACAAGTAAAAAAGCCTGAATTGGTCTAAGACCAATTCTTACGATGCCCTAGATGAATGCCCGTATGTAATTTCGTATGGTTCCACTGTGCAGGTTTGATCGTTAAAGTGGTTTTTGGCATCTATTTCCAAAACGGTTCGTCGGACAGTAAAAATGATAATAACCAATTTCATAGGATTTTATATTCTGAAGAACTTTTCAGTACAATGAAAATTAGACGTCTAGGATCGTTTTCACAGTATACGTAAAAAACCCCAATTTTTGTATGGAAACACCAAGACGGGGTTGCTCGCTATAGTCCATTTGTCAAATATCATTTACTATTTTTATAAAAACTGTGTATAAAATTTCAGTTCTCTAAGTGAACGCATTCTCGAGTTATCGTATGGACGGACGGACATGCAAAAATCAAAATAGCTTTTAATTGAAATAAACAAACATTGTTAATAAAATATGTTCAGGGTGTCAGTAATACATCGTTTAAGACATCATTCATGTCTGTTGATGTCGGGCATAAAGGCCGCTACATATGCTCAAGCAAATCTTGTGACTTATGCAAGGTCCAGTCGTTTGTTTTACATGAGCGTCAGAACTTGAGTTGAGAGAGCATGAGTAAATTCGTCCGAAACTATTGCGTACAAGCAAAACTTATCTTTCCTATGGAAATGAACTAGGCAAAATCCACTCGCAACGAATTTTGTTCAAACTTTCATTCATTCCTATAGTAAAGTCGTCAGGTTTGCTTGTACACAATGGTTTTGCCAGATTTTATTCATGGCAGACTTCAGTCTCAACTCAAGCTCCCACTTGCGCTACACATGCTCATGCAAATCATACGACTGGACCATGTATGGCCCAGTCGTATGATTTGCTTGAGCGTGTGTAGCGGCCTTAGAGGCGTATGAAAAGTATGCATTCCCAACTTGTCCTTGAGTATATTTCTACACAAATAGGAGTTGGATTCGCAAGAGGGCTGCCCTTTGCTTAAGTATGCAATACCTCATAAAGAGTCATGACTGAGTCAAAAATGACATGTAATTTCTTTCTAGTATTGTTTTTGTACTGTTAGTAGTACAACACAATGGGTCTAATTTGAGTAACTCAAAAATTTGATTGGAATTACGTTTTCTTTGCAGATAGTATTTAAGTTCTCTATTGTTAGGGGTGCAGTAGTTGATAATTGATACATTGGTTGGTATATTTAGTATATCTAGTAATGTTATACTCAGTACCTGTATAAAAAAAAGATTAAATTTATATATATTTTATATACAGGGTGCTCCGGTGTAGGTGATCTATAGAGAAGGAGGCGATAGTACTCCCCTAGGCAAACAAAAAATTGTACGGTGAAGGGAATGGTGGGGGGGGGGGGGTAAGACGCGTCGTTTGGGCGGTAGGCGGGTTTAAGTTTTTTAGTGCTGTTTCCAGTTTACATCCTGTAAATTTCTTGATATACACCCTATCAAGGCGAGATTCATCTCAAATGATAGCAAACCGTCTAAACTTTGCAAGGAATGCACAACAAACCACAGCCACAATGCTAATTTACGTGGAATTGCCTAAAATTAGGCGCGATTTCTATTGTTATTAGCAAAATTAATGAAATTATGCATCATAAAAACGGGAATATCTTAAAAACGGTAGCATTTAGGTAGGTACATGTGCAGGGTCAAATTTAAGGTAACATTCCGGGGTTTCTAAATTTTGTAAATAAAATGGTTATGTGGTCATGCATTTTGGCGGGAAAATCGTTAAAATTTGAACAAATTGGGACCCCCCCCCCCCCTAATTTTTGGACTTTGACGTACTACAACTTAAGATTGAAGATGACAGTAGGGCTGGTTGGGCGTTCATTACAATGCTTAGACGGTTTGCTATCACTTGAGATAAATCTCGCCTTGATAGGGTGTATATCAAGAAATTTATAGGGTGTAAAGTGGAAACAGTACTAAAAATCTTAGATCCCCCCTACCGCCGAAACGACGGGTCACCGTAAAATTTTTTCTTTGTCTAGGTGAGTACTATCACCTCCTTCCCTATGGATCACCTATACCATAACACCCTGTATGTTTATATACACATGCATATTTATATTTTTGATAGCTAGCTCTTAGCATTTAACGCTAACCTGTATATGTTTATAAAAAAATCTAACTTCTCGAATTGCCCACCGTTGTATGACGTGGCCGTGGTCGGGGCTTGTAGTAAATATCTATGATTATGAGTAGGAAAATTGTCGAGTATATTCTAAAGAAAGAAAACTTTTAGTGGCCCAAGCAGTAAAGATCGGCTTTACTCCGATAATGTTGGAACATTGTTACCGATCACCATAGCCGCATAAGCGTGAAACTTGAATCAACGTCAACTGGATATTATACGTCTGCAGGGACATATCTGTTTAGCACTATTGTCCTTTCCATTTTGAAATATGCCTGTCCTGTTTTTGGTCTCCTATTCTTATATTGAAAGCACGCAATGGCGATTCTTGGTTTTTGTTCTTAGAAGTTTTGGAGGTCTTTGTATCTTGTAAGCTACTATGAGAAATATGTACCTTATGTACATATATTACATTTTATTGTACTTGCCCAAAATTATATTTCAAAAGTAATTCAAACGACAATTTTTGATATATTCATTTCTATTGCTCCTTATGTGACCGAGTACGCTTGATTGGTGTGCGCACAAGACCCATAGTAGGTGTTCAGTAAAGTATCTATTAAAATAAAATCTTTTGCATGAAAGAAGGGAAACAGATAACATCGATGGTAACAAGAAACTCATATAACATTTTTGCACTCCTCGACCTAAAAATGCGTATTATGCAGAAGGAGGAAGCGGATCTTAAAAGGGTGTTTTTATTGATATATATCTATGTACTTAGTTGTAATTGTGGTGAAATTATTTTCTAATAAAGAAACTACCCACACACATGCGAAGACAACAATGAGACTATAGTCGACTCGCTTGACTACATACTGTTCACATTACTGTTATACATCCCTGCATCTATATGTGTTTTATTCACAAGGCACATCGGTGCAAATAATGAAGTTCCAGAAACTTCAGGGCAAGAGCTAAATGATGTCGACTCGAAGACTATATTATACTATATGGATTTTTACAATCCAAAATTCGAATATTATTTCCATCTATGTGACGTCCCAAATTTGAGTTTAAAGGCTTTATATTATCAGCGCCATATATTTGCAATAAATGCACCTAGGTCCCCTGTTTGTTATGATGTTGAAATTGGGAGGACGCGTAACCTACGAAAGAAAGCGCGATTGAGATATAATTTATCGAAAAATATGACTAACTACAATGAATTCGCCAGTTTCCGGCGGACGATTCTCTGAGCTCAGCTAAGTAGCTTTTTTTAATTATTTACATCAAGTTCAAATAGAGAGGAAGGTTGAACCTAGAAAGTTTTGAACTTTTATCAACATGCGGCGGAACTCTGATGGATATTCATCTCAAATGAAATATGGTTGTCACACTAGCTCAGATTCTAACATTATCCGCAACCTCTTCGCTGAATTCTTTAGTACTAGCTTTATCCACCATAGTGAAGTAATCGATGAATCCTATTTTACTTCTCAGGAAGGGTGCTGGGTCTTAGTGATTTCACGATATCTGAAGATGTTTTGCTTAATTATATTGCCAGACTCTATTCCAAGATCAATGCTGCCTCTGATGGAGCCCCTTCTGTCTTTTTAAAATATTGCGGGCATAATATTGTAAATTCCTTGTCATATCTATTTAACTGGTCTCTACGAATCGGTATATTTCCATTACCGTGTACCTATATTATTTGTTATAAAGAAAGAAGAAAAAGCTAATTATAGGAATATTTCCCAGCGTCATTCCTAAACTTTTTGAAGCGATTATATGTGATCCTGTATAGGTACTTTCACTGCAAACATTTATTAACTATAAGGCAACACGCTTTCATTAAGAAGCGATCAACTTCCACTAACCTGGTTGAATTTATCTGTGTTTGTCTTAACTCTATGGAAAATAGGAACCATGCATCTACATCGATTTCAGTAAGGCTTTCGATAAAATTCAGACAAGGTTTTGCTCTTCAAGCCTGGTTTCCTATTTTTTAATTAAATGGCTACAGTCATATTTATTAAATAAGATCCAGCAAGCTCTGTTTAGGTCGGCTGTCTCTTGTGAAATACCTGAACCTTCCGGTGGTCCTCAAAGCAGATATCTTGGTCCGCTGCTTTTCATTGTATTGAAGAGAAATAAAACTTTCGATTGATTATAGTAGGGTTGTTTTATTCAACTGAACTAGTTTAGCAAAATTAGTTGACAAAGAATGCGATTGGAATGCTTAGATTAAAAAAGTACAAATGTATACAAGTATATGAAGCTAATTGAAAATTCAAAGGAAACTATATATATATATAGGTAATTATACTGACGTCACTTTGGTACATATTCTTATATAATATATATTAACGATTTGCCAAACGCTATTAATCTATCTGATATTCTGATATATGCTGACGACGTCAAAATTTTTAAGACGGTCGATAGCTTATTGGCTGTTGTACTTTGCAATCAGACATTGACAGTTTCTTCATTTGGTGTAGTAAAAATTTTATGTACCTAAACTTTGACAATTGTAAAGCCATTAGCTCCATCCGTAAAAATTCTCCACTTCTGAGTACATACCATATCAATGGTATCGCTCTTGACAAATCCAATGAAGTCAAAGACATTGGTGAACTTTTACACACCAAACTTAGCTTTTTACCACATATTGACAAGAGGCTAATGCCGCATTAGATTTTGTAAGTAGATAGGCGCCTGATTTTAATGATCCTTTTACTTTAAGAACCTTGTATCCAGCTTTTGTGCGTCGTCTTATTGAGTATACTATCCCTGTTTTAATGTCTATTTTATGATATTTTTCTAAGGCTCTTGGAATCTATACAGAGGAGATTTTTTCGCTCCGCACTTCAACGACTCCGATGGGATAATCCTCTCACGCTTTCTCTTTATGAGCAAAGCTTAAATCTTCTTAAGCTACCTACGCTCACTTGAAGTTTACGGACCAAGGTAAACGTAAGGGTCTCGTTGGGTTTTTTGAGCCATTATGCGGTTGGCGGCGTAGTGTGAACTCCTTAACAATCACATCACCCGACCAAAAAGATGGGTCGACCAGTATAGTGAAAGAGCTTTCAGGAACGATTAATTTGAAAGATGAAATATTCCTCTCGTGTCTGCTGATCTTAACACATGATATCGCTACGTCTGAAAATCTATTAAAAGTACCTTGGGTCGATATATGGTGCAACACATCCTCAGGCTAGGTAGCTGGGTGAAGTCTAGAAAGCAATAAAACTTCAGGTATTTTAACAGCTAATAATTGCTGAGGAACATATTCAGTGTTCACTGAAGTCTAAGACGAAGCAAGAGATTCTAATTGCTATAGGGTAGAAAGTAGAGGTTGATGATCCTGTTGCTGTTGTAACCGCGGTTGTTGTTGTAGCTGCTGCCTCTGTGGCTGGTGCTGATATTGTTGCTGCAGCTGAAGTTGTTGCTGCAGCTGAAGTTGTTGCTGCTCTTGCAGTTTTAGCTCCGGCTTTTGTTACTGCTTGTTAGATCGCTGCCGCTGTTAATGCACCCGTGTTTTTTGTTGTAGTATTTGTTGCTGTTGCTGCTGATGCTGTTCGTATTGCTGTTGAGGATGCTCAATGTGTGATTGCAGTATCTGGGGTTGCAGCTTATAATTATCATTCTGGTGCAGGCCTTGAAGCTTTTCATGCTGCTCCAGGTCGTCGCATATACGTCCAGAGTCAGGAGACAAGTGAAAATGAAGTTGGCGTCGCGAGTCCGTCTCGTTATTCCTATTCCGACTTCTAAGTTGTTGTTGTTGCAATCGAAGTTGATGCTGAGAGTCCATGGGCGGCAATGACTGGGAGGGTTCATGTTGTTGGTCAAGTGGTTGTAGCGAGTCCAACTTTTTTTTATATGAATTAACGTTGTTAATAGTATTTTTCATTTCCTTACTGGAAGAAGTCAGTTTATAAATGTCCTATTTAATGTCATTTATGCCAGTCTCTACTATATTAAGAAATGGCCAAAATGATAAAGGCTGAGATTGATCAGAGGACAAAATATTAGAGTTTAATTCACTGAGTCAGTTAGTACATTTAGTTTATGAAGTGAAGACACAGACTTTTCGAGAATAACCTCATTAGTTGATTGTAAACATTCATAGCTGCTGGCAAATTTGTCAACTTTGTCAACCCTAGCACAGATACCATCACAGGAAACTTCATCTTGAAATATTTCATTGCTACAGCATGAGCAAATAATAAATAAATGAAAAAACAAACAAAACTAAGCGAATAAGACTAAAAGTACGATAACGATAAAGAATATCGAGTAAAATATCACAGATAAAAGTAGAGAATATCACAAAAAAAAAATCGTTATCAAAACCACTTCACAAATGAAGACTACTAAATATCGGTGTATATATAAAATAGAAAACAAGTTACAACCCTGAATTATGAAAAGGGATTGTTCTTGGGATTAAACACGAAAACTATCTTCACAGTCAGATGGCGCGCCGATGAGTAGGGATAAAGTATGACTGTCAAATACACTAATAAATAACTCAACACCAATATCACCATTGATCAAAATATCACTAATTAAATAAAACTGATGTTGTTCTGCATTTCTGTTCAGTACCGTAGGCAAAAGATCAATCCAACACCTGAGTAACTTCGCTTCGGCTGCCTCTTCCAGCTGTCGAAAATCTGCACTTTACTGGGTAGATAAGTCTGTTAGGGCGGACTCAATTTAATGTTAATAAGTTGCAATCGCTCAGCATGGGCATGACCTCCTACCTCAGTCGGTAGAGTGTAAGACTCTTAATATCAGTTGCGTGGGTTCGAGCCCCATGTGTGTGGGTGCACGCTTTTTTTTTCATATAAATCATTAAAATGATATTATTTTCTATTGTTTAGTGCGGATTTTGAAGAAGTATTTTTTAAAAATTTGTTTTTTCTATATTGTTTTATTCAGATATCGCAACGGCAACTAATTAATTTTTCTTCTACTTAATTTCAGGTTCTTACGATGGACACAAAATTTCGATGGCAGTTGCACTTAAGAATCAAACTACGAACTGTTAATCATTGCAGAAACAACGGCAGCATCATAAAAACCACCACTGGCATTCGCCGTAGTTAACATAAAATGTTTTTGCATTGCAAATAGGATAAAAAAAACCTTCGCTGGCGATACCCATAATAGCAAACACAGCAAAAGCAGTTAAAGGTGGACCAAATTTAGGAACATCACAACGTAATATTTAAATGCCATGTGACATTTAAAATTTTAAAAAATTCAACGTCCCCTACAGTTAATTTGAAGCTAACTAAAGACAAAACCCGTACAGAAAGAAGTATAAAGTGTACTACATAGAACGGAGAAAAAAGGAACGACGCAATCATGTCGCTAATGAGCTGTGATCATAAAATTAGTTTAAGTTCTCGATATAAAGATGTATCCAGAAAAAAGTTGCGATGGTATAAATCAGCAACGGTAGCAGTAATAATAAAAAAAATTTGTGGCCTCCTACTTTGCTGCATCCTTTTGCAATTAGATATAGTGATAAATCCAGTTAAAGCCGTTATTGCTGATCCTACAGCTTTAGAAGGTGTTCCCAATTTAAATGGGGATGCTGTTAGTACATCAGGCGGTAACAGTGGTACCGTTGTCAGTAGTGTGGGTGGCAATGGACATTATTTGGATAAGTTAGATAAACTAGAACGCAGTGTGGCAGCTGTCTTAATAAAAGTCGCTTACGGCACAACATCAACCACGAAAAGAAGTATTCCTGATAATAGCTATGTGCCTAGTTTAACAACGATAGCAACACCACCCTTAACAACACTTAGGTGAGTGATTGATTTTTTACATTAAAATGATTTTTTTATATTGTTGCGCAATAACAAGGAGCAAAAAACTGACAATAAGATTGCAAATTTATCTCACCAACAATGCATATTGCAAAATAATATTTCAGTAGAATAGCACTTTTTTCTCTTAATAACTTTCGAACTTGATACATGCGTAAGCTGAGGTTTTTTAATAAATTCTATTCTATTTTATTATCACTGAGCAATTCTACAGCTGAGATTTCTTTTAGAGTGTAACCACCGATTTCCTTTAATAAACTTGATTCTGTGATTAATCTGGGCAGAGATCGTAGAGACCACTACATGCCCTCGGTAACTCAGTTGGTATGGATCATACCCTACATAGTTCCCCTTGGACTTTTGTAGCTATTCCTCTCCCATATTACCTAACTACCCTACGCTTAAAAAATTCCCTCACTCCTTCCAGCAGCATAATATGTACACAAGAGAGTCTGCGAAACCTTTCCGGGATTGTAACATTTGTAAGGTTTTCAGCGTAAGCAGAGGCGTCAACTTAAAAAAACAGGAAACAATAAAGATTCCCCTAATAAGCGACAGATAACAGCTCCGCCCCATCATTAGAGAGCTACTGCAGGCAATCATAGCATAGTGAACAACATTGATTAAAAAAACTGAAGCAAACGATTCTTAATAGGAAGCAGAGCTTCATGTCATGCAATGAAAAAACCCCATTGAAATCAGCTGATTCCACCAGATTTAAAAAGAAAAAAAATTTTTTAATCATTCATACAATTTGAACAACAACGCAAGTAAATAAAAAGGGATGGATCATGCATTGAGAACTTAATAAAAGGTTTTTCCTATAATCAGTTAATTCCTTTCGTACTTGTTAGGACAAAAAAGTTGGAACGATTGAGTGGTGCTAAACAAAGCCCACACATGTTCGACTCATTATAATTAATAGTGAAATGAGCAATGATTGTGTTCACTACACTTTTTAGTTTTGAGCGAAATTACTATTTTACTCAAATTAGAAATCCATCCGTAACCACATTGTGACCTGTTTATATTAGGAGCATTCTGATAGGTTCCACCCAACGGTCTTTGATGCATTTAATAACCTAAATCGTTCTTAACACTTCTGATCATTTATACGAATATCCTTTAAACATGGAGGAATGTACAATGATTACATCTCTCTTTCAATTTTACATGGAACTTTTATTGCAAAACCGCATTCGCTTTCCAAATGTAGATACGTTTTTTGGCATTTCATTTTCATCTGTTTCTTTTCAACGGATAATTTCGCTCTCTAATGGCAAAAATATTTCATTATCTTCTTGTTACAGTCATTGTTCGTTGGCTTGAATTCGGTGGAGAGGCTAGGCCCTATACTCCCAAGAAGAATGAAGAAGGAGAAACCGTTGGTTTTCGTTCAAATTTTGGGGATGAGTAGGTTAGGTGAGTCCCAAACACCAGAACAGCTTTCAGTCAGTCACATTAAGACCTCTGAATGATGCACTGTGATTGTGATACTCTGGTGATTCAAGATTATTTATTTATTATCTATTATATACGGTTCTTTCTTAAATATGAACCAGATGGAAAATGCGTAGGAAATTACCGGTCTGATTAAATTGCATGTATAGGAAAGCTTTACTTTACTGGAAGGGTCTGAAATTTTTCGTATGAGGGGACTTATTAGACCATACTTTGGTCTTCTTGATTGTGGCTTCTGCATGTTCTCTCAATTTGAAGATTTTATTGAACCTAATATCAAGACACTGTAACTATCGAGTCTTTTGATCTGATCTCGAAGTTGGTGAGGGTTAAGGAAACTTTTTTGCAAATTCTTGCAATTCTTGCAATTCTGACAGTCCTTGATTTGGATGCGGGCTTACGAAAGAGAATGAAGTCGGTTTTTTCAAAAATTATTTTCAATCCCCCACTTTTGATTATTTTGGACTCGTTAGCTGGTGATCTGGGTGAAGATGTTGAAGAGGAGCGGACCGAGAACGAGGTATGCCAAGATGGGTTGTATGGTTGAAAAAGTTCCATTTAGTTCAAAGAAAAACTGTCGGTTAGATAGACAAATCTTGTGATTTCTGGTGGGAATTAAAAGTGGATGATCTTATAAATAAGCCCTTTTATTTACGTTCTGCCAAATGCCTTGGCTATATCCAAACTACATACCGCTGTAATAAGGCTTTGGTTTAGAGCCCTCGTCATGTCATTGTTTATTTCGAGAAGTGCGTGTGTGAAAGATTGGCCTTGTTTTAACCCAAATTAGTGGTTGGGAATTATGTTCCTCTTTATTAAAAGATAGAATATCGTCTTTTAAAAGTGTTTTTGGAGTTTTTTACCAATCGCAGATAGTAAAGTATTGGTCTGAGGTCGTTGATATTTATGGCTTGAAAATTTTTTGATGTCTCCCACTTATGTAGGAAGTAGCCATTGTTTATGCAGTTACTAAAAATTGTTGCTAGTAGCAGAAAGCCGAAAGAGGAAAGTTTCTTCACGAGAAAATCTAAGATGACTTGTAGCTATTTGCATTTTTTGAGATATTCGGTGTAGAATGGGTTAAAGCATATATATCCATTCCTGCATTAGTCGGTTGTTGTTAGAGAAGTAGATTAATGGAGATTATCCGTTTTGGTTGGGAGATTGTTGAGATCTAATGAGCTCACAAACCTCGGACTCGATTGGCATCCTGAATGCCAGGTCTATGAGATTTTCTGCAAATTGCTCCTCATATTTTGAGGCGACGTTATTTGTTATCTATGTAGATAGGACTGGATATTATTCCGTCTTCAGTAGAAATTTGTGTTGGGCTTTATTATGTTAAGCTTTTTGGTGAACTCTAGGATTATGAAATTTCTTGTTTGGGCGGTAATTATCTACTCAAGCAATTCATTTGTAACAAAAGTTTAGGTATGGTAGGTTATTAGAGCTATATTCTGGCACGAATTTTTCCAAAGAGAGAACATATCCGGCACTCCATGGTTGTAAAATTACTAGGATTTTTAATATTGCTAACACAATTAAAAAGACTCCCAAAGGGCTTCGCTTTTGTACGGGATTGAGGGTATGCTTTTTTATTCTGCCGGTGGTGATCCTTTTGTAGGCTGGGCAACCCTTGTAGTTGACACAAAATGGTGATGGTTCAGCTATAGAAGTTCCAGCAGTTTTTACATTGCCCAATTTCTCCCACGTCACTCTTTGTTCCATCAAGTAACGCAATGAAGTAAATGCTTCTGAACCAGATTCCAATTATATTATGAAGACATTGTGTCTGATGCCCTACCTCCTTGCGTAAATTAACCGGTAAATAAAACCCGTCTGAAATTTTGAGGATAATCACGACCGCGTCTCGAATTAGAAAAATGCTGTCGACAAGTTTTACCTAGATTTCCGCTAACAAATTCATCGTACCGGAATAAATCTCTGGTAATTCTTCAGTGCCATTAGTTATATCGGGTCAAATTATGAATTATATTCTGAAGGAAAATTTCGCTAATATAAATTATATAGCAATATTCTGTTGCAAAAATTGTTTGTTACAGCATTTTAGTTCGAGAGTGACATTACCCAGCGTAATGCGGGAGTTCAAAAGTTGGTATCACTCCTCTTCATTTGAAAAGGACTACTTCGGTCATTGATGTATTGCAAACAAAGACAGATAGATGACTTCAGTAATCGGCATATGTTGCCGTTTAGAATGAGAATCCCTCTCTTTGTAGTAAAACACAAATTGTGTTGATTACTAACAGCCAGAGCCGAGGTAAGTCCATGCGGGGCTCCTTTCCACACAACTTGGAGTTTCTTGTACGATTTTCCACATTAATATTAAATATGTATGTATTAATATTAAATATGTATGTATGTATATGTTCAGTTCTGCCAAAACCCTCGAGATATACTGCCCAAGCCATAAAACAGAATCCCTCACTTCTACATGAGAGCCCTCAATTAGTCCTAACATTCTAAAATATTTACAGTGTTCTTATGTAAAGCTGACAAAAAATTGATTTGAATAGCTCCTGCGCCCTAAACTACTATTCATACAGAAAAATGGTGTTATGATAATCTTAAGCTTACTTTTTATCTTCCCAACAGCAATAAAATTTGCATATCTTTCCTAACAAAATTATTTAAAAAAATGTGTCTTAAGCAAATGACTACAATTTCCCAATCAAAAACTCTCAACTGAGTAATAATTACATTATGTGACGTGGTCCGATGAATTCGAATCAATCTGCCTACAGCCTACAGCCTCGGACTACGGCCGCACATACACTATTGGAACTATCACTCAGTTGAGATTTATTGAGCATAAAATGGTAAGGTTACTTTTTAATCAAAAGGATTTTATTACTTTGTTAAGTAAGTGTAGACTTTGGGAAGGTACGGAGCCAAGCTTGAAATTACTGGAAGACTATTTTCATGTGTGGATAGTAGTTTAGGTGTTATAGCATATATAAAAACACATACTAGTCACTTTTCCATAAGAATCTATTGGTCTGTTCGCGTACTAGCTTGAAAGTACAAACTTGTAAACAGTTTTGTAAGTTTTTACTCGAAGGCGTTGCGCACTCGGAAATTGAGAGAGAAATTGTTGATATAACTTCTCCCCTACTTGATTTAACTAGAGAAAAATCGTCAAGTAAAAACTTCGAAAGTGTCAGTGATGACAGCTCGCCGCCGGGTTTTAGTTATTTTTCAAGTTCTTAGTTTACTTTAAAAAAAAAATGGAAAAACCTGCTACTCCTCCAGTAGAAGTAGAATGTTCTCCAAATACATTTCTTCGTATTCAAAGTGGTAAATTGAAATTGTTTATTGTACTATAGAAAGTAATTCTCCGGCATGCATATATATTTCAAATAGGAGCACAATAATTCAATAATTTAAATAATAAATCAAGTAATCTAATCCACTTTAATTCTTTGACGTTACACAAGTTTTTACTCGAAGCCGTTCGCGTACTTTGCGAGTTTCACTCTCGATTTCTCTCTCTATCATACAATTTGACATTTTTCATGTTTTTGCATGAAAAAGTACGCGAATAGACCTAATAAAAAACATTTTAGACAATTGGACTAGCACGCACACATATAGATTTCTGTTTCATGGCTTGGGAAGTATTTCTCGAGGGTTTTGGCTCAGCTCCCAAGTGCTTCAGAATGTGATAAATGGCGTCTGTTTTGATATTTTTGAATGCCCCCTTGATATCTAATGCAGCTATGGTGTAGTGGTCTACTACTTACATCGTGTAGTGCAGTTTCAGCAAATTTGCTTTTTGTATATGCATATTGCGCTATTAAAACCATCCTTTTCTTGAGAAAATTCCAAATAGTGCACTCCACGTCCGTGCGTGACAAATGTCTTCAAGTGAAATGACGCAAGGTTGACATATCCGATCTTCTTAGCAACCCGAATAGCCCACTCCCCTTTTCTTTTGCTACAATGTCCCATATAAAGGCTGTTTTTTTAAGCCCGATAGAACTTAAAATTGTAAAAATAACACAAACAATTAAAATTTAATCAAAAAATTCTTTTTTTAATTCGAAAGATCAATTCATTAATTCAATTTTTCGAGTACTGCTGCCTGTATGTCACGAATAACACAAACAATGTTGGCCTCCAAGGCGTCTATTGTTGCTGGTTTATTAGCATAAACCAGTGACTTCACATAACCGCACAAGAAAATGAGAGGCGTTAAATCGCACGACCGTGGAGGCCAATTAACAGGTCCATTTCTTGAAATCAACTTATCGTCAAATTTTGATTTCAATGAGTCGATGATTGCGGCCGCCGTATAACACGTAGCGCCATCCTGTTGAAACCAGATCTCGGCCGGATCAACGACACCTATATTTTTCAAAAATCGTTGATCATGGTGTGGTAACGATCTCCATTGACTTAACGCGAGCTCCGGCCTCATATTTGAAGAAATAAGGCCCAGCGTGTAAGCCGTACCATATGCGGCAATTTTTCTCATTAACAAAACTGTCCAGCCAAAAATTAGCCTCATCGCAGAACACAATTTGGCGATAAAACAACGGGTCACTTTCCAACTGCTGTAGAGCCCAATCGGTTAAAGAACGACGCATATGATGGTCATGTGGTTTTAATTCCGACACCAGCTGGATTTTATATGGGTGTATGCCAAGATGTTTGCGCAAAATTTTCCACGTAGTGGACAGGCAGAGCCCCAATTCCTGTGTCCGCCGATAAATCGATAAGTTTGGATCTTCTACCACACTTTCCTTTACAGAGGCGATATTCTCTTTAGTACGCACATTTCTTCGACGTGTTGGTGATCTTGCATCTTCTAGAGAGTATGATGTGGTACGAAAGCTATGCACAATTCGACGAATGCCTTGCTCAGATGGACAATTATGTACACCATAAAAATCACGAAGGCGCCTATAAGTTGAGCGAATCGACTTGAATAATTTGGTAGCGTTGTTCAAGCGTGAATCTCTCCATGATAATTTGTCAGAGTATACTGATCATAAATATCCAAAAGTGGCAGCAGAATGACAGCTTGCTCGACAGTTAAACTTTTGGAAAGTTCTACATAAGCAAAACAAACACGCATTATTTACTGGATTGTCCAGAAACTGGATAGTCATAAGCAGTTCTAAAGTTTCGTTGAAGGTCAGAGTCCAAAAACCGTCCATTCTTTCCTGTGATTGAATCCTCTCGAGCTTAGGAGATTCGCTTGTCTCTATAAATTTACAATAGCTCCTCAATGAAGCACTCCTTGTCTTCTTAATAAAGCATATTGTAGAAGACTTCCACGAAGGCCTACGCTCTGGATAAGATTTACTAAAGGCAATATTAATAGCTTCGGATATGTCATTAAAAAATGGTTTTTCGAAAAGAAACCCTCCAATATACAACTTTGAAAGCGTTTGATTCAGTAAAGAATGTCACATCTAGATCATTGTCTCCATTCCCAGGGACTAAAGTCGGTGACTATTGCAAATACATAACTTATGTATATCCAATAACTGAATTGAGGAAGGTTTCAATCTATGCATTGATATCAGTGCTTCATCAAGAAATCCAAGGAGTATTCTTCGTGCAATTTATTATTTTAATTTTTTTTTAATTTGACTATCAGAACCAGCTTAACACAAGCTCGCTGCATGGACACGTTTAATAAATAAACGTCTCAACAATACATGCGTTTCATCATTTAGTCGGTGCTAGTACTAATATGTTACACTAAACATATACCGAACACCGGATAAAATGACATGCAACATAGAACAAGACAATTTAAAAAAGTTAATTAAAACAAAATTAAATATTAAATAGGCGTTTTTTTAAAACATGCTTAGGGACGTCAACAACAAAATTCTCAGCCATATTATTGACAGTAATACACAGGTTCATACATGCTAAAGTTAGACCTTGAGGAGTTAACATGCAACAGAGGTAGCCTTCTCAATTTGTGGCTACTATCACGGAAAGAGATTTTGTTACGTAACAATAGAGAATCAACATTCGCGTTTAAGAATTGATGCACAAATGTTACATCGGCAACCAAGCGACGTTTCTCAAGTGAGTGCATATTCAAAAGCTTCAAGCGATCCTCGTAGGGTGGAAGAATTAAAGAATTATTCCAGGGTAGATGCCTGAGAGCAAATCGTAGGAAGTTCCGCTGAACAGACTCGATACGGTCGATGTGTGTACTGTAAAATGGAGACCAGACCTGGCTAGCATACTCAAGAGGTGGTCTCACAAAGCAAATGTACAAACGCAATGTTATGGTAGGAACACAGGTATGCTATTCTAACAACTCGTGTTGGGATATTGATCAAGTTTTGACAAAAGTTCCAAATTCTAAATTGAGACAAGCCAATGATTTTGCATATAATAATAATAATAATGTGGTAAGTATATAATTATAATCTGTAATACATATTGTATATCCTCAATATTTGTACTTTCCATTTTTACATTAAAACTGAAAGAAACCCTAGATATGTACCTTTGAAAGCAGTATCAGATTGATTAACATATTTCATATATTTATACTGTAAATCTTATCAAAGGGGAAAGAACCAAAAAAAACTTTCAACACAAATAGATATTGCTTTAGTCTTATGTATTGATTAAAATCGAAACGGCCAATATTGTTGAAAACTGTAATAAACTGTACGCATAAATATGCATATCCACTAGTAGAGGATTGTTGTCACTCGTGCTGCTATGCCTAAGAGTATCTTTCGCTTTTTGACCCATTTTCTGGTTAAAAAGCCTTTCCTGATTGTGACAGGTACTTCACTTGAATATGATTACATTTTATAGTCGTTCTTTGTATATTGCCCTTGCCACTGCAGCTATTCATTTTCTATCTACTAGATCTATTGTGTAAAAAACCACAATGGCGCATTTTTAGTTATAATATGTATAGAACGTAGGGACGTTATGAACAGGATTTAATAAAATTTGATTTTATAACTTCGCGAGTTTTTATTATTCAGGTGGACACAATGGTCAAATTCGGATATGCATTCCTTGAGTTGTTTTTCTCCACTTTCGCAACATAATTCTATTTTGGAAATACTGATACTTCTAAGAATTATGTCTCCAGGAATTTCAATTTTCCTCCTGAAAGAATAAAGAATACCAAAGAACTCTATACAAACTTACAACAGTTTTTTCTCGTACATATTGTTGAGCTTCCCAGTTTTAATTAAAGACTTTATAGTGACTCTGACTCCAATGTAAAAAAAGATTAAATGATTTTCCTTATGGATTTTTCAAGGACGCTTAATTAATGATTAACTGAAATCTATCTCATTAAGTGGGCAGTTTATCAGTTAAACAAATAGATTTTAGCAAACTTTAACTTAAACAAATAACTTTTGTCATGTAGATACATAAAAAAAAAGTTTTGTTTGAGCACCACAAACATTCGTATTCATTCAGAATTCAGACGATGGGTTTTCAGGGGAAATATGGACAAAATGAGGAATTTCCTATCGAAATGCGGTAGCGAAAATCCCAATCTTTTTACCACATACCGAAATGGAAAAATATTTTGGAAATTTTTTAGATTCTTTTGATGATGAAGATAGTAAACAATAGAAATTGAATAATAGGCCTGCATTTTTTCCACCGTGGTTTTGTAGTATTTTTGAGCTTGTCAAAACATTCCACGTACTTAAAATTTTGCTGGAGTCCTATAGATGTTAATCAAGTGGGGTGTACAGATTAATTATTAGAGGAGGCTCGAAAAGAAATGATAACTGTGGAAGCTGGAATAGAAAAAGAGACAACAAAAAAGAAAAGAAAATATTTTACGATTCTCGTTGAAAAAAGAGACGATTATGAAGAAGATGATTTTTACGGTTAACAGCAGCAAATCTTGTATTGAAATAGTAAAATTGAATTATAGAAATGTCAAAGCCATTTGTATTTTTGTGAGATTTATTTGTAAGAATAGTGACAACTGTAGACAATGTTTATGTTGGCTGTATAAACGCGCGCGGGGATAATCAACCAACATAAAATTTGTTTACAGTTGTCAAAGTATCTTGTTAATAAAGGATTATGCAAAAATTGTTTTGTTGCCAACTGCATGTGGTTCCAAAAACGAATATTTGAGAAAAATATATTTGCAAAATGAGTTTTTGGGAAAAATTAGTTTACTGAAAGTTCATTTGTGAATTGTATTTTGACCATAACACTCATTAAGAGTTAACCTATAAGCTAGGTTATTCACTATAATTAAATTGAAAATACATACAAGGGAGAACAAATCCCACCTTATTATTGTTGTGAGGTGATATACATATAATTTATGGCCATTAATTAAATTTCTCATCTTCCTTTTAATATTTATTCTCATCGTTTTATTCGTATTTACATGAGTTCATTGTTTTCAATATTCGTAGGTACTTAGAGAAATCACAACATCAACAACAGATCAATTTACATCATAGAAATTATGAATTGGACTTAGAAAGAGATCATGCTTTGCCTACATCTGCACCAAATGCAGACATCTTGAAAAGTAATAGTAATCCAACTTATCCAAATCCAAATCGGCATCACAATCATGATAGGGACAGGCATCGACATTTATTGAATTCAACGCCTGCGCCATCAAGTAAGTACAATAGTTTTTGGTAATATTAATTTAATATTGAGTAATTTTGAAATTAACAAAACTACCTTGTTATTTGATAGTTCACAATTTGAAAAAGGGGCAACCAACAATACCCATGTATTCAGGAGATATTCTTGCGTATTCACCGCCTGCTCGGTCGTTTTTTACACATCCGTTGCCACCAGAATATCAAAATCCCTTTGCTGATAAGCCGACTCTGAGAGGAACAAATAATGATGCTGGTATCATAAATGCTGGCTCCTATGGTAATAAACGGCCTATCCCACCACCAAGTCTAATGCCGGGTCATGAAAGGATCCCCTTAAGGCCCCCTGATTTAAATACCAGTGGTAGCGGGGGTGAAGGATTTTCGTCAAGAGCAAATTCTGGGACTACTGTTGGAGTACATTCCGCTGGAGCAACTGTTGGAAGTGGTAAATCTCATAGTGAAGACGGACAACGTAAGAAAGCATTAAATACACCGTCACAAAAAGTCAATAGTAAAGCGGATTACGATGGTTTTAATAATGTCCCTCCAGGTGGGATAAATCTCAATGAGACCTCTTCAAGCTCTAGTGGTACCCATTATAAAAGCATATCTCGCATAATGGCTGGCTCAAACGGTCGAAAGGAAGAGTTTCCGGAGGCACTACTCCCGAATTTGCATCCGCCATCATCGCCAGTGAAGCAGTCATCGCCAAACTATGATGGAAAAAATTTAAATATAAATCAGAGCAAAAATTCTAGAGAAGACAGTGATAGAATTGCTGGAATAATAGTAAAAAAAGTCAATAATGAAGATTTGATTGTTAATGGTGGTAGTCCTCAGTCATCCGAGGGTGATGGATTTGAGTCGGTCGGAGAATCGGTAAATAATCAAAATATCGATCAGGATGAACCTAAAACTCAGCCAAAAATTAAACTAAGTACGAAATCCACTGAAAATCCAATCGAAGAAGGTGTGTATTCCACACAAATCATACACAACTTAGCCAACATTAATAATGAAAAGAGTCTCCTGACAACTTCTACGCCCAACGGAGCTTCTGTTCAAAGCAATCCAAAGGACACTATCGAGAGTGGCTCAGTAAAGCATGGTGTTGCAACATGGGCGGTGGCCTGGAATATTCACGTTTATTTGTCTGCAATTCTCTTCACCATTTTAGCTGTATACTCAATTTTTAAGATGATATTTTACGATAAGCTCACCCATTTGTTCAATCAATCCTACTTTATCTGCATCCACCTTATTTTAATTTTAATTTGCCTGGCACGCATATTCTACTTATGTTATGACGCTTATAATATCCACTCATCCTTTCACTTATTCATTTCTGAAATTCTTCTTAATCTACCAGCTACTTTTCTAACAATATCCTTTTCAGTTTTGATTTTGTTTCTGCTTATACGTAGTTTAAATCATAAAAATAATCGCTATTCTTCTTTAATCCGACCACTGACTGTAGTTGTAGGAAGTAGTGTTCATGTAGGCCTTTGTATTACACTACATTACGTTGAAAGTTACACTACCAGCCATAGCCCTTATTATTATCAGCAGCAACAAGTATATCGTAATGGTTTCCATGGCGCTAATACAATGGGCGTAGGGTACAATCATACCCTGCAACCCCCTCCGCCACCAAGAGTGCTCTCGCTTATTTGTCAGATAATTTATATCTTTGTATGTCTGAGCTTAGGACTACTCTATTTGTACATTTACAGAATACTGAAACGGGTCTTACACAGCAAAAGCCAAAATTATATTCATGCCTACCAAAATCTGTCGTATGCCATTCACATAACAATCGCTACTGCTCTTCTGTTTGTTCTTTTAGCTGCACTACAGATTTATGGTGCTATCAGCATATCAACGACGAGACCCTTAATCACTCCATCATCTGAAATCGATTGGTTGCAATGGGGTTATCAGTTTTCGTTGCGGCTTATTGAGATTGCAATAATAACATTGATGTCTTGGGTAGCAGGACTAAAGACTGGCGGGACATCTAGTGTCCTACAGCGTGAAAAGACAGCCGATACGCATAATGTTTCCGGTTTTGCTCTTTTTCCTTGCACGTCCAGCTCCAGTCAAGAGCACTTTGAGACTGACTATCCTGCGGTTTGTAATGCTAACACAAATCTACATACTTATACTCTGCGCACAGGAAAACCAATTTATGATGACAACTTTGCGTTAAATTCACTAGGGAGCAATAGTGCTCAGGGTGGTCAAGCTGTAAACACAACTGGACAGAGAGTTCCTCCCCATAATGATTTCCAATTACAAAATTCGAATGATTTCGTTCGTTCATACGAAACAAGCTCGTTAAGATCAAGTGGTGGTGGGGGTGGTGGTGCTGCTGCTGGTGGTGGTGGTGGTGGTTATCACCACCATTATCACCATCAATCGCAGATTGTGGATACTGGAAGTAATCATCATTCCGATTTTTTAACTGACCCTCAAACTGATCACTACGAGAATCCAAATTTCGAATTGCGATCAAATAAAATAGATAATTGCTATTCAGAGCCATTAAATGCCCATGGTCATCATATTGTGGGATCAGCCGCGGGCTACGATTTTCAAAACTTTGAACGACCTGTATTTAGCGGTGGGGAAAGACCCAGCTTTCGTAGTGATCACCATAAATCAAATAAGCAATTGAAATCAACCGCCAGTCACTTAGATCGTTCGAGTTATGAAAATCCCGAACGACGAAGTGCAAACTCGACACATTCTTGTACAAGCGGTCGAAATTACCCCAGCTATAATTCATTTGAGAGACGTAGTGGTGTACGAAAGAGTGGAACACTAAACAATATTGGGGGCATTGCGCATGGTCGCAATGGTAGTTCTTCTAGTTCATCATCATCATCACGGCCCTCGGGTGTCCAAACATTAAATTCGGCACATAATCGGACACCCACTAGCAATGCAATTCAAAATTCGGGCCGAAATAATCATTCTGCTGCAGTTACTGCAGCCTGCAGCGGTGGCGGAAATAAGCCAGTTTATCGTGATCGAAACCATCGATCATCCCTCGAACGCAGCAGTAGTGCTGCAATTCAACAGTATATGCTGCCATCGGATGATGATACATCTAACCCGGAACGAGCGAATCTAATTACAAATGGATCTGGCTCAGGTATAACAAGCAGTACCAGCGGTGGTAATCTAACTGATGTGCAGCATCAATCTGGTGGCGCTGCTAGCAGTAGTAGTGGAGAGAGTGCTAACTCAGGCAGTATGCTAGTTGCCGAACATGGGTTTGTTCGATTTAGGGCTCTCGACGATATTAACAATGCTCAAGGGGTTGGCATACATAACGCTTCGATACGAACGACTGGACGAAATAAAGAGAAACGTTTCACTAATAATACATAGTCGATAGTTGTTAGTTAAATATTTATCTTTTGTTTTTACGCTTCTTTTTCTTCTTTACCAAGTATTTTGTTTTAAATGCTTTCTACGTTTTCGTTTTTACTCAGCCTTCTATGTGAATTTTTTGAAGTAAAAAGTGATTTAATTTTATTTCAACCATGTTTTTATACATTAAAGTCGTTTTTCTCATCGTTACTTATTTACAAAAAAACATATTATTTATAGTTTCTTCATTCCATGACAAAAACAAATTCAAGCATTCGGTTTGGCTTGAAGTAAGATGAGGAAAAGCAAAATCATTTCACGTAGTTATAGCGCCTAAGTCCTTAGTGTAATATATGCGATTTTGAAAACGCCTTTGTAAACAAAAAGATTATATGCAAAATTGAAATTCGAATATATATTATAATACAAAAAAGTAAACAAAAATTACTTAGGAGAATAAAATTGGAAAACCATTTCTAGCTTACACTATCTAGTACAACTCTATTACTTCTTAAAAAAAAAAAAGAAAAAAAAAAGAAATCGTACGTGTAATGCTTTATATAAAGAAGTTAACAAGCTTTGATTAAATTTTTATAAGTATATATGTAGTAAATAGGTAAAATTGTTTGGGGACTTTCCACAACACCGCCATTTTTCGCTTTTAAATTTTTGAAACATAGTGAAACAACACTTGAATTCTTAAAATGAAAAATATTGATCTAATTATCCTAATGATTTGTTTCATCTTCCATTTACTCTGCATGCTAGGCTTTTCTGGCGTAAAATTACAGGTTTCGTAATATTACTTCTTCATCTTCTTCTAACCAAATCCAAAAGAGTCATACATAATAAGTTTTTATTTTACTTTTACTTTGCAATGATGAAATGATTTTATTCCATTGTGCCAGATTCTTTCAACAATTTAAATATAAAACTACAAAGACACCGCTGGAAAATAACAACAATGGGTAAAGAATATAAAAAAAACATTACGGTTTTCGTTATACATAGGAGAAGAGTTAAAAAAAATCCGTGCACTGAATGGAATCTAGATGTATCCTTATAAAGGAGAAAACATACATGTTTTTAAAGATATGCTCTCTAAACTGATTTTTTATATACAAATGTAGATCCCCTTAAATTACAATATAATCCAGATGTAATATTGCGACGCAAATTCTCTTCGAGTATTCCTATACATATATATTTTCGTTACTACTGTGATATTATTGCATCTTATACAGAAAACCTTTTAAGTTCACTGCTTGCAGACATTTTCACACGAAATACGGGAACATTTTTAAAATTTATTAGATGCTATAATTACTTAAAAAATCTTCATATTCGCTGGCATCAATCGTTACAATTACATTGAAAGGCTATTATTCTGTTTTTTTGTCTTACTTTAAAAATGCTACCTGATGTAAGAAAATTAAAATAGTAAGTAATTATTAAAATAATAAATTTGAAATAAAAGCAAAAAATTAAGAAAAACATTATTTACGCTTTATAAATGTGAGTAATAATATAAATAATGCTAAGAAAAAGAATGTTTTTTGTATAATTTTAAGAAAAAAATTAAAATATTTACAAAGAAAAAGGTATAAAATGTTATACTCATCCAATTTTATCTTAACTTCTTTTCTCCTAAGTTAGTTTTTGTTTTTAGTTTTTTTCTCTCACATTTATATTAAAAAATAGTTTATACTTAATCTGCATTTTTTTATACAACATTTCTGGACGAACGTACATTAATGAAAAAAATATATATTTACATGTATGTAAATATTAAGCTCTTTTAATATTCCGTTCTGAATTAATAATATCCACAAAATTTTATACTGTAAATCAATGCATGAATTTTTTTTTCGATTCAACCTATCAACTTATTGATTTACTTGAGTTAATTACAGTACATCAAAAACTACAATGCACACTACATACACATGATAACACAAAGCAATATTACGTTTGGAAGAATATACATATACGTTTCGTGCACATAGACATTCCTTTAAAAAGTAACTAGCATTATTTTTATTTCTGAACTATATTAAAAGAAACAAGGATTTTTTTCCATACAGATAGATAGCATATTTAAGATTTTTAAACGTAAGTTATTACAAAGATCTAAGATAATAGTAGCTTATACAGTGCTCTTCAAAAATGTCAATAGTATTGCTATAAAAATGTGAACGATTCCACAGAAAAACACCACATATATATTTAATATAAAGTTTTTTTTTTATTAATATTGTATGTATCTCGAATATCTTGGGTACTTTCTATAAATCTGTAGAATACGCGACCATATGTTTTGAATATTTCCTTTAACTTTATACTTAATTCCTACTATTATGTTTACTACTTTATATGATATATTTTATTACAGAAAATTTTAGAATGTTTGGATCATTTTCAATTAATTTCTCAAGCAAAGAGACTATTAGAATTATATTAATTTAAAAAAAAACGACAAGTAATAATACTGAGTAATTGGATGTAAACCGCAAAGAGTAAGACTTCGAAAGCTAGAAAAAAATGTATTAGTAAAAGATTGACATTAGTGTCTGTCTGAAATTTTTCACACGACCTTTTTTTTTTAAAAAGAAATGTACATTTAACTTCGAAAATAGGACACATCAGGTAACTCCTTCGTACAAAAATTTCGTTTTTCACCATATATTTGAACACTGCCTGAGAACACGACGACGTGGAGAGCTGAAGTTTCACAGTGTTTTCATAGAAACAGTAAATTCAATTTCGAAAATGGACTAAATCGGGTAACCTTTTGGTGTTGTAGCTCTTACGTATATTGTGGAAACGACGAGTCCTTGCCGTTTTTATTGTACTGAAAAGTTTTTAAGAATATATAATTCGATGAAATTGGTTATAATCATTTTTACTACCCGACGAATCGTTTTTGAAATAAATGCGAAAAACCACTTTAACAATCAAACTTGCACTTCGCGTAAGCCAATTCTAGCTTTTCTCCTTCTTACTGTTAAATTCGTTCTGGGGTTGTAAAAACTATTATAAGCCGTCGCATAGATTTGTGAAGACTGTCTCTAATGAGAGCTCCTCGAAATCTCGTATTAATAGTTTCTCTAGAAAATCTGATGATATTTTCTTTTCTATAGTTGAAACAGGGATTGTAATGATTAAACTTCACGTGTATATGGTTTCAGTCCTTATGAAATGCTTATGAAAGGTTTTACTTTTTGGTGTCATCAATAATGGTTATTAGATGATTAATATTTTTCTCATCACGAATAAAAATTATTTCCTGATTTTTATTTTCTAAGGCACTTACACATCAAAAGAAGAACTGAAAAATGTATACCGAAAAACTCAATTTATTCCACTTTAAAAAAACATTTTTGCTCCAGTGACTAATAATATCCAAGGATACACTAAGAATTTTACTGACAAAACAGTATGTTTATTTTAGATTTTTAGGAAAGAGACGACTTATGTTTTATCGGCCGAAAAGCTTTCTCGCCCGAAAAATTCGGTCGATAAAACATAAAAGTTGTGTGTTTTTTCTTAACAATTTGAGATAGTAAAATTATTAATTTAGTTCTCATTGGAGAAAAATCTTGTTGCTTATGAAAGGTTTTTATTTTTTGATGTCATCAATAATTATCGTTATTAGATGATTAATATTTTTCTCATCACGATTAAAAATTATTTCCTGATTTTTATTTTCAAGATGTGCTGTAACCCCACATACACCATCAAAACATCTGGACTACCAACAAAAAATAAATTTAAGAAAGCACTGTGGACCAATTTACAGACCTCTGCAACCTGCGGACCTCTCCTACTATTAACAAAGCATTGGGTTGTCTGGAAAGCTCGTACCGATTTTGTTCTGATGATACACGACGCCCTTCCGATTTGCAATTTCTGGATGTTTTCTTTCAATTGCTGTCTTCAAATTCATCTAATTGGGAACAATACTTCTCCGTATTTATCGTCTCGCTGTTTGGTAAAATACCTTTCCAATCTCGCCAGAGACAGAGCATGACTTTCTTTGGATGTAGACCGGATTTTTGGGGGGCTAAAGGTGGTTCATTGCGCTTTCCCCAAGATCTTTTGCTTCAACATTGGTATAATATCCTCCGTCACTACTTTCGAGTCGCAGATGGAAATGCAATCCATCAGATTTTTCTCCGTTAAATCGTGGGGAACCCATACATCAAGACAGTTTATATTGCCAAGCTTCATTTCTGCTAATTTACGAGTCGTATAATGTGGGCTATTTTCGGTCAGAATCTTCATCTGTGGTGGAGGACCTGCCCATGCGTTCTTGATCTTTAAGGTTGAAATCAAGCTTTAAACCTATCAAACAACTTCCGCATAGTTCTTTCACCTGCAGCACCTTCGCCATAAACCGCGCATAGATTGTTAACCGCTTGTGTGGCATTTGTGCCTTTCCGATAAAAGAAAATCATTAAAATCCTAAAATGTACTTTGTTTTCTTCCATATTCAAGGGCGTATAAAACTGAAAAATTAATAAATTTTTGCCTGACGATATATACGCATGTCATTTGTTTTCAATCGTTCTGATATATTGAGACCTGTCCTTATGCACCTACCAAGCACGAATTTTCCGAACAAACCAATATTTTCATCTCCAGCAAGCACGGAGAAAATGAGTAGAATAAATTAAAATTATGCAAAGGTATAATAAGGACTGTTTAAAAAAAACCATGAATGATGAAATCAAAAAAAAAACTTTTTTGTTTATTATCAGATAATTTTATTTAAACTATTACTTAATCATCGCATTATAAACAGCCGACATTGCCAACACATTCACTTCACCCACCTCTGGGCTGACAGAATAGCAGGATCCGTTACTGTTGTTGTTAGCCAAAAGCGAGGCACACAAATGAGGTATTACTACGGCTTTTGTGCTGATTAACTACTACCCATAAGCTCGTGGTTGTCCTCAAATGAAGGAGAGAAAAGAGGTTTTGCAAGCATGAATCTTCAAATGCATGAGTAAAGTACAGAAAGGAGGTAAATCATTTTGAAAAAAATTATATTACTCATTTGCTTCTTATGCCCTCGTTTGTTATATGCAGCAATGATGCCTAGCGGAGACAAATATAAAATAAGTACTTTTCTGCAAAACTAATAGAGGAAGCAAGTGAAATGAGAAAAAAAATTACAAGTCATTCGCTTCTAACTTGTATTTATTTTTTGTAAGATAATTATTGAAACTCAATTTTTCTAATGGAAGAAAAGCTTGGAAATTCTAATAACAATGGCTTATGTCTCAATTATAACAATATGTTCTACGATAAATATATATATATATATTGCTTTTTCAAACATAATTCTACAATTTTGGCCCCTCGTCGAACTTTTCTTTGTGCACCTTTCCATCCAATCTTCAGAGAATCTGCTGCATTCTACTAAAACATATTCCCTTTCAAAAGGGCTGATCTACATAGAATAAATTAGCAAATATAAATCGAAAAAGTTAATCTTAACAACATTGACTATTATTATGAACAAATATTTTCTCTCTCTCTCTCTCTGTTTGGTGAGAATAATTTTAAAGGAATCTCCGTACCGTCTTCTTTCTTATACTCCCTACATACTTACATAGTTTTTTACTTTGTGGCGAGTTTTTATCAGAGTAAGGAAACGCACATTCATATGCGCACACGAAAGACTCGTGACTCATGAGCGCGTTCAGTTTTAAAAACTCGTGTGTGTGTGCGCTGTTGCCATTAATATTAATGCACAACGCGCCCGCGACTGGAGAAAGCGCACATGCAATTGCTCATTTCCAACTCATGTGCGCAATTTCATTTAGATTATATTTGACAAATGTTTTCCTATTTTTTAAGATAAGTTAAAATTTATGAAGACTGTCGCATGTCAAATTGGGTTGATCGGTAGTTAAAATATCTAAAATAATTGTTTGTGTTTTGAAGAAAGAATGAGAAAAACCTGTTGAACCCTTAACCTTGGTTTGGGAGAATTCGCTAGGCATGTATAGTAGAAAAGTAAAAACGTCTCGTTTCCGTTTAACAAAATTTATTACTACTAAAAACTCTTTATACAAATGATTGATTTTTATATTCAATAATTGCTTACAACTAAACTGACAATAATTATTTGTCCCAATTTACTTATTTGTATGCATATGTGCTTGCTGCACAATATACGAGAGTGCCGCTGCAGCACATGAATTGTGTTAATTCAAGCAGCATAACCTCAGCAGTAAGCAGTGAGTGCTATTGCTCTATTTATTTATTTTTTGCACGAAATAGAACCAGTTTTTTTTGTTTTTATGAAAATAGGAATCTTTATTTCGTCCATATTATTAATAATTTAAAAATACCTATTATTAATTATAAGATTGAAAAGAAAAACATTTAATTATCACATTTTAGAAACGGTTTTTCTTAAAACTTAACAAATAAGATACTAAATAAACTTTAAGGCACTTTCACTATAAGAAAATTATAAAATAATGCTTTAATTTAATATTTTGTCGGTCCACCTTTCGAGTGAATTCGAAGGCACTATTAAACATTGAATCCAGTAGGTTTTTCAATTCCGTTAGCTCGGTCTCCGATCACACTTCGCAAATAACATGACACTGCCACCATCAAAATTCCTACTTCACCTAAGTGCTTTATCTCGACGTAAATCATGCCAGTAGTACTGACAACAAAGCAAATTCGCTCTTTGAATTTATTAGAGTAGTACGATTTCGTACTTTTGCAAGCAAAAAAAAAGGAAAATCCCTTTGTGTTATGGCCTGGAACATAAATGCGGCAATGTCTTGTGCCATTCAGTGGACCAACTCATATGTTGTTGAGCTAAATCCATCCGCTTTTTCCTATGAGTTGCAGTTGGCTGGGGTTTCGCTATTATTTTGGTGTATGGTGATGACGAATGAATTTGCTGGACTCGCCGAACTGTCACTGGAAACCTTAGCTTTGATTTGATTTGCGATGTCGACAGATTTTCCGTAGTACTTGCTCGAAAAATTTTAATTCCTCGGAGTAATCTTCTTCGGAACGCACTTATTCTTTTTTTTTGCCAGATTGACGAAATTGTCAATAAGAAGGGGATTGACCAATTTCCTTTGCTATAGCCTGGTTTGTATAATTGATATCGATAATTTTTTTTCTTTGTCCATATATCGAACAGCTATAAAAAATTGGTAAATTTGCCAAAGGCGAATTGAATTTAAAAGATCACCAAATAAAAAAAAAATAACAAAAAACCAAAATTTTAATCGTGACTTAAACTAATTTCGCAGTAAAATTGCTGCTTTCATATTCACTTTTGAATACAGACTGGAAATACACACACAAATCAACTTGAAACATAAAAACTTCGTTTACTCAATATTCTAGTTAACTGTATTTATTTTGTGAAGCACTGCTTTTCTTTGGCTACATAATAAAAAAAAAATTAATACGAATCGTAAAATATTAGTTGCCTTTAAGTTAATTTCGTGCACTGCACATTGAGTTTGTCTGCTGAAAGTATACCATAAAAATATTCCGGAACTTGGGTCTGCAAATGCAAACACAGTCATAGTCTAACAGTTAACGTAACAATAGGTTGTCTTACTGGCTGAAGAATTGGCCATCTTTGTGATCTACTATCACAGGGCTTAGGGGGCCCCATGGATCAGGGGCCAATGCGTAAGGATGGCACTTATGATGCCGTGCACAACATTTTAGCTCTCTACGTTGACGCGCTCTCAGGCAATAGTGAAAAGCGAAATTTTTGTATGGGGTTACCCGGTTTGCCCCATTTTCGAACTAAAATTTTTTTTAAAAAGGCCGTGTGCAAAATTTCAGTTTTCTAAGTAAACACGCTCTCGATTTATCGAGAGGACGGTAGACGGACGGTTATGCAAAAATTAAAATAATTTTTGATATTTATATTATTATAATCCATTTTGCTCTACCATCAGTATTTCTGTGCATTACAAAGGGAGTCAAAGTATACCCTATGACTTCATTGTCTCTAGGGTACGAAAAGAATACACATAGTTTTGTTAAAATATACAGGGTGGGTGTCCTGCACTTCATACAAATCTCCCGCAGGATAGATCTTGTCAAGACAAGTTTAATATGTTTCAGATAAGGCGTCCGGTGGAGGGCAAAATGCGTCATTTCCTGGGTGGGGACTTACATTTGTCGTAAGTTTTTTGACTGATCCTGTAACGTTTGTAGTATATGCCTATGAAACCTGTTATAGAGGCATTTATAGAGAACCTTTCGCTCGTATCAGTGAATCCTCTCATCACCTCTCCACTCCTCTTCCAGTACGAACAGTCGATCGACCGAATCCAAGTGTGTATATTTTAATTCAATCCAACTTGCCTGTGATAACTGAAAAATTAATGAATGTTACATTAGTACAAAATAGCTTATCGATATCACTACACTACGGAATTGTCAAATTACAATAATATTCAAATAGACGACGCAAGATTGATCAATTGTTTTTTGAGGGAACCCAACTAAAGATTTAAAAAAAAAATCATATTCTTTGACTGTTGAAATATGTGCGCGCCACAAAGATCTAACATTCTGTCGAATCTCAGATTCCTACGTCACGTTGTTTTGTAGAAATACGTCTGTGACAGACAGACGGATGGACGCAAGAATTCCGTTTTTTTCTTTTGTCATATGCAACCCTAAAATGAAACCATTTATTATTTTTTCATAATTAATTATCATAATAAGAAATTACAATAAAATCAAGGTTCTTTTATTATTTTTCTAATTCTACTTTATCGAGCGCTGGAAATCGCTTTTAGTTCATATATGACAAAAACAAATTATTAATTTATTACATAAATGCATAGTAAGGAAACGAAAATCAAATATGTGGCTTTTGGCATCCACACAACTAATCTGCAAGACCATTTGTCTAATCACGCACCTACGTTTCACATTCATCCTACAATCGATTCGCTACTTCCCGAGTAACCAATATATTTCGAGAACACAAAATTCTGTTTTTTAAATTTTAGGGCTCAATTATTTGTCAAAAAACGTTGCGGAAAAATATATTACATTCTTTCATACCAAGTTTATATGTATATAGAAATCGTAATTTGTAAATGACAATATATAATAAACCATTGTAGGCATTAGGAAATATTAGATCTTTAAAGAAAAAACATAATATGTGCTGAGAGTTCGCTTGTAAAATAGCGCATGTTATCTGTCGTTGTATGAAGAAATATCTTTGATTCCATACAACCGGAAGATTTAGGATTGGTGACGTTTTTCTGCTTGAGCTTATTTGTTCTCAGATTTAAAGCATTCCTTGTTTGGCGTAAATGTTAATATGTGGGCTTCAGTCGTTTTCCTAAACGTTTCCTTTTCATCTTAATCTTCGTAAAAGGAATGATATCGTTTGGTGATGCTCAAACAGAGCTTGAAACTGGGAAGTGTCTGGTGTTGAATTGTCTAACTTTCTGTTCAATTATCAGCAGCAGAACGAAGAATGTTTATGAAGGCTTAAAAAAATGCGATCAAGTGATTGCATCTTATAATCACCGTGTGATGGGCAAGGTTAACAAATGAATGTGATTACTTTTAAAATAGATAACACCCTCTGACCTGTTATGTAAGAGCCTGTGCGGATCCAAGTCTTCGTCTTGTTATTGTAGCTAGTGACGTAACACAACAAGATCAGCTATTATAATAGTTAGACGAAGATGAAGCTAACCTGTCCGAATTCGTTCGTTTGCTCAGCTTGATTTCGCAGACCGCAAACAAACATAACCTCACAATACGTTGTCTATTTAAATAAGTCAACTCGAGCCTTGACTCGGTGATCAAGCTAACCAGATGTCTAAACTATTATACCGAGTAGCAAAGCTCGGTGGCATAGACATTGATTCGGATAGAGCTTGATTCGATGTTACGTCACTATCTGTAATAACAAGATGAAGACAGAGACTTGGATCCGGACAGGCCTCAAGATCTAGTAACATTGATCTTTTTATACCATAAGCATAGTCAAACTAATAACGTACAAACTCTTGACAAGTAGAGCAAAGATATGCAACGCTTTTCTAGAATATAAAATTAACGATGCCTCGACTTGGCACTTGATGACTTGCAGGGTACGTAAAAGCTCACTCGCGAGCAGCTCACGAAAGAGCGCTCCAGAAAAGCTCTTTATAAAATAGCTCCCGCTCGCGAGCCGGAGCCCAAAAATTTTTACTTAAAAGCTCTCGCGAGTTGGAGCTGGAGCCAACAAAATTTTCTTACAGGCTCTCGCTCGTGAGCGCGAGCCGTTAAATAGCTCGGGCTCGCGAGCGAGCTGTTGATCCGCTCCAGCTCTGCATCATTAGATATATATACAAGTTTTGGGTTTTTTCACTGTGTTACTCAATCGCGAGCGAGGAGCTGGGAGCCGCATCAGGAGCCGCTCGTGAGCGAGCATTTACGTACCCTCCTGAGACTTGCCCAAAGGGTAGCCACCAATGCGCTCCATACAAAATCACTGTTGCCTCGATCCGATGAAGGCCACAATTAGAAATTTACTGGAAATTTCTTCCTTCGAATTTTTATGCATTGGCCGGGCCGAGAGCAGTGCCGAATATAAATGCCTTGACCTGATGTAGGGAAGGCAGCAATTTTTTCCTTGAATTCATACGCACTTTTGGAGGGCGACAATAATTTTTATGAGCGTAGACGCTAGACAAACATAAGCAATTTTTTTTTTTTTTATAGAAATTTACACAAAATGTTTCGGTAGATTTTTTTTTCATTTTGGTGACCGACTAGACTTATTTTACAGTATGTAGGTACTTTCAGTCTGTGATGCAATTATAATATAAAACATATAAATATACAATAAACATACATACTAATTAAAAATACAAAATCTTTCAGCTAAAATTAACCCCACGTGAGTACGTGAATGTTACGGGAATTATTATAAGGTAGACAAACCAAATTATGTAAATTATTTCGATGAATTCAAATATATTGGCAAAATGCATGAACTTTTCTGTATGTTTCGGACGTCACGTAGATTTTTTTATACCCTAGAATCTAGATGATATAATCGACATAGAGTAGGTTAACCAAGTTTGACTTTCCATGTGCATAATGCATAGAAATTTCACCTGAAAGATTTTGTATTTTTTATTAGTATGTATGTTTATTGTATATATGTATATTATAATTACATCACAGAATTATAGTACAACTGTACCTGAAAATAAGTCTAGTCGGCCACCAAAATGAATAAAAATTCTACCGAAACATTTTGTGAAAATTTCTAAAAAAAAAAAAATTGCTTAGTTTGTCTAGCATCAACTACGCTCATAAAAATTGTTGTCTCCCTCCAAAAGTGCGTATGAATTCTAAGGAAAAATTTCCAGTAAATTTCTAAGAAAAACTTGTGGCCTTCTCTTCATTGGTTCGAGGCAACAGTGATTTTGTATGGAGTGAGGCATTGGTGGCTTACCCTTTGGGCACGTCATCAAGTGCCAAGTCCAGGCATCGGATGCATCGTTAATTTTATATTCTAGAAACGTGTTGCATATTTTTGTTCTATGTGTGTATGTTATTAATTTGTCTATGCCATAAAATTATGAAAGCACAGGGTGTACTAAGTTTATCATTCCGTTTGTACGCATAGAATTAATGATGGTAGCACAAAATGAATTGGACACTTACGCATAATATTAAAAGTTACTCTTATTTTTGCATGTCCGCCCGTCCCGCCACACGATAACTCGAGAACGCGTGTACTTCGAGAGTTGATATTTTGCACACGAACATTGAAAAAAAAGAGTAAAATTAAGTTCGAAAATGGGACGAATCGGATAACTTCTCGTATGGTTGCTATACGAAAATTTCGTTTTTCACTGTAGATATGTTTGGACACTGCCTGAAAATACAATGTTTTCATATAAATATTAAATATAATTTCAAAAATAGGCTAGATCATGCAACCCCTTGGTTTTGTCATATAAAAATCAATCCTATCCTGAAAACTTCTTCAGAATATGAAATCTAATAAAATTGTGATGATCATTTTTTTCTGTCCGACGAATCGCTCTAGAAATATGTATATGCGGAAAACCACTTCAAAAATCAAAGTTGTACAAATGGATACCATACGAAATTTCATCGGGCATTCATCTAGGGTATCATAAGAATTTGTCATAGATCAATTCTAGATTTTTTACTTCTTTGAGAAGCAGTTGTCAATTTCTCAAATTGCTCCAACCATTTTATGAAAGTCGGAGTATTTATGTAGTCTGCCAGTTACGCTCACGTCACAACCAATTGGGTCGCTTTTCAGAAGAATCAAAATAATTTTTTTTTCGATAAAAATTAAATAAGGGGGTACATATTGAGCATTATCACTAATTGCGCACACAACCATTTAAGGTTTACCTTGCCCGCTTGCTTGCTACACCTCTTTTTCGGTTGGCGTGGCATGCTGGGTATTTCGTTTGGAACGGTTTGAGCTCTCGTTTCGAAGCTGTTATAGATTCTATCAGCCGTTAGTCTTATTGTAAGAACACTAAGTTATTAACATATTACTCCAGTTGCCACTGATTTGCAAGAACGATGCAAATCTTGTTTGACGTGGTGATCGCAATGAGGGATGGTTGGAATAAAAGAGGATGGGGCCCCGAAGGTTCCCTTGAACGTAGGCCAGAATGATCGCAATGATAATTTGTTTTTCATGAAAGAACGAGTAAGATCCTTACATGCTAGAAGAGGATATTCAAGGTTGTTGTTTTTTGCATAAGTATGTATGTGCACTCTTAATTTGACTATCAGAACCAGCCCGCTGTAGTGACACATTTAATAAATAAACGGTGTTAGTATTAGTATGTTAGACTAAACATAAACCAAGCACCGGATGAAATGAGACGCAATGCAACATAGAACAAAGATAAAAAATAAAATTAAATCTAACTAACATGTTTAGAATCGTCAACAACAAAATACTCAGCCAATTTGTTAACAGTAATACACATGCGGTTAATAGGTTCGTACATGCCAAAGTTAGACCTTGAGGTGTTAACATGCAACATAGGTAGCCTTCTCAAATTGTGCCTACTATCACGGAAAGTGATTTTGTCAAGGAACAACGGGGAATCAACGTGCGACTTTTCTCAAGCGAGTGCATATTCAAAAGTTGTAAGCGATCCTGATAGGGTGGAAGAATAAATGAATTATTCCCGGGTAGGTGTCTGAGACCAAAGCGCAGGAAGTTTCGCTGAACAGACTCGATACGGACGATGTGTGTACAGTAAAAAGGAGACCAGACCTGGCTAGCGTATCCAAGAAGTGGTCTCACAGAGAACTCTCGGCACGTTTTATAAGGCCCATCATAAAACTACTCGTTGATACCATGTAGTTTAGTGGGAGCTAAAATTCAATCTATGGTCACATTTGACACCCAAATCACAGACAGAACTAACACTGCGAATCGAGAAATCCGAGAACCCATAATCATAAGTGATATGTTTCTGATTCCTGTGGAAAGTCATAACTTTACATTTGTCGATATTGAGTACCAAATTATAGATTTTGAACCAATCGTAAAATTTGTGGAGGTCACACTGTATCTGTTGACATTCGTTAAAAGATTTAATCTGAGTGAAAAGTTTAATGTCGTCAGCATAAATTAAGACTTTGCAGTGCTTCACAACAGAGAGTATGTCGTCAAAAGATAGAATAGAGATGGAATGGCGGAAATAGATTTGGTATGTTCTGTTATCTAAATATGACTGTCCATTTTAGAAATGTTAGGGGAAACCCATACTTTTCCTTTTTAAACAATATCACTGAGTGGGATAACTTGTCGAAAGATTTACTAAAGTCTGTATAAATACAATCTGTCTGGTAGCCTTTTACAAACCCGCCAATAGTATTCGAGACAAATTCCAATAAGTTAGTGGTTGTAGACCTGCCCGAAATAAACTCATGTTGGTTTGAAGAGAGCAAATTCTTGCAGGAAATTGATAACTGAGAGTAAATGGTGGATTCGAATAACTACTGGGCATTCAAGATAATTTTGCATAAGCTTATAGTTAGAGATATAATTTTTATTGCCTTTTTTGTAGACAGGTATAATACAAGAATTTTTGCATAGCTGAGGAAAATAATTTTTAGCGGGGTTGCCAGGGAGAGGCAACAAATTAAAAAAGGCTGGAGGGATCCCATCAGGACCCGTTGTGAACTCATTTGGAAGCCCATTAATATGATCAAGTATATCCTCATGTGTAATGTGAATGAAACGTTATGAAAGTCGTTCATATGACTAAGGTTATTATTTCGAGGTTGGAAATTTGACGAGGTGAATGAATTGTCAATAAATGAAGCAAACATATTGCAAATTTCAAACGAATCATAACTAGCAAAATCCTTATACCTTATGGTATTGGGATAGCTGTCCGGTTTTTTTCCTCATATTAATAAACTTAAAAAAGATACGCGGGTCACTAAATAATGTCGCTTGCATTCTTTGAATACACTCATCACACAGTTTAGAGGAAAGTTCTTTGAACGCATTATAGCATGTGAGGAAGCTGATGGCACTTGTAATGTGTTTGTCCCTCATATAACTTTTCCACAACTTATTTTTTCTATTTTTAAGACGTTTCAGTTCTTTATTGAACCATGACGGAGATGTTTTAGAAAACCGCTGTCGCTCACGGGGAACGTGAGAGCAAAATAAATTGAAAAGAGTTGGAAGATTTGGTAACGTCTTCGTCAACACTATTGCTAAACAGTATTGTGATGAAATCAATAGATGTAAGTCTACTGCAAAGTTCCGAAAAGTTAGCCTTTCTAAAATTGAAAAAGTATTGTGTTTCGTCACAGTTTGTAATGTTTTCGGTTTCAAAACAATATGTATATAGTAAAGGAAGGTGATACTTGTCAAGAGTAGGCATTAAAAGTGGGCTAGGTTCGACTAAAAAGTTACCCACATCGGTAGAGAAAACCAGGTCCAACTGCCTACCCATGTCATGTCATGACCAAGAGATGAGATAGTGTGGAGGATTAGTGATTCCCTTGTTGACAATTTGTTAAGAGGAAGATAGTCATCATCATCTTCATTTAGTACCCATTGTATATTGGGTAAATTAAAATCACCAATAAGAAGTAATTCGTCAAGAGGTTCCATCATACCATGAATAAAATTAGATGTTGAATTTTGACCTTTGCCATCAACAATATTTATAGAATCTATTACCACACAGTTGCGTGTTTCTGGTGTACATGTTATGAGCTTTGAGTTACACTTTGCACTTCCAAGAACAAAAAAAAACAAAGTTTTCTGTGTGATTTTTGCTTTATGAACTGTTACTGAATCATGTTTACTTCGTGCAAGCTACTGCAACAAAGCAGCATATAATTGCATGTTGGTACACTAAAAAAATCACAAACTAAATCGCTAAAGACACGTGCTGCAATGGGAACGCAAAATTTTGTGAAAATTTGTTTTATTTTTCATTTCCTTATTAGACATTAAATAAAACGATAGTAAAATATATTTTTTTAAATATACTACATTAATTATTTCCCTGGTAATTCGCTGGTGTAAGGATGATAATATGAATACTTCAGAAATGAAATGAAAACCAAACATTCGGTGGAAAGGTACGAGTCAGGCTCATTCTTTGTCGTTGTTGCTGTTTCCATATTCGAATTTAATGTTCAGTACGTAATTTCTATATTGTAGCTCTGACTGAAATTTCAGCTTGTTAAGAAAACGCATTCTGAAAATTTTCTAATATGGGCAAAGGTTTTTGTGTACCACTATTTACGTATATTAAAATTAAAACAGCCTCACCTATCTAGTAATAAATAAATAAGCAATATGACAAGTTAAAAAAATGCAGAATAAATTTAAAATATTTCAAACAAGAGTTTTTTTTATAACTGTATTGTTCAAAATAAAATGTTCTCTGTGCCTTTGCACATCCGAATATATTTTCATGTACATATGTATGCACAATTTGTAGCCTTCTTGTTCCTCATCACTTTTTATCTCTTTCTCTCTTTAACTGATGTACGAATTAATATCTTAAAAAGTATAAAAGATACATATATTTAACTAAATAAAAGTGAAATTTATACACACAAAATAAATAAAAGATAGAAAACAAGATAGTAGATAGTTGTAAATATTGCACATAAAAAATGTCTTTTATCTAGTTCGTTTTTATAATTAAAAAAAAAAAGTATATATACGTATAGAAGTATATAGCCATATATATGTATATATATACGCATATTCACACATATATATTCGCATATTCATATATATATATACATATATATATATTATTATTATGTAGCTAATTTAAAAAATGAACCGAAAGAATGAAAAAAATATGATATCATCAACCCTGAAAAAGTTGTCTATTTCGTTTTAAGCTTTAAATATTATTAATTATTGGCATTTATTGCATTATAAATATAAAGATGAAGGCAAGTTTAGAATGTACACTAAACTAAAAATGAAAAAAAATGGAGCTAAAATAAGTATACTTAATTAATGCAAGGAAGATATAAAACACAAAAACTGTAAAATAATAGCGTAAACTTTCCATTCTTAATACATAAGTACATTTAATGCAAAATTGTATGAAAAATAACAAATAAACATAAAAAATGCATTCTTGTGGAAAATATCTAATGTCGCGATACCCTTTCTCTTTTTCTTGTCTTTATTAATTCCTAGTTTTATGACCTTGTATTTGTATTTTTCGATTTTCTCAATTAATAGTTATCAGCAATTTAACAGCGATTATGATTAACGCAGTGTAGAAACATGCATTTCCGTAAATTTCAAAAGTAAGATAAGTAAGTAAAGATACCCGTTCAAAACTGTGGTTTAACTGAATTTCATGCATTTTTGAGCAAAAAGTATGATTTTTGCAAATAACTTTTGGAAAATGAATTAGTGGGATTTGTTTTAATTTTTCGACTTAGAAATTTATCTATTCGATTTATCGAATAGAAAAACCTAATACACTCATAATAGTTTATTTTTTGCTTCTTTCGACAAAAAGTGCATACTATGCTTATGACGGACATAGGGTATCGATATTTAGATATTAAAGGACCCCTGACAGACATAAAAGGAGTCATTGATGTGAAAAATTTCAATTCATTTGACAGATTTTTAAGCGTAAACAATTTAGAAATGTTCGTGACAAATGTATCAGCATCCAAGAAAAGCGAAAAAAGAGCCTGGTGAGATGCAAAATGTACCGGTGGATGTGGTGTTTCAATCCACAATTTTGTGTGAAACGAAGAAAAGTGCGGTCGAAGATTTGTTTAAAAATAACATAATTGTAATGAAATTAGTTTTTTTTCATTATTTTTCCCGGGAAGTAAAATTGTTGTCCTTTTGACTCCATGTCTTCTGTCGCGGGTGTTAAGATAATTACAATTTAAAAAAAAAAAATCGAAGACTCAATTCTTAAATTAAGACTTTATTTCGTACTTCGCGTTACAAGAGTTCACCGAGAACTGACTTTTCTGATAGAATTATTCTACTTGCTAAAAAATGCAACTAATCATATTTTCAGACAAATAAAAGTTTCGTATTTCCAGAGAGCTATGGAGCTATGGGAATGAATTTAAGTGGCTTCGTGGGAAATGTTGCTGAAAAACAGAGTCTGAAATGTTATCGGTGTTGGATATGTTACTCGGGTTAACGATTTCGTCGCGACAAGGACTGGAATGTACTTTCCTAAGTTAGAGGAGAATGTCGCTGGCGCTTTATTTGTTTTTTCCCTTTGGTAGATTAAAACACCGAATTCGGGTAGTTTTGTTCTGTCTTTTATTGACTACTTTGAACTGGCTTATTATATTTTATTTATTAAAACTGGATCTCTTCTGTTGACCGCGGTGCGTGCGCGATACGAGGGTGTATTTACCGTAATTATTTTGAAGCAAATGATGATTGAAATTTTTTGTATTAATACTCTTAGCACAAATAAGAAAAATACAGATAGCCATTCACTGTATTTACAACTGACGCCAATTATTGCGGCTAACCGACAAACAAGTGCTTAAAGCTTTTCTCTCACAAGTCATTTACCAAACTCTCATTTTTCAAGAGAGCTATAAAGATAAAATTGAAAGCAAACGTGGAGGGCTGTGAGAGATTTCGAAGCAATCAAGTTTGAACAGCCATCGTGCGGTGCAGTGTTGCACGCAGAAACATAGTTTCTCGCATAGAATCTCTCGTAAAAGCTTCAAAGCTCTTTTTCGATACAATGTGCTTTCAATTTCAGTTGGTGACTGAACGTCACTGATCCCCATAAGGTCTGGACATCTGGGTTTATCTGTGCTCTTAGTCTATATATGCATACATACAGAAGAGTGTATACAAATTTTTGTACTCGAATCTAAAGATAGTTTGCGATATACGCCGCTTCCAAGAGGACAATCCGACGTAATTGCTGCTCTGCGGTTGACAGCGATTAAGCCATACATTCATCAGAAAAATAAAATAAAAATATATTTAGAAACTAGACAAATAGGTTTACAGCACCACGTATGGGAATTTCGATAAAAAAATTTCTTCGTTAAAATAAAAAGAATAGAAGGGGGGCCTTTTATAAGAAAATCCTTACAGGGTGCCATAGAGACTGGATTTTCGAACAGTTTAAGACATGGCATCGAATGTATAGCTTTTTCAATATTTCTCCACCAGATTGAAAAGCGTAGTTTCGAGAAAAACGCGTTCAGAGTTTTGCTGAAGGATAATTTAACAACAAACTAAACTAAACGGTTTCAGGTAAAATATCTGTATCTCCGTCAATTTCACAAATTCCTTTATTGGTGAGATCATTCAGAAAATATATAAAAAAAATGTCTGGTGCCTTAACTCAAACTGAGCTCAAATCAAGATTGTAATTACTTGACAGTTGAAGGTTTTGAAACTGAACTGACTGACTGTTATGGTCGCAGTCACAGAGAGAAATATGCTACTGTGTCACTGACAGCTGGCTGATGGTCCAATATGCAGTATGCTGAATAGTTCGCTTTACGCTGCCACTAACTGCTGCCTGATGGTACAGAAAATACAAGATATTGTCATTACGAACCTCGTTCGTTACAGCAATAATGGACGAAATTTCTTGCCCCTCCGCTCTCTGTCTTTTCAATACAAATGTATATACGTTAGTTTACGAAAATTCGTCACAGTTCTCGTGTCAAAATTTAATGAAAATCCCTTGTACCGTGGCTGATGTTGACGTAGTCGTGGCTTATACAGTGAAGTGAGCCGTGGTGCTCCATTAAACTATGTAACCGACATCGGACTGGCTGGTTCTGAACACATTGCCTGAACATCAATGCCAGAAGTATACCAGAAGGCGACATTCTGTTTGCAGCAATCATTCAATATGGAACACGTGAAGAAGCCCAAGTGATTTTGACTGAACGGAAGAAGAATTCTTGGTTAAGAAAGCATAAAAAAGCTGGAAAATAGCTATAAAGATAAGGAAAGGTTAAAGGAAGACGAGAAAAAAACAATCGCGGGAATAGCAATTGGCAAGTGGATTACTTTTCAAGAAAAAAACGAAAAGTTTCAAGATACCAAGTCCATCTACTTTTTGTTCATAAGCTTAAAGATTGATTAGCTCTGTGGCTCCCAAATTATTGTGCCCTTAGGCAACTAACCCAGTGTTATGGTCGCAGCGTACTGCAGGAACCAGTATGCTACGTGTATGCGCTGACGATAGCAGCAGTGCTCACATTGTGTCAAACGGTGAATGTGCTGCCGCTGGCAACACGACCGCACGATTTAACCCTGACTGGGACAGCGGACAGCAAAAAGGAGGATTATTAAAATTGTGCCCGACATACAAAAATTACAGAGAGGGCTAATCCGAAGGTAGTGTACGTGATATTGAACCAAGAATTAATCAGGAAAGGAAAACGGAGTACATACAAGAAACCTGCCCGAAGTGGCATCGACATGCGGCCCCAAATTAACAAATAGGGACACTGGAAAATATACTGCCCATAGTGTCATAGGGTAGATGTCTGTGTACAGTATATCTGTGTCCTCCCATTAAAAATGTAAGTTGTGTAAGGGTCCCTTCTCGGCCGGATGTAGTTCTGCATGTTTTGTGTTGGCACGAAAGTTTTTTGTACATGGTAGGTGACAGCGGCAGGTTTTTGTGGAGCCCCCCCCCCCCCTCCCCCACACTCCGGCAATAGCTGCCTGGCTGAAGAATCTCTAGCAACATCCTCAGTCTTTGGCATCTCCAACCTGACTACTGAGATTTCGTTGAGAATTCAAAATTTTTTCATACACACATCCACACTACTTACTTTTAACTCCTGACCTGTTGATGGAGTGGACCTGGAAAGCTTTTGTTTTTGAGAGTTAGCTCTTGGAGAGAGAGGGAGAAATTCCATGAAAATTTCTTTTTCCCATTTAGTTTTTGGAGTTAAGCTCATAAAATTTGTTTGTTTGTTTGTGTTGTTTTGAAAAGTATGAGCCTAGGTCTTAGTAAGTCTTGTGAGTACGCTCGGATACCACATTTTTGAACATTTTTGATTTTAGAACTTTGTCTTATTGTCTTTGTTTTATTTTTCTTAATCCAATTATCGAGTTTGAGGTTAAGCGTCGTCCTTGATTACAGCCTCAACGATTGTTTTCTGGGTACGAAGTACTCTCAGTTGCTGGAATTTAGTTATCTTTTTGAAAGTTTTAGAGCCTTTAATTATTTTTGGCAAGACTGATTCTGAATTTTTGACTCCTTGCTGAAAAACTTATAGCACATGTTAGGTGCATCGCGTAAATTCTGAACTTGTAGTTATAGTAACATTAAGTAGCAAATCTGAAGTTGCTCCACTACTCTTAGTTTAGTTGATGGGAAAAATTCTTTTACTTGTGGGAATTTCTCCATTGATAGTTCGGTGTCCTGATCCTAGCCTTGGCACTGCTTTTCTAGATTACGTTAGATTTCTGTGCCTATTCAATTCGTCCGATTTTGAACATCTTGAGAGATTGTGGTACCTTACTCTGTTCGGTTGAGTCTAGTAAATTTTGGAGATGGCTACCATGCGAACACCACATCATACTGTAGTCCCAGTACAGATGCCAGACCAATTCTCCATCAGTCAAGACGAAGACTGGCCCGTCAAAAGAAAACCTGTAACTACCATCTGTGAGAATGTGTTCCACAAGGCATGCTTGCGAGCATGGATAGGGGAGCAAGCCAATTGCCCTAAATGCAGACAATTGCACACAACTAGATTTCAGGGCATATACTGGTGCGATTCCGAAGAGGGAAGGGCAGGGAAATGCAAATCGTTCTCAGCAACCCTTACAGCTTAATGTGCTTCAACCGACACTTCCGCAGTCAGGCCATGAATCACTGTCCCCGGGCCTCTGCTCTGCATTCAGATCTCATAATGGTTCGAGAAGGAATATTCCGTCACCTGGACCTTCTGTACAAGGCTTAATATCTAACGACGCAATAATAGTCGTTCTCAGAGCACAACTCCAAGACTTAGTGCGTGAAGGGATCTCCCAAACTATGAACTTACTGCGAACGGAGATATTAGATGTTCGTCAACGAGTCTCTGCTGTCATTCACCAGGCAGACGCTTCTCGTCCACCACTACCACCTTTTGGAGAACGTGTCCCACCACCCAGACACTTCATGGAACCCCCTAGAAATCCGCGTCAGCGACATTCGTTCTCAGCTGGTCAGCAAAGGCAATCCTTCCCACCTGCAGCAGCATTTGCCCCTCTAGCACCACCATTTTTAAACAATAGAGCTCAGAATAATTCTTGGCACAGGCGCCCAGGCAGTCCCAGCCTTGTTCCTTTTCTTTTGCTGGTTTTTTCAGGGTATCTGCAAAGGGGGCAAAAGCTTATTTAATTTCGTAAAGTAGCCCTTTTCTACTTTCCGCCCAAAAGAAAGATTCTAATTTGTGTAGAACGCGCACAGAGTGCAATCTTTCATATAAATCCTAAAAAGAGAAAACAAATTAAAACCTAAAAAAAAAAAAAATATTTCCAAAGAAAGATAATCAGCTTTATTATGGTTGTCACCTCACATCAAGTTTCACGATTATGTAAAATTCATAGGAACGAAAGGAAACAAAGAAGAAAAGACAGATTTTACCTGAAAAAATTAAGTGAGAATGAGGTTTAACGACTATTTTAGTTAATTATTCATGGCTTGTATTATATTCCGGAGGTTACAATACAAGCCATGAAGTAGCCGAAGGCACCGACACATTAAGGGCCGTATTCACCAAGCCATTTAATTGAAATTTAATTTAATTTCTGTTTTAGTACTCCCGTTAGAGAGGGTTAGGGCTCACTTAAATTACAATTAAAGTTATATATGCGTTATTATAACATAAAATAACCCAAATTAAAATTTAATTTAATTTTAAGTGTGCCCTAACCCTCTCTTACAAGAGTACTAAAACAGAAATTAAATTAAATTTCAATTAAATGGCTTGGTGAATACGGCTCTAAAAGACCTTAACGTGCGGCTTTTTATATACTCGTCATGGAGGAAAAACTAAAATTTCATTTTAAACAGGTCCTAAAGCCGAAAACTCAATCAGTTAAAAAAAATCAAGTTAAAGCAAATTGCAGCCAAAGATGTTTTAATTCTAATAGTTTAAAAAAATAGCATTTAGAGCAAATTTATGGAAATTATAGCGTTTGAACAAACTACAAGCAACTTTTATATGAAAAACTCCTGTAGTAAGACAAGGCAAGAAGACTGTAATTGACTGTAAAAGACTGATCCCTTTTTACCACTTTGTTCATGGCTTGTATATTCCGGGGCTGCGCTGCAGCAGGGTTGCCACCATATCAAAATTTCCCGGAGTAGATTAATCAAAAAAATTAAATTAGTATTATAAATAGATTTAAATAAAACATATTTTTGTGAAAAAACAAAGATTTATTTAACAGAAAGACAACAAAACAATATATACTTCTATTTAGTTAATATATACATTTCCGTGTCTATACATTATTACACTGTGTATTTAAATCACTGGAATAAGTACCAGCATGAAATTTGTGACGTTTGGTATATTGGATTAGCTCCATAGGCGGCTCCAAAATACTAGTTTCTATAAGTTCGAGCTCTTTTACTAAAATAATACTTGTCACAGTTCTAGTAAGAAGTTTCAAAGATCAGTCTTTATTAAATTTCTGGAAGAAAATTTTCTTTCTACGGCAGCCGAACTATGTGGGAAAGCATATAAGCTAATCATATAATCAGCTAATTCTCTATATTTTAAATTATCTAAGTTATTTCTGACATTTCCAAGATTTTTCCAAAAAGATATCATTATAAAAATATTTAATAATCAAATCTTGTTTTCCAATAAGTGATCTCCATTGTTCATTTAAAATTTCAGTATTAATTTTATTGTGTGGAAAATTAGACACTAATTCTAGAATTGTCGGCAGGGTAGAGAAGTCTTGTTGTGATTGAGTGCCGTGCTCGGAGAGGAAAGCACTCAACCTGGTTAATGTTAATAAATTTGGGCTTTAAGTCACAAATAGCATGTTTACATGCAGAATTGAAAGAACGAATCAAGATTGAGTTGAGGTTTCGACTCGTGTTTTTGAGCACGCAGGGTTGAGATATTGAGTTGAGACCGGGTCCAACTATAGTTGAAGTGACAGTTAAACATAACATTACTTATGGTATTTTTGTTGATGAAGTTATAAAAGTTATAAGCTTTGTTCAAATAAACAAAACAAACTCACAATAAATACACAACACACTCATACTTCGAGTAAAGAATGAATATAATAAATTTCAACTGTTAGCTGCCAACTCGACTACTCAATCCGTGTTTCCAGTTTCAACTCAAGCCGCGTATACATGGAGTTGAACCCGAGTTCAACCATGGTTCTACCCTGCATGTAAACATGGTAAAAGTAAACACTCTCTGCTTTAAAATTTATTATTTTAATTTTCTTACACTTTTTATCGATTTGGGTTTTACAATGCTTTTTGATATTTTCAACTTTTATTAATTCGAATTTTACGGTAGATTTTAATAATTAAATTTTTTTCAATTTGGATTTCGCAACACCTTTTAATAGTCGCAATTTTTTTAATTCGGATATTATAATACCTTTTAATAATTTCAACTTTCAAAAATTTGCTTATGCGCGAGTCCCTGCACTTTTCTGGTCGACTACTTTAGAAAGAACTCCCTGAGGATCAGCGATATTGCGCTTAGGCACCCGTGAAAGCTTCAAAAAGCTTTTTATTCTTTTTGTTACTTTCTCAGGACGTTTAGAGGAGAAAATGTAGAAAAGCTTGAATGCAAGCAATATTCACTTGTGCGCCCGTCTTGAAATATTAATTTTAAGAGGGCGCGAATATGGTGGTAATTGTATGTATGTATGTATGTATATGCAATTAGATTGGAAAAATAAGTACTGCACACTCTACATATGTATGCATATGCGGAAAAAAAAGTAAGAAAGACACTGTATGTAGGTAAGTAAGTATGGAATGTGTGTCTGATGACAAAATGCAATTTATGCTAAATTGCATTTTGTTGCAGTATGGAAATGCATTTTAAATGCATTTTAAATTTTAAATGAAATTATGAATGAATTGTATTTACATTAATTTTCAGGGTCAACTTTGCAATGTACCGATATATTGCACAGGGCAATATATTGGTGCATGGACCTTTATGGTTGTGATTCGGGCCATTGCAAAACCCTCGAGAATACTTCCCAAGCCATGAAACAGAAATCTATATGTGTGCTTGCTTAGTCCGTTTTCTAAAATGTTCTATATTGATACTTATGGAAAAGTGCTAAACATTGGCTTTATATATGCCATAGAGCCTAAACTACTATCCATACAGGAAAATAGTCTGGTATTAATTTAAAGCTTGGTTCCTTACCTTCCCAAAGGCTACACTTCCTATATACCTTACTTAACAAAATAATAAAATAGTTTTGATTACAAAGTAATCTTACCATTTTGCGCTCAATACCTCTCAGCTGAGTGATAATTGCATGTGTGTATGTGCAGCCGTAGTCCAAATCTGACGGCTCAGCACAGCGACATTACAATGATTACTCAGCTGAGAACTTTTGTTTGAGGAATCGTAGTCATTTGGTTAAGATAATTTTTTTTTTAATAATTTTGTTAGGAAAGGTATGAAAATTTTATTACGGTCCGGAAGATAAGAAAGCAATTTTAAGATTTACAGAACGCCATTTTTCTGTATGAATAGTAGTTTAGGGCGGAGGAGCTATTCAAATCAAACTTTTGTCACTTTTTATAAGAACACTGCAAATATTTTAGAATGTAAGGACTACGTTGGGCCTCGCATGTGGTAGGGAGCAGGCGCGTATACAGGGGTAGGGTCACGGGGGTCATGACCTCCCAAAGCACAATGGGACGCTGAACTGTAGTGAGTTGTAAAAGTTTAACAGGACGATTTTCGTATGATATGGACACAATGTGTAGCAGACGTCGGCGATTAATCCTGGTGCTGTAACACACTTGCAATTTGCGGCGACCGCTAGCGCTGGGTTGGGCTTGTTTGTCTTCTTTTGAGTAGTAATAGTGGGTGGATAATAAGAGTAATTCGCTCATAGCTCTTTGTCTTTGAAACGTGTACGGTTTTTTTTAGAATTTTCTTGTGTTTTATATAGTGTCGAAAAGTCATCTATCACACATATCCCAGAATGGTAAATAATTTAGGAATTACTCCTATAAAAAGCACACAATTTCGAGATTTGAAAGTGTTATTGTTTCTAAGAAATTGATCAGCGAACATACATTTTTTTTTATCTATCTGATTTTCCGACATAAAATCGATGATAGGTTAACTTGGTGTGGAACTCGTAACAGAAGCATACAAACTGACTTAATGAATCTTGATTTAGGGTTCTTCCAGTAGAATCCTAGTTCCATGCAATCATCAAAATATAACCACCCGTTGATTTTTCTAGCGACACTGATTGAAGCGTGACTTGCTCAAACTTTTTACGTTCGTAGGGAAGCATTAAAATTTTCTTAGAAAAATACTTGCAAATTGTTCTTAAGAAATTTAATGAATAACTATTCACCGACAACGGTCCAAACGAATTGGTGGATTGCTTCTGGTGGTTCACTCCTTCGGACGACGAGGGCACAAGCATTCAGTTTTCTTAGAAATATTTGAAATTTTTTCATTAGATTTATCATGCACTACCGGTGGCCGACCATGGTTCCAAAGAGTTAGGTATATTGATTCAGTTTACTTGAAAAATTTTTTTTCGAATTTTTGTACACGGCTGAACACCATCAGTTGGATTGATTCGAGTGCGCCAAAATTGATTCTACAATTTTACGTCAGAATTTTTACGGAAAAACTATAAAAATGAAATCCATTCGCTTTCCTCTGTGATAGTTGGCGTTACTTGGCTTGTACTTTCGTATTAATTCAAGTAGTGTTGTTTAATTTAACTTCACTTTGGATGTGAATCAAGGTGCAAGCTCGCTCTCAGTCAATTACTTCACCCATGACAGAATCGCTTGCGACCGCAACTATTTCTACTATCTCTCCATGAAAAGGCGTATCGGTGATGAGTCCTTAATGTCCACCCTGAGATCGACATTGATGTGCATAATATTATCGATAGGTTTTCCAAATCAAACCGAAAATTGGATTTTATGATATATCGTAAATATGATTAAAAAAAAATTTAGGAGCGACTTCTTCCGACTTTTTCCTTCCCCTTGAACATTTTAGTTGTGACCCCCCCTAGACTACCGGTCTGGATACGCGCCTGGTAGGGAGGGAGTCTGTTTCATGGCTTGTGAAGTATTCTCGAGGGTTTTGGGCATTGACTACTTGAGTCACAACATCCCTCCCCCTGGGGAAAAGAAAGTCTTATTCTTTAGGAGAAGAAAACTTTCTTTATATATGTAAGTGAAGGAGCTGTACAAAAGGTTATCTTATAATACATAATATTCATATGTCAAAAAAAAATTGTAGCTCTAGAGCTTTTAAACTTAGGATTACTATTAAAAGGAGTTATATATACATAATTTTATTATGGCTAAAAATTGTGTTAACAAGGAACGAGCTCACAATCTGTTGGCTAACCCGCCGTCGCGCCCCTCACGGAATTGCATGTGGCACTTGCCGTCACTACACTTTTCTATAACATTGGTACCTGTTAGGTGCGTACCGTTTGATGAAATGAATGAAATGATTTACTTACTCAGCAAGGACAAAAGTGCATATGACGGGGATGCCAACTGTATTCCGCCACTGGCAGGCGCGTATACAGGGGAGGGGGTCACAGGGGTCATGACCCCCCCCCCCAAGCGATACATAACCTTCGCGGTGAATTCAATGTGGCGCTGGACTGTAGAGCGAGCTGTTAAAGTTTAACAGGAAGATTTTAGTATGATACGCTTTGTTTGTCTTCTTATAAGTAGTAATAGTGGATTTGGTTTAATAGTCATTCTCTCGTAGCTCTTTGTCTTTTAAAGGTGTACAAATTTTTTTGAATTTTCTTGCGTTTTAATATATCTAGTGTCGAAAAGTCATCTATCGTAACTAGCACAGGATAGTAAAGTACTTTTGGAATGCATATTTATTTTAGTATTTGATTTTTTAAAAAATGGCACGTAATGCTTAGCAGCCCAGCTATGAAGATGCTTTTATATTTTTGTTGCGCCAATTAAAAAGTTTAGAAAGTGTTATTGTTTCTACAAAATTGGTTAGAGATCATAATTTTTTTTTACCTATCTGATTTTCCGATGGTAGACAGCAGCGGGAAATTCGCTATCAAAAAAGGTAGAGGAAAAATTGGGAGTACAATCGCAATGACAGGCAGTGAGCGGCGATTGTGAAAGAAGAAGATACTGAAATTTCATTTATTATTAGTTTTGAGCGTTTTGAAACAAATTTTATCGAAAATATTTTATATTATTTTGAAAGAATTGCAATAGACCAAAGTGCGGAAAGGAAAAATTTAATCAAACTAAATGCCAAAAATATCACAATTTTACCATTTGTATTTAAGTGCCTCGAAATATCCATCCATACCATGTCTTTTTTGTCAACTCGTCTATACTGGTTGTCTTGTATATCATAAATTATTTTATGACTTCACAATTCCTCAATCAATTTTTCATCAAAACTCATTCTTTTAACATTACAGCGGCGTGCTACCACCTCAAAAAGACAAAACTAAATGCCAAAACAATTTCATTCGTTGGATTTTGTTGGTAGTACTGCAGCGACGACGGCAAAATTAGAATTTGATCAATCCCGACGACAACTTCGTCGCCCGCTTACCGTCGCCCGTCGTAATTTGAGCATTCGCATAAGACGATATGCTTTTAGAAGTTCGACAGCAGCATTTGTTCGTCATTTGCCGTTGCCCGTCGCAATTGTATTTTAGCCTTGACTTAACAAATTTTTGTTTTACGGTTCTTCCAGTAGAACCCGAGTTATGGAATCAACGTCTTGCCACCCGTTGATTTTTCATAGCGACACTGATTAAGCCTGAGTTGTTCAAAATATTTACATTCGTAAGGAAGCATTACATTTTTCTTGGGGTTCGTGCACAACAAGGCGAGGCGAGGCGATGCGTGGCTAGGCAGTTTGGCGAGGCGAGGTGAAGATATATCTCGAGGTGTATTGTTTACAACAAGGCGTTCAGCTTCTTGGTAAATCGTGAAGTGAGAGTATAAATTATGTCATCAGATTCAGAAGTAGAAATTTTGTGTTTGTCAAGTAGTGCAGCTGACTGATCCTGATAGATTCTTCCAATATATGAGAATGAATAAAGACCATTTCGATTATATCAAAGAAAAAAACCTATAAAAATATGCCATCTATAAAAATTAGTGCGCTGCACCTCGCGAAAAAATTCTCGAGCGATTTACCTCGAGGTGTCTCGGCACATCGCACGCTACCACAGCATTTTTATGAATTCTCTCATAGTACATCGTGCAATCATTTTATTTCTTTAACTCTTGATATAGCCTCGCCACACTTCGCCATGTTGTGCACGTACCTTTAGAAATATAGTTGCAAATTGTTCTTGAGAATTTGAATGATTAACTATTCACCGACAAAAGTCCAAACGAATTGGTGTATTGATTCTGGTGGTCCTCTCTTTCGACAGTTGAACAAGCATTCAGTTTTCTTAGAAAGATCTGAACATTTTTCTTTAGATTTTTCATGGCGGCGGACAATGGTTCCAAAGAGTTATATTGATTCAGGTGTCTTGGCTGATCTCGGTCGGTAAAGATATTTATGAGCATTGGCAACCATACATTTTGTTCTTAAAAATTTGATTGAACATTTTTCTTTCGAATTTTTATACACTATTGGTTGCTGAAAACGATCAGTTGGATTGATGAAACTAAAATTAATTCTACAATTTTTCTTCACAATTTTTACGGCAAGACTATAAAAATAAAAACCATTCGCTTTCCTCTGCCTGCGGTAATTGCCGTTGCTTTGCTTATACTTTCGTATGAATTCAAGTAGTGTTGTTTAACTTAACTTCACGTTTGCTTTTAATTTATAGTTAGCGATGGAGGTAGAAATAGTTGCGAAAGTGGAAAGCAAAGGGCCATTGATAACTATTTTCAGAAGAAAGCAAGATCAGTTAAGTTCCCGTCAAAAGATATAGTCATGACATATCATGCACTTCTACTCCTATTCCTCTGAATGTGAATGAAGGTGCAAGCTCTCACTTTCTGTCCTTTACTTCAGCCTTGACAGAATCGGTTGCATCACATCAATGTCTACAATCTTTGCACGAGAAAGAGTATCTGGATATGAGTCCGTAATGTCTGTCCACTCTGAGATCGACATTGATGTGGATAATATTATGGACAGGTTTTCAAAATCAAACCAAAAATTGACTTTTGTGATATCTAACTTAAATATGATAAAAAAAAAATTTTAAAGCGACTACTTGCGACTTTTTCCTCCCACCTCGAACATTTTAGTTGTGACCCCCCCCCCCCCCCCCCAAGCTGCAGGTCTGGATACGCGCCTGGCCAGTGGGAGCAGTATTGTGTTAGTAATATGCAACCTATGGGGCTTTGTTTCTACTGATGTTTACATCGGCCATCCTGTGTATTGCTGTCCTCAGCAACATCACCACATGCACACTTAAACGCAACAAGCAAGATATTAGGGTTAGATCCAACCACAATCATGCGACAACTGATATAGCGCTCCTTTTCTCCAGCCAGAACTCCTAGATCTCTGTAAGATTTAAATTCGTTTCTTACTTCAACAATTTGAACTTTCATCTGCCCTGCGGTATTTCCTATAGAGTTCTAGTAAGCGTGGCCAGTACTCATGGTCCACACTTCGTCTAACGATCAATAATCATGAGACGTAAACTCTCTGATGTACCGCCTTCTTCTCTTCATAATTCTTCTCATACTCAATCCAAGCCTCCAGCTCACGTAATATATTTCCTCGTTTCATGTTGAATAAGTGATAAATCGTATGTATATGAATATATTTTAATTCATTTGATTTATACAGAAAAAAAAAACAAAGATAAAATAAATTTGCACCAGTGGCGAATTTTATCGGCTGCATATACGGAATGAAAAGGTTTTCCGCTCGCTCTAACCTTTGGTGGATCAGTAACTTCATAGCGATCGTGACCCAGGATCTTGTTCAGGATGTATGGTCCTTTATATCGTGGCATATGTTTCTGCGGAGCTCCTGTTGCTCTGTGCTCGCACCGGATCAATACCAAATCTCCAACTTCATACTTTATGGGTAGTTGTCGACCCAGATTGTACTTCTCAGCTTGCTTTGTTCGGCTTCTATTCATTTCCTTTGCTATCTTTTCTCGAAGTTCCGCTAAGGGGCTTTCGTCTTCCTCGTCAGAGATGTCATCTAACAGGGCTGACGTAAGATGGTTTTTAAGGATGCTTTTAGGCTCGAACCCTAGTAGAAGTTTTTAGGGGCTTGTCTTGGTTATCCTATGCGATAAGTTGTTGAGACTCCACTGGATTGCAGATAGACATTTGTACCAATCGCGACCATCTTGCCGTTCTGTCATGCTCGCTATCGCTGTTTTAATGGTTCTGAAGTATCGCTCGATTTGGCCATTTCCTCGAGGTGTCCTCACTGCAGTTTTAATATGTAAAACGTCGTTTTCTCTGCAGAAGTTTTGAAAGGCGTCGGATGTATACGATGTGCCCCTATAGGTGATTAGCTGCTCAGGAAGTCCAAGGTATTGAGAAATATCCTCTAGCATCGTTATAGCATGTTGTGTGCGAGTATTCCGAACTGCTTTTATGACAATGAACTTGATGAAAGCATCGATTACGCCAATTAGATGAGTATTGCCTTTGAGGCTTTTCGGATAAGGCCCAAGATGATCCATATGGACCGCACAGAATGGCCTCGGCTTAATTTCTCTGATGAATAGTTCCCTTCTGCTTTCGTCTTTATTTCTCTTGTTGTGCAAGCAATCTAAGCAACTGTTCGCATATTTTCGTACAATTGTTCGCATTTTTGGAAACCAATACGTCTTTTGTATTAATTCTATGGTTCTATATACTCCGGGGTGTCCGCTGTCATTATGCGCTGACATTATTATGTGCCATCGAATCCCACGGGGTACAACGAAACGCAATCCGTCAGCTGTTTTCTTAAACTTTCGACCACTCTTTAGTTGATATTCTTTGTTATAATATTTGGCTTTATCTCTTTTAGCATTTACGCCATCAAGACATTCCTTTATTTCTTGAAGCTCCGGATCCCGAAGCTGTAGTAATGCAACCCAATCAGACTCTACAACTCCCGTTAACATTACCTTGTCTCTCATCTCTTCCACTGATGGGCAAGTAATAATTGTTGCTCTACTTAGAGCGTCAACATGTGTTATCTTTGAGCACGACCTATATTGCAGCTCAAAGTCGAATTCCTGAATGCGTAACCACCATCGCGCAATTCTGGGCACAAGATTTTGTTTCTCATGTGTTAGCTTGAGCGAATTACAATCCGTTACCACGGTGAATCTCTTGGCCAGGAGATAATAACGAAATTTTTCGAGTGATTCAACAACTGCCAATGCCTCGAGTTCGTAGCTATGATACTTCTGTTCCAAAACTGTGGTTGAACGACTAAAGTAAGCTACTGCCTGTTTGCATCCATCTTCACTGATCTGTAGAAGCGCACCCGCTAATCCTGTGGCACAAGCATCGGATTATAAATAACTAGAATTGGTTCACTTGTTAAACATTCCTGCAATTTTTCAAAAGCTTGCTGTTGCTCCTCTCCCCATCGAAATTCCTTATCCTTCCGTAAAGAGTGTTGAGTGGTAGAGCAATATTTGCGTATGAAGGAATGAAACGACGAAAAGTATCCGGTCAGACCGAGAAATTGCCTAACTTCTTTCACATTTTTTGGCTGAGGATATCGCTTGACAGCTTCCGTTTTGAATTCACCTGGCTTTATACCGAATTTTCCTATTCGATGCCCCAAGTAATTGACGTTATCAACGAAAAAGGAGCATTTTGCTACATTAAGCGTAAGTTTCGATTTTTGTAGGGCAATTAAAACTTTCTTTAAAATTTCGATGGCTTCAGTTACAGTTGCAGCGATGAGTATAATGTCGTCCATGTAATTAAAAACACGTGGATCATTTATTTGTTGAAGAACGATACTCATTAGTGTCATAAATACTGCGGGAGCGTTAGTAAGTCCAAATGGCATTCTTCGAAATTGAAAATGACCCCCGGGTGTAACGAATGCCGTAAGATGTCTACATTCTGGCTTAATTTGAACCTGGTAATAGCCGCTCATCATGTCTAAACTGCAAAAAACTCTGCCTCCAACCATTGAATTCAACTGCTCTTCGATATTTGGTGTCGGGAAACATTCTCGCTTCGTGATACGATTAAGTTTGCGATAATCTACGCACATCCTCAAACTTCCGTCTTTTTTTCGGACTAATATCGCTGGACTTGCGAACTCTGATGTAGAATCTTCGATTACTCCGGCTTGTATTAATTCATTCAAGATCTTTGATACTTCCTCCATCTGGTGATACGGTACACGATAAGGCTTATATCTTATGACTTCATATTCTTTTAACTCAATATTCATTTCAACTATTGATGTTTCTCCAAGTTCCTCGATGTTAAGAGCAAAGCAATTCGGGTATTCTTTTATTAGGTCCAGGAAATTTTTCTTTTCTTCTAAACTTATATCTCCTAATACAAGTTTGTTAATTATTTTTGATAGTCATGAGTCTGTTTCGTTTATATTTCCAAATATCGCGTTAGATTGTACGCTTCTAATATCAGTAGTTTGACGTCCTTCTTTTAATATTTGAAGCTCTCCAAAGCTTTTGATAACTTTAATTCCAGGTTGATCTAAAAAGCTCTGGCCAATTATAATTGGTACATCCTGTGCTTCATTTGGTACAACTAATATCTCAGCTGTCGCGTCCACATCATCAACGGATATTAATTTATGTTGACTTCCGATAGTAGTACATCTTCCGCCAGCGAAACCCTTCAAGACTATTTTATGTGGTCGATATTTCCAGTTTTTATAGTTACATTCCTTCTTCTGAATAGTGCAACATTCACTGCCTAAATCAAGGAATGCAGGGATTTCCCACTTATCTATAACTATATTTTTGTAAAATTCATTTTTATCTTTATGTAAGTTTTGCACTTTTCTAAAGTTCTTCGTATTATATGCACTGGTTTTTATATTCTTAGTTGGCACTTTAGCTTTTCGTGAAAAGCATTCGACTGCACGGTGACCCATTTTACCACAGTTATAGCAGTTACCACCGAATTTCTTATTCCTTTTCCAAGATTCTGCTCCTTGTTCTTGTGGTCGAGATAGACGATGGTTGAATTGATTAATATTTTAGTGAGTTTCTTTCGTGTTTGCAACGCGCCTGTTATTCTCTTGTTCTTGGAGGCTTTCGTACGTTTTTATACGGGTGAGAACTTCTGTTAAACTCCCGCAATTCGCTGCAGTGAGAACATTAGATAGATTTCTATCCCCTATTCCGGTTATTAAGTAATTTATTGTGGTATTTTCGCTCAATTTTGGTTGTTTTGCTAGAGCTGCCACTTCATAGAAGTAGTTTTCCACTGGCTCTGCAGCTGTACGCTTTCTCTTGATGAGTTGCATGTGTATGCTGGCTTCGTCAATAAGAGAAGGAAAACTCTCGATGAGACGCTTTTTAAGAGATTCCCATTCAAAAATCTCATTCTGTACAGTTCTGTACCAGAATCTCGACGCATTTTTGAGTCGTAGAGATGCATATAACATAGTCCTCCTATCGCTTATGTTGTACAGGTGTTGTACTCCATCAACAATATCGGTCCATTGGTTGGCTGAAAGGCTATTAGGCGTACCTGGAGAAAATTCGCGGATAAGACCAGAGATTTCCTCCATTCTCAACTGAATTTCGTTATTCGCACTATTATTCTCCACCTAGTTTGTATCACTTGTGGACTGACCACGTAGTGCACTGAGCTCATCGAGTAATTCTTGATTTTGCCTCTCTAAATCGGCCACTGCTAAAGCACATTGTTTTTTATTTCTAGAAAACATTTCAACTAACCACACTCAATAATAATTGTTCACTGAATTTATGAAAACACAAAAATATTTCACTCCGAACTAGGTATAACTATACTTCGCGATCCGCTTCTATCGACATCATCTGTGGAAGTAACTAATTAGTAAAAACTCAAATTATTTTACTCAGATTAAGAAATAACGAGCGACAAAAATAATATCACATCGTAGGTATGCATAGACACTCTGGCATATTTTATATATAGCATGAAAGCAATAAACAGGTGATCGATTTTTGATTTTATTTGAAGTCCTCGACCAGCAATCTCACGAAGTCTTACCGCAGAGGTCGCTTCTAGGAAGAGGGTATACGTATTTAAATATGTGCATATTGTGGTAGAAATCTTGCAGTTATACTCCAAAATTCAACAATAGAACAAAATCTCCTGTTATCTCCCTGTTTATCGATTACGTAATGTGGACTTAGATACTTACTGACGTGTTTCTGAATCTATTTGTTATAAATTCTTCTCAATATAACATCGCTGTGCGATTTTTATGAGATAACTTACTTTGGAATTTTTCCTACAACCACGAGCATTTATCCTTTTACGGTTGGGTACTTTGAATATGACTTCTCCTTCTTAGCCATTATGCAATAAGTAATTAGTCTGGTAAGACGGGAACCAATGTTTTTATTGAGTTCTTGATTTTTTCATTTTATAATATTAAATACGATTTTTTCCCCTTTACGTACTTTTATTCTTAATTTAAAATTTTTTTGAAATGGAAAAAAATAATTCTAGCGAACATTTTTACCAATTTTATTTTAAACTTTTTCTACATTTTATCCATTCAAGAAGCACTGATTAAAGATAAACAGGGCTAAGCAAAATTTCGTTGTAAGGCCATTCGAATCTCGAATCAATTGAGATTTCAATGATATTAGATTAAGTCTGAGAAACTCTTGGTGACAATGATTTTATTCGAAATTTTATTGATATAATTTATATTGCACATTTGATTCTTCTGCTTTAGTAAAAAAAAAATTTTAATTGATTTTATTAAGATAATTTATACGACATAACTCTAAGCACAATGATGGGATGAGTTTTTTGATAAACTAAAACTTATGATAACAGTTTTTAAATTTTATAATAAGACTTGATAACTCCTCTTCCATAAAATTGTACTGTAATTTTTTATATTCTTTAAAAATTTAATTTTTCTAGTACTACTAGTAATTTTCCTACTGTAAGTAAATGCTGCTAATATCATATTTATATAGTCTATCTATCCATTACACAGTAGGTAAATAAAATGTCATCAAGAATCTACTTTCTCAAGTTTATTGGGTGACAATGAAATATGCTACATTTGCTATGCTAACTTATACACACATATATATGTATACGCATATATGTATACCTAATGAATAAAATTTGACTAGAATAAACCAAAGATATTTTTAGATTTCCAAACTAAACAACATTTATATAAACATGTTGATTAAATGAGACTTATATATCACAAGGAATGTTTTTCAACAAAATGTTTGTTTTATAAATATAAAAATTGCGTTTTTTTAATTGTGTCAAAACGAAATAGCAAAAATTAAAAAAGAAAAATTAGTTTAAATGCAGTTGATAACTGTTAACAGCGTCGAAGAGCTGCTTTCCAGTTGACTGAATCATAGCACATAGAGCATCACTACGTTGTTTAGCCACTGCTTCTCGTATTATAAACTGAAATGGGTTATTTTCATCAATTCCATCTTGAGAATGGATGGGCTCGTCTTTTGATGTTGGTAGTTGACGTTGATTATGTTCTTTCTCATCTATGTAATTCAAATTGATTTCCTGATCTGGTATACACGACAAGAATTCCTCTAGTGGCTTTTCCTCTAATAAGCTCTGCAAAATATCTATTAAAATGTATACATATTAGATCCCTTCCAATAAAGCTTTTCCATCAAATTTATACAAAGAAAATGTTAAGAGAAACAAAGTGAGTGTGCGTGCTTAAAACCGCACGACCGCAGCAAACAAAACAAACAAAACAAAACTTTATTTAAGTCACAGTAACAAAATATGCCAACTGACCTGGTAGATAAATGTAAGAAAAGTAATACTTTTTGTAAGTGATCAGGTAAGCAATTACAGAAACTTTAATCCGTTCATTAAAGTGTTAATATTATGCTCATTAGTACCTAAATGATGCCGTGACGCCCAAGATATCCGTCGTTGATCATACATGTAAGTGCGCAGCAAACATTTTCTCGAATTCTTGCATTTAACTACAAATTTTCGAAGAATCACTCTTCGAGAATTTGTAGTTTTATCGAAGAATACTCGAATTATCAGACCTTACTACATGAAACAGGAATAATTTGAGAATTTGTCGTTCCACATAAACATTTTCGACTAATTTGCTGTTGGAGTGCCTTTAGATAATTCTTTATGTGAAAATAACGCAATATTTCACTTTTAGAAAATATTTGCGATTTACAATAAAGTTTCAAAAAAAATAAAAATACGTATTGGAAGTTATATAAACTTGCATTTGGTATTTTTACTTAGGTTAATTTTATGTTTCTAGTTTTTTATAAATATGTTCTCCCTTATTTTAAAGGATATAATAATAAAATAAGAAAAATAAGTCACCTCGCAAAACAATTCTTATATTTGGAATCAAGTTAACTATATCGCTACGTAGAAATACAAGAGTTCGTAGGGAAGCTGAAGATATTGTCAACTCTGTAATATGTAGAAGCAGTCAATCTCTTGTAATGCCTTGTCCTTCCTCATTTTTACATGACTCAAATGTCAGAATATCTTCCTCTTCACATAACTCTCTTCCTTGATCAGCATGACTCTATTTCTTCCTGTAGCGATAATTCATTCCTTTATAGCTTTGATGGAGATGTCGCCCAATCTTCGAATCAGGTATTATCTTCAGAATTAGATTAAAGGGCTTGCAAGCACCGAATAGGGTATTATTGCAGAGTTGTTCGACATTCTTTCGATGAAAACTCAAAGACCAAGGACCTTAAGACGAACTCCTAAGGAATCTTTCTTTTTTTTTTAATGATAATATTATTAAGCCAAGCTCAGGGGATACCCTATGATGCAAAGCACTGCATGGCAGGAAGGAGCTAGGGAAAGGAATTAGGGAATATCAGGAGAGCGGCGCGGCGGAGGTTCTGATGTATGTCAGTCTTAGACTTTCGCAGATTGTATGCCGGAGGAAAGACAGCAATACCTTCAGATATAACGGTGAATATTTTCACTATGGCATAAGAGATGGATTAACAAATTTCTTAACTTCTAACGATTATTACACCACCAATCTTATATTGGTAGACGGTCAAAAATATTCCCCTCATTAGCCAGCAAAAGAAGATAATTTCACATACAACATAGACATATCCGACGTAATATGTAATGATGTAATTTTTTGTAAACTGCAAATATTTCAAGCTCTTCTTAGTTTCCGGAATTGAGAAAATTAATCAAACTTACCCTTCACCAATGGAAACTTCGCTTTCACCGGAAGTTCCTGTATATGGTATGTACAAATTACAATTTTCTGCATAATGTCTTAATATACTTTTGAGGAGGCTATACCAATAAATTAATTGTTAAAGATATCATTTACTATTTCAGCAGAGGGTACAAGGACCACACAACAAATATATCTTTATTACCCAATGAACCGAACAATAAAAACAGCTAGTAAATGTTACGAAGAAGTATCAGCCGCTATAAAGGAGCTAAGATCAGATATGACCCAAATATTCACAGAACTTACCTGCACCTTCGTGCAATTAAGGAAAGAAATAATGTCAATTGAAAAGTCCCCCATTGATACTCATTATCAATTGGGCTATCTACCTTTTCCGACAATGGAGCAATTAAGTATTCTCTGTAAGAATCTACGTGAGATCGATTCGAAACCATCTTCGAGATTGAAGTTAAATTTGGACAAGCAAGTCGCTATCGATTCGAAACCGAATCGTTATATTTGCTGAGTATCAGTTCCATTCCAATCTCAATCCAGTAACGGATCCATTGTTATACAAAGTAGTTCGTATCAAGTAATTATCAGTCACTAGGTCAGTCGCTTGAGTTCAGTAGACACAGTATTCATACAGTTGCCAGTCAATAGTTTTCATTGTCAGTAGCTCAGCTTTTTTTGTAATTTGCAGTAGTTTTTGAAGTTTACAGTAGTGTCTCTTTTTCTTTTTAAAGAACATTTAACCTAATATCGAGTAATATCAACTAACTGATTGTAAATCTTGCTTTTGTTAAAGTGAATTCATATTTGAAAGCACACGAGAGTTTTTTTATCCTACATATATATTAGCATGGAAGGCATAAGAACTAGATGTCGCATAGCATACCGTAGAAAGTATACAGATTTTAAATGGCTGGTCCATTCCCGAATAGACCACAACATGTTTCTGAGGCACAGAGAACAAATGTTGCTTTGACAGCAGTTGTTGTCTGTATGTTATTATTAGTTTGGCTATGGCCCTGTCCTTTGCCGACCGCTTGTATACATTTGCACACAAACGTACAGAAACTTTGCGGTTACCTTCCTTAACTTCTCTATTCGTAGATTATGCTCGTCTCCAGTCACCACAGCGACCGATCCAGCATCTATAGAATGAAGATCGCTGTGAGTACGTTTACGCCCCACCCATCTCACAGAATATGTTGTGCTATGCATCATTCCTTTAGTTTGATCAGTACTGCAACATGAAAAGAGAAATGATAATAGATACGTCGAGTGATTCAAATTTACCCGCATCTATCATGTTGAGGGAGTCGACCAAATGTGTACAAAACTGCTGTTAAAGGGACATTTGTTCTCAGCACCTCTGAAACATGTTGTGGTCTATTCCGGAATGAACCAGCGATTTAAAATCTGTATACTTTTTCTGGTACTCTATGCGACATCTAGTTCTTATGCCATCTATCATTAGTCATACTTTGTATCTGTCATTCGAAATCGAAACTTGTTCTCTTGCAATTTCAAGACAATATTCATTGAAACAAGTGAAAAAGCTAGAATTGGTCTAAGACCGATTCTTATGATACCCTAGATGAATGCCCATATGAAATTTCGTATGATCACCCATTTGAGCAATTTTGATTTTTTGCATTGGTTTCTAGCATATATTTCTAGAATGGCTCGTCGGACAGAAAAAATGATTATAACAAATTTTATAGGATTTCTTATTCTGAAGAGGCTTTTAGTACAATAAAAATGTCTAGGACTGATCGTTTTCAAAGTATATGTAAAAAACCAAAAGTTGTATATGGCAACACCAAGAAGGGGTTGCTATTACTATGAAAACACAATGTACCAAATTTCAACTTTCTATGTCGACGTGTTCTCAGGTAGTGTCCAAATATCTAGTGGAAAACGAAATTTTTGTATGGCAACCCCACGAAGGAGTTGCCCGATTTGTCTCATTTTCGAAGTTGATTTTACTTTTAATTGAACGCCTTCTCGAGTTATCGTGCGCACGGACGGACGGACAGACGGATATGCAAGAATCAAAATAACTTTTAATTTTATGCGGGGGTGTCCAGTCCATTTTGCTCTACCATCATTATTTCTGTGCGTTACAAACGGAATGACAAACTTAGTATACCCTATAGATTTCATCTAGGGTATAAAAATCTCGGCTCTCCCGAATTTATCCAAACGAGCGTTTCACTTTGAAACGTGACAGTCGTGAAACTCATTCACTGCCCCGCAAAAATTTTGTATGCATTTTGTATGCGGTGCACCTAAAGAAGTTTTCACTTCAAAAAGTAAGCATTTTTTCCTTTAATGAATAGGTAAGTATTCTTGAAGCATAAACATAAATAAGATTATGAAACCCACGTCTGATAAAATTCAACATAATTTTTAATATATCATAGCAATTTCATCAATATTTTTAAGCCCTATTACATTATTAATAGAAAAAATGGATAACTATTAGCTTAGGTTTTTAAATTCAAAGGTAAAGAAGGCTGTCGCGCGGAGTGCATTTTAAAACAATTCTTCTAAATTTGTAAGATCGCTGGGACCCAAGCTCAATATTTTTGCAAGCTGTTGCGAAAACGCCATCAATATAAGTAGTCCAGGTTTGAATAACAAGCAAAACTTCTGATAGGGAAAGGCAAGTAAAAAAATGCCCTGGCCCAACTTAAGAGGAGTTAGTAGCAGAATTTGCAAGTTTCGTACATTTTTAAATACGAATTACTGGCAAACTGTTTGTAGCAGAATAATGATTTATATCTTAAATTAAAGGTAACGAAGAAGTCTAGTAAATAATTTCGACAAAAATTTAAAAAAAATGTATTGGAATGGAGATATTAGCTCGGAAACTTTCAAAAAATGGTAAAAAGTGTAGTTTTTTAATAAAATTCCTGTTAATAGGTATTCCGATTCCTTTAGATTGTGACTATTTTAGAAAGATAAAGCCTAAATCTAGCAAATAACGTCGAGTTTTTTTCATTTTAAGTTGAGCTTTTTTTAATTATTGGACTCTAATAGCACCTACTTGATTTTTCGCCCGATATTTCACCGATGAGAAATTGCAATATTTCGTTGAAAGTTGTTGAAATACAAAGCAAAATAGTATATTTAACAATTATTTGAAAAAAAAAATTTAGGACAGTTAATTCTCGTTAAAAATTTTCAATTTATTTAAACTGTAAATATTTTTTTTTTCGTCTTAAATTGTATAATTTTGTCGCATGTTGTGTTTCTGTCTTTTACGCTAGATGTCTCTAATGTGCTCTGTGATCTAGGTCTAGGCTAATTTTATATGACTTATAGTAAATTTGATTGTCTACAGGCTCGCTGGTATCTAAATTGAGACTTTTGCTGAGTGCTGACTGACTCCTCTTAACATAATTTTTAAAAAAAAATTCGCAGTACTTGCAACTTTTGTTTAGAGTAATGTTCTTTGCTTTCAGTTCAGTATTTCTTTAATTAGGCGATTGAAATCTCGAGCCATCCAATATCGCATTTTATGAGATACACACAAACACATATTGCTTCAATGGAAATATCTCTTTCCCTTACTGAGTTGGATTTACATGATACTACAGAAGTCTACTTAGTTTTTGGATAACTGTGCTATGGGATGAAAACATTGTAGAGGATAGAGGGGTCATAAACTGGTACCCATGCAAATCCTTTTTTCTTAAAAATTTTGAATTTTCCGTTTTTATACCCTAGATCAGTGGTGCCTAACCTTTAACCTGGCTTGAGCAACTTAAGTATTTAAATTTTTTTGGAGAGCCACATAATAATAAATATATATATATTGGTAATGCACAAAAAATTCTAATATATCAAAGAAAATGCGTACTTTATTAAGAATTCAATTACAAATTAAATATAAGAAAAACATTAATGTGAAACCTGACACTGCATTTCTTCTGCCAGTTTCTTGTACTCTGGTACATGCGATGTTATAGCTAAATTCATGCAGTCATTCAGATGTTCATTAGTTATCCTGGATCTCAACTTTGATTTTAACAAGTTCATTGTTGAAAAACCACTTTCGCACAGGTAAGCTTTTGAAAAGTTTCTTTTAAGAGTGGATATTTTTTCTCATCTACGAGTATCCAAAAATCTGTTTGTGATATTCTTGTTTTCAGTTGTAGATCAGATTGAAAATCTATTATTTCCATCTCTAAATTAGTCGCTTTTTTATTTATCATATTTGCAATTTGTTGTGATATTTCAGAAATATTAGTATTAACAAATGGATTTAAAATGAATGAAGCAATTGGCTCAATTTTACGAAAATGTGAAAATTGAAGAAATCGAGCAGGAACAACAAAAATTTACTGAGCGGCTTGACAACCTTAAAGCAGATATGGAAAGTATGAAGCATCGACAACCTCGGCACGAAGGAATTGAAATATCCGGTGCAGGTAGAATGAAACCTTCAGAGCTTCATTACGTTACAAGTTTTTAATACTCAAATACACACAAAAATGTCTGAGTTATTTAGAGATATACGTATTATTTTTAATTAATATGTAGGCCCCAGTCAAATAACCTGGTAGTTCCCTGAAGACAAATCTACATAATTATTATTTTATCGAAATTTCGTATTGGCACAACTTCAGGTTCGGAAAATCGGTGATGGAATCTTCGAGAATGTTCAGGAATAGAATAAATAGAATAGACAAGAAGGTTCTAGAATAGAACACTCCAGAATAATCTGGAGAGTTTCTAGGGTACAAATATAAATGTTGTTGATTTGATTAATTGAATGATTGTGAATTTTATATGATTAGAGTGAAATAAAGAACTTGTATATTAAATACTTAATATTGTGTTTTAAATAACGAACCAAAGGCCACGCTCGCAACAATATATATCATAAAAATCAGATGCTGTCTTTTACCTTTTTCATAGTCGTGTGTTCATCTAAAAACATCGGATTATTGAAGCCATATCTCAACACATTTTCTATCGATCCAAAAACAAATGTTAAATTTCCAGTTCTTTATTCCATTTTTAGCATTATTTGTGTACTCAAGTAAAATTTCTTTCGAAAAGTTTTCATTTGGCAGAAACGAATAATGCTTACGTCTGTTTCAATGGATTAAGTTTTTATTCTAATAAAATATGCTCAAGTCAAATATATCAATATCGGTCTTTCCAACATCTACATATATTTAATAAGTTTATCTCCGAAAGATTAAAGGCTAGGACAATGATCCAAAACGTACTTGAGGAATAAAATTATGACATTTTCAAATGTTTATCATTAAATAGAAAAATGTAGTAAAACTATGAGCAATACAGGGTGACATTCTTAATAAAATTTCGAATTTTACAACGATATAGCTTACCTTTAATAACACCATCATAAAAGAGAGCACATTTTTCCTCATTTTTCGAAAGATCCCTCTTTTTTTTTACAATCCTTTTGAAAAGAACTTGCCACTGATTATTTGTTGTCAAACGACACTGTATGATAGAGTATATGAAAATATGAGTAGGTAAACTGCAAAAGCTTGCATAAATAAAACTTACAGTTGAATAAGGCAAAAGATACTCTGGATTAACATGAATAAGAAATTCAACACCTTCCGGCTTAGGTAAAAGAATTGTTATTAAACTATCAATTCCTGTGACATTAGGATTTGACTGGCTAAATGCAATAAAATCATCAAGGAAAGAGCTGTCCAATCGTCCACTACTGAGCATGGCCTATAAAATATTTTGTGATATAACTTAGAGAAAAACATTTTTTTATAGTACTACCTGTAATTTTAAAATGATGACATTCACTTCTTTGTCCCAGTCATCAAAGTAATAAATATTGTCTGCATCAAGTTTAAAGCTATTCTGACCAAATGGTGACATTTTATTCAAGTATATTTTCCTTCTCTCGAGAAATAATATGGGGCGACGGAAGGATACGCTTTCAAGCTCTTCAGAACCACAGCCATCATAATTTGGGATTAAGTTCGTATATTCTGTTTGGTATGATGTTGCTAATTTCCTATCAAGCTTGAAATGAGCAGACTTTATTGCTTTTAAATTACGATACATATAATCAATGAAAGCCAGCCGATACCCCATGACCTCTGGTACCATATTGCTTTCTATCTCCTTTCCATTATTACTTATCTCATCTCCAGAATGTTGTTTCAAGAATCCCAAGTACATACGGAAAAGTACCTTTAATCCTTCAAACTCAGGATCCTCATAGTTTGAATCAACGATTGTAGATGTACTAGGTGAATCTTCAGAAAATCTCGAATTGTTTCGATTTATTTTATTTCCACTACTATAGATCCAATTGGGCATTAAATTTTTTATATTTTCGTTAGAGTATTCATGAGCTAAAGTTGACTGCGATTGTGTCAATATTGGATCGGAATTTTGTGTTGAAATATCTATCATTTTAACTGAAGGTCGATCCATATCGTAAAGATCATTAAAATACGCTTGTAAAATTATCTCAAGTATATTTTGCGAGATGCGATATCCTTTATGCCCCAAATATACTGCGAAATAATTCATGAAAAGTTTCAGTAAAAAATCTAAGTCAATATATTGCGCTATAATAAGTAAATGAATAAAAATATCGCTAATTGCTTCCACTACAGATGTTTTGTTGCTGACAAATAACACATTCTCTGTTAAATCAGAGAAGGATGACCGACGATAATTGTCGGGGTTGTAATTGTCGAACATTAAAAGCCAATGTTCTTTTAATGTTTGAAAAATTTCCTTTCGGGTCATAGTCTCTAGAATTCTAAGAGCACTCTCAACATTATTTTTTCGACAAAAGCAAAGAATTAAACATAGTTTTTCGTCAGATTTCCTAAAATGAAATCAAATAGATCATTTTAATCAAAGTTTATGCCTTAAATAAATCTTACAAATTCTCCCTTTTACTAAACCAATCAAGCAATTGCTCATGCAATATTTCACGAAAGACAGGCGAAATAAGACTTATTGAGGCTACTTCTGAAGGAGCGTATGTTTTGAAAAATATTAACAGTTCCTCTGCAATTGTGTGTTCTAACAAATTCGTAGGGTTTAAAGGTACTGAAGGAGATATGGATTTATTCAGATAATCTGAATCACTTTTACTTGATGATGTTCTTGACAAAAGTAATTTAAGCGTATAAATCAATCCAATAGCCTCTGTAGAATTAGTACTAAACATTTGCTTTCCACAATATTTTTGATAGATTGCCCAAACAGGCTGCTTACACATTATATAATACGCAACTGCTTGCGAGTATGTATCTTTGCGCTCCGACCTAGTGAAAAGACGAGAAAATTATTATTTTGAAGAAAATATTAGATGAATTTGGAGTAGTTAGTATTCTTATAACTCACTGTATGGTAAAATCAGCTAAAAGTTGACATGTTTCCATATAAATCTTTTCAAGATCTGGGCTAATGTAGTCTATATCACTTTTGTTAATCCTTAACTCGCGACCTAGTCGAGCTATGATATGAGCTTCTTCCAATAATTCGAAGTAAATATCAGGATTTGAGTGATTATATAAATTTGCTAAGTTAAGAATATCTAATACGAGTGCCTCAGGTTTTGGCAATTGCAAATCATAAATGGTCCATTCTGGTTCCAACTTTTCATAGTTTTTTTTATCGTTACGCAGAATAGTGTTCCGCTCTTTATCAGTGGAAAAAAGTATTAATTTTTTGTGCGATGATACAACGTATTTAACACCAAAAAACCCACATATACCAATGACACAAATAGGCACATCAACAAGTGGGCTTGTCTGAGGATAATTAAAATAAGGTTTTGAAAAACAAAAAATTAATGTAATTTTATAACTATAATACTTGTACCATACCTCACTTGGATAAGGATTGCTCATCATTGGATATTCAAAATAACTGGAAAACAATTTATGTCCAATTCTGGAAGAAAATGTCTCTATACCAGATTCTGTTACAGCATGAATAACAAAATTGTCAATTATAACGTCAATAACTGGAGCCGTAAACGGATATGTTGCCAAACACTTCATATTCTCTGTATACCATTTTCCTTTGGAAAAAAAGTGAAAATAAGATTAAATGCGTAACTTGAATTTATATTAGTTACCTTGATTACTAAACTGATACAAATATCCATCAGACACAGTTGTTAAAAATAAAGAAAATCCTACGCATCTCGAATTCAAGGTAGATTTCATGAAATGATAACAGTGGCCTCTTTCGGTAACTTCATCTAGATTTCTCTTGTGATAAATTGGCTTCAGGGCCAAACATCGAAATTCGTCGTAAATTTGTCTAGCGAATTTTGTTTTTGGTATTCTCAACTGAACTAGAGATCTCACAGAATAGTAGAGTCTTTCATGTGGCTGTCATAGTTCGAAGGAATTTGTTAATTATCATTAAATTTTAAATTAATCTTTCACCTACAACATTTATTACATCTGGGTAATTTAAGTCAATTTTAATATCGTTAACCAATATTGGCCGCTCTTCGGAGAAACTTGATTGAGAGTCCCTATTTGCATCCCAATTAGAGCCCAGCTCAGACCGAAGTTCAATCCCATTCACTTGGTTGCATTTCTTCGCGACTTCAAAATCGATCGGTTCATTTGATCGATTGTAAACGTAATTGCTTGAACTATCTATTTGTTTTAGACAAAAAATACATAGAATGCAGACCAAAACAAATATCTACTAACCTGTAGCCATACTGTTGCTTGTTGATCCATCTTCTGTATTGCTTTCACTAAGGTCAACAACTTTTAACGCGACAGCTGTTGACTCATTGAGACAAGCAACTATGTGTTCAGCAATGGTTAGTTTTAATGGAATGAAGTCTAATTTTATATTAAATGGAAACTCAAAAAAATCTATGAAACTAAATTTGTGAGCATCATTCGAACGAACTCGTAATTCATAAAAATACAGAGTGCTGCCACAGCTTATCACAATGGTACCTGAAGCCTAATGAACGTATATATATATGCATAGCATTAGAATAACTTCGTAAGCTAAAGTGGCATATATGGATAAAAAAAATTACAAAGAATGACTAACCTGACAACAGGCAATCAGATTTGGTGTTTGTGAATAAATAGGAAGTTCGATAACTTCTATACATGTTGAAGAGCAGTTCTTCGGCGTAACTTTCGATGCAATTCTTGCCCGCATTGGAGTTTCAAAGCACTTTTCGTCTCGGACAACATCAAAATTGGTGTAAACACGTACGAAACGTGACTGTAATTCATCATTTTGACTGCATTTTGATTCTAATGTCACAAGAAAGGTTCCTGTAAAAAAAGACATAAATCTATTATGTTATCGGAATATATAGCTGATTTCATGAAAAATTAATCAATTGTTGTTAGTTACCATTAAGGCAATACTCAATTTGTTCAACTTGGTCTACAGTTGGAAAAGCAGTATTTGATTGCGGTTGATTTTCATTTTGATTATCATCTTCATTACAGACCCTTCCACGTAAGGAGAGAATCTCAACTATATGATTTCGATGGGCAATAGCAAGACGATCTAGACCAACTAAACACGTAGCAGTAATATCACCGCTTGTAGAGTAGATGTTTTGCTCCTGAAAGTTGTATGCTGAAATTACCTTAACCATCTTGATTTTTGTCCTAATGATCTGAAAAATTGATATTAAGCATCGAACAACACATTTCGATTCAGTTTAAGAAAGAAAACTTTAATGCAAAACTCACATACTAATGAATGTTAAATTCACTTGTTCACTACTGAAAAATTATAATATCTCGTCTCCTCAAATTTGCAACGAAAATTAAAGTCACTTCAATCGTTCTTGAATAGAAACTGGGACACCAGCTTGATGTCATTCAAAAGTAGATAATTTGCAGAACACACCCAGGTTTGCGCCCTACCAAGAATTATGTCATCTGTAAATAAAAGCCTTTCAACGCAGCACATAACTGCGATTTTTTTTTTCACATATGTTAATTGATTCCTACGGTGTTCTTTCATACAGACTGGATAGCGCACCCGATTCTCACTTTTCGAATTAATTCCAGGCAATGCTCGACAATACTATACAAAGCCTTTTGTAATATATGACACAAAAACAAGTTGCAAAATCGATTTTTCACAACGTAACAGGTGGAATGTGAAGTTTGCGAATAATACATTCAAGTTGAAACTGTATTTCTATTTCAAGAAATGGAACAAGTTTACATCGCGGCCAATCTCCGATTTTCTTCAAACTTTGCTCACTAGTTCTAACTTACTCACAAATCACGAATATCAAAATAATTTTTAGTGGAAGCTTATACTTTCCGAGATATTCAACTTTTAAATTCCCGAAATTTCCACTACACACTTCACAACACATTTGACATTTTCACAAATAATTTACTCTTCTTCTTCTTTTGAGAGCACAACAAGCATAGAATTCACCTTCCGATATTCGGGCTACCAGCATTGCTTGTTTTAATTTATTAAACAACCGCACACAAACCTTGGTGTAGCCCGGGGTTAACCCGGTGTTTTCATCGAACAAACCCAGGTCTGTTCGATGAAAACACCGTGTAATTTTTCCTACAATATGACGGGTATTTACCCGGGGTCTTGTGCACTCATAAAACAAGATTTTTGCTGTTCAGGAGGGTGATTCTGTGCTCTTTGGCGTACTATTTAGTCGTCAATTTTTCTCTATCCCGTTGGCTTCTTCTCGAACAACTATTAAACCCTTTTCTGACATCTCAAACTTATTTGCTTGGTAGCTGCGAGGTTTAGTGAAGTCTATAAAAATTACTTGTTAATAATGGTCAAAAAACATTTTTACGTTCAAATTTCTTACTAGAAAGGCAGATCTTAAGATTTCATCTATGTTCTTCGACCTTAATCGCCTCCTCGAAAATATCCTCATCATTTTCAATCGAATTTTCTACGTGCATTTTATCATCCAATTTATTATCTAACTCCTTTGTATAATCTGAATTTGGTATAAGCTCCACGATTTGTTCACTTTTATTTACCGCAATCTAAATCTACCAATTGATCGCAACCACCGTACAAATTCCAAGTGACAATTCACAAACGACAAATGTCAAACATTTACCCTAAGAAATTTTTAGTGTAAGTTCGGGGCACGAAATCAGAACCACCGGGCTTTCAAGGAACGAGCTGCTGAAACCCCGTGTAAGCCCAGGGTTTTACCCGGTGTTTTCATCGAACAAACCTAACAGGTCTGTTCAATGAAAACACGGTGTGAAACACCGTGTAAATTTTTCCCCACAGTATGGCGGCTATTTACCCGGGGTTTTGTGCACTCATCGAACAAGATTTTTGCAGTTTAGGGTAAACCTAGTGTAATGACATTTCTCTGACAGTTCTCCTGAGCATAACTCAGGGATTACACGAGTCGGTAGAACTGACACTGACAGCGATTGACACTTACACAGCTCGTGCAAGCCCCTACTGACTACTCTTTTTTACTGACCAGTTTGTACTGACAAGATTTCTGACGAGACAGTACGGACTAGTCAATAAACTGTCAAACGTACAATTAAGATGGCGGAAATTGAAAATAAAAGGTAGATGGTAGTGGATGTTTGTGTTTATATTCCTAATCTTCTCTCTTTTGAGTGGGAAATAACTGAAAAGTGTTTAACATACATTTTATTGTTTATTTAGTAAAGAATAAAGGCGGATGAATAAAGAAATTGTTCGATATGCATATAGAAGAGGAATGTCTGCATCGCTTGACGACATTTTATTATGAACAGACTGGTCAGTTGATAGAACGCAAATCTTTTTTTGTCAGTAAATTTGACAGACGAAATTACGACTGTCCGTCAGCTCTATTGACTCGTGTAATCGTTGCGTAATTGAACTTCTAATTTCCAGCAATTTGTGAAAATTTATTTATAAAATAGGTGAAATAATTAAAAATTTAAGAATAAATAAATATTAAAATGCACAAAAAATATTTCTCAATTTTTTCTTAAACATCGATATTATCGCTCGCGTTTTCTGTAACTTTACTTTCAATTATTGAGTATTAAGAATTACCAAACTCTCTATTCCACTCGACAAAACTCTCGGCTGTGTTAGTTGTGGAGATGTAAGAAACTGACAGTACTATGTCTGCTTTTGTTGTGTTTTGTGAGGGTACCTAGATAACTAGGATTTTCAAATTAAATTATGGACTCACCGCATATCCTCGCTATGTTTACAAAAACAAATTATGGAAATCCTTGCAATACTTACCCAGAAATAAGGATTTTTGTGGTTCAAGGTCAATGGTTTTAAGTTAGCTTTATGGCACTTTCAAGTAGGAACCGGGCATCAATTCTTTTACCACTCTTTTTCCTCATACAATTGAAGGAAGTTGATTATACTAAAAGAAATAAAAGTTTAAGTCAATCAAGCTTAACAAACCAAAACAAACCTATCAAAACCACGGTACTACAAGCGCAAAGAATGCAAAGATGCCCTGTGACGTATTTCAGTGAAAAAGGAAAAGATTATTTAAGAAAATGGCGGAACGTGATTTGTGTCCGGATTATATTGTCTTCTATATACCTTGGTGTAGCCCGGGGTTTACCCGGTGTTTTCATCGAACAAACCGAGGTCTGTTCGATGAAAACACCGTGTAATTTTTTCCCCTACAATATGGCGGCTATTTACCCGGGGTTTTGTGCACTCATAAAACAAGATTTTTGCTGTTCAGGGTAAACCTAGTGTAATAACATTTCTCTGACAGCTCTCCTGAGAATAATTTAATTTCTAATTTCCAGTGATTTGTGAAAATTTATTTATAAAATAGGTGAAATAATTAAAAATTTAAGAATAAATAAATATTAAAATGCACAAAAAATATTTCTCAGTTTTTTCTTAAATACATATTCTTTTATTAGCCTTTTTACATCGATATTGTCGCTCGCGTTTTCTGTAACTTGACTTTCAATTATTGAGTATTAAGAATTATCAAACTCTCTTTCCACTCGACGAAACTCTCGGCTGTGTTAGTTGTGGAGATGTAAAGGCTGAAACAGATTACACTTTAGTGCGCGGCGCGACAACGCGGCAAAATGTTAGAGAACATGTGTTCCTATTGTGCATCACGCATTGAACGCGGCGCGACAGCGCGGCGAAAATTTTTGTCGCGTAGTCATTTCTAATCCTAAATTTGCTGCTCACTTTCAGTGTACCAACAAAAAAATTATGTTTGTGGCGACGAAGGCATACTACAAGAGAAATTTCTTGAACAGCTGATCGATAGAAAGAGATTACCCACGAGAATAGGACATCATTTGAAAAAATAAAATAAAAAAATGATTATAATATTTGAAAGAAAGAATTGCATGTACGAGTAGCTTTAAGGAAATTGAGCATGGTGTGACAAAGAGAAATATACTTGTTTTATGTG